>NC_061158.1:55708368-55745868 GCF_022113875.1 Hydra vulgaris | reverse complement strand
GTAGATGACATTTTTGCTGCTTTCCCCTCAGAAAACCACGCAATTTTATTCTTGGATTACACAAACAAAAAACATTCTTCAATATCTTTTACCATGGAAAAGGAAGAAAACTTAACAACATCTTTATTAGACATAACTCTATGTAAGTTGAGCAGTTCAACAATTACAACAGTTTTTCATAAAAAAACCTTTATTGGATTATACACCAACTTTTACAGCTTTACTAAGTTTTCATATAAAATAAGTCTTATAAAATGTTTAATTGATAGAACTTTTAAAAATAACAACACTACTCTTGGTCTCCACTATGATATTAAAAATCTTTTCAAAATTCTCAAATGTAATATGTACCCATCTTCACTAATAGAAAAAATCTTACGAAACAAAGATTATATGCAATTATAAAGAGACATTGTAAGTTGGTTACCGTAAAGTTAATATTCACTTCATTAAAAGTGTCTTCCCGTAGATTTTAAATCATTCGTCTACAAATTGGTGAAACCTCTCGCTACCTAAAGACGCAAGTGATCGAACACTACAGAAGGGATATAAACTCTCTTATTAATAAACATCTTTACTCAAAAGAAAAATGTTTTAAAAATTATAATGATGAATGCTTTTTGATTTTGGATTGTGCTAAAAACAAAATTGAATTAAAAATTAAAGAAAGCATTCATATAGAATAAGAAAAACCCGATATGAATAAACAAGTAAACCATGTTAAAAACCATGTTAAAATGTCATAATTAGGGAGAAATGTAAGAGAATGCTGCTACTTAAAGTGATTTATATCTGAACCAAAACAAACTTTCATTTGATGTAGCAGCATTCCCTTGCACGCTCTCCCGAAATTAGTTTTTTTTTTTTTTTTTTTTTTTTTAACATCTTCACTTCCAACAAGGCTGCAAGCAACCACTATAAGAGTTGGAAGTTACTGGAAGAGAAAAGACTAAAACTGTAGAGCAAGATAACGATTGACTGATGACTTAAAAGATTGCAAATTATATGAATCAGGAAAGCAAGATGAAGGAAGCGAATTCCAAAGAACTGATGTTCGAGGAAAAAAACTAGAAGAATAAGAGTTTTTGAAGCACTTAGGAACAGTCACAGAAAAAGGATGAGACTTAATTGAATGGCGAGTAACACGAGAATGAATTTTAGTAGATGGCACAAGGGACGCTAGCTCTTTAGAGCAGTGCCCATTATAGTATTTGTAGAAAAGAGAAAGAGAAGCAACATTACGACGATGTGACAAAGGTTGGAGATTGGCTGCCAGAGCAGGTCCAAATATGTTTACAATTCGTTTTTGCACCTTGTCTAAAAGAGAAAGAGCATCATTAGAAGATCCGCCCCAGATGTGGCAACAGTATTCCATACAGGGATGGATTTGAGATTTATAGAGATAGAGAATAGAATCTGGAGTAAGAAAGTGTCGAGCTCGATAAAGAGATGCAACCTTAGCAGATGCTAATTTTGCAATGGATTTGATATACGGTTTAAAAGAAAGATCAGAAGTAAGAGTTAATCCTAGAAGATGAATGGTAGATGACTCATCTAGTACATTACCATTCATAAATATAGGAAGATCTAAATTATTACGATAACGATTGGCCGAATAAAATTGAGTTTTATCTGAATTAAAGTTCACCAGCCACTGTGAGCCCCATGCTGTAGCAGAAGTGAGATCCTTTTCAAGCTCAGATACCCCCTCCAAGCAATCAGAGAGTGTAGGCTTCTTATCATGACAAGAGTAAATGGTAGTGTCGTCAGCGAATAATGCCACCTTAGATGTGAGAATATCTGGAAGATCGTTAATGTAAATTAAAAAGAGTATAGGGCCAAGGATTGAACCTTGAGGAACCCCTGAAGTTACAGGATGTGAAGAAGAGTGTTGTCCATCAAGGACAACTTTTATACTACGATTGGAAAGAAAGGACTCAATAATCTTAAAGACGTTACCAGCTACACCATAAGAAGAAAGCTTATGGAGAAGACCAGCATGCCAAACTTTATCAAAAGCTTTAGAAATGTCAAATGCGATAGCCTTAACCTCTCCACCTCTATCTAATGCACGGTAAAACCTATCGGTTATTACTGTTAGCACATCAGCTGTAGAACGAGAAGACCGAAATCCATATTGATGATCAGAAAGTAAGTTATTTGATTCAAGATGAGAGATTAAGTGTTTGTTGATTAAAGATTCAAAAACTTTGCTTATGACAGGAAGAAGACTAATGGGGCGGTACTTAGATGAATCAGATCGCTCTCCGGAATTTTTGAAAATAGGGATAACAGATGCTGCTTTCCAGCATGATGGAAAACAAGACTCTGATAAGCACTTGTTAAATAGTTTTGAAAGTATGGATGAAAGCTCCGGAGAACACCTCTGCAAGACTACAAAAGGAATGTTGTCAGGACCACAAGCTGTTGAAGAGTCTAAGCAGGAAATTACTTTAGATACAGAAGCTGAAGTGATGCGAATGTCAAGCAAGGAATCAACCTGTTTGACGGCTATGTCAGGTAAAACGCAACTAGTGGAATCAAGAGATGATATTGATGAAAAGTTCATTGCAAACAATTCAGCTTTGTCTTTAGGTGAGGTGACAAAGTCTGAACCATACAAGAGAGAAGGAATAACAGATTTGCCCTTATTATTGATACTGTTAAAGATTCTCCAGAAGTCTCGAGAGCCTAATTTTTGTGATGAGATACGAGATTTAATGACCTGGGAATAGCGAGCTTTGGCGTCAGACAAAACCTTTTTACAATGGTTTCTAGCGATAGTGAACAGATGTCTGTTTTCTGGAGAATTGTTTTGCTGATAGATATGGAAGTAACGGTTTCGATTAGAAATTGCTGCAGCGCAATGTGAGGAAAACCAAGGAGAAGAGTGAGGCTTGACCTGGAATCGTCGAGAGGGAATAAAAGATTCCATGCCAGCCTGAATCCACGAAGTTATGTAAGAAGCACATTTGTCAGCAGGAAGACGAAAGATTTCTACCCAAGGGCCATCACGAAGAAAATCACGGAAAAAGTCCCAGTCAGCTTTAAGGTAGTTGTATGTGGTACGATGATAGGGGGATTCTGATGAAGTAGAAGAATTTGATAATAGTTTTAGAGAGATCAAACCGTGATCAGAAGTACCTAAGGGTGAATGTGGAGAAATTGAGCACTGACTAGGATCCAAAACAAGACATAAGTCGAGTAGAGAAGGTAAATAATTAGAGTTGTCTGGAAAACGAGTTGGAAAGTTGACTATTTGAGTTAGAGATTGAAAAAGGCAAAAGTTGAGGGCCTTAACGCCAGCAGAGTCACTGACACTAGAGCCAAGCCAATCGGTGTGATGGGCATTAAAGTCACCAACAACGACGATATTGGCCGATGGATAAAGAGAGAGGGCTTGGTCAATTTGATCAGAAATAACATCAAGAATAGTGCAATCTTGGGATGAAGGAGAGCGATATAGAACAAAGAGAAAGGCCATAGAGTGAAGTTGTGCTAAACGAAAGCACATAAATGAATAGTCTGGACATTCAAACCTAGTTTCACGACAAATGGGTGAGTTCTTACGAATGTAGATGCCCAGGCCAAGCATGTGATTATTGGAGTCTTTACGAATTAAAGGAAGATAACCATCAACACTAAGATCACAAGATGGGACAGCCGAACTCAAATTAGTCTCACAAAGAGCAAGTAGGTCTGGTGAACTTTGCAAGAGATAAGACTCAACAGAAGAAAAGTTACTTCGAAGACCACGAATATTAGTAAATGATAGGTTTAGAGAACTTGGTGATGACGATGGTTTTTTGTGTTTATTAGTTTTAGGTACTTTAGTCATTTTAAATTAATAAAGAACTTGACTCAAGTATAGATACTACTCAGTACACTATTTAACAACTAAGCAATAGCCTCATTACTATTAATAAACCTTAAGCCGTAGCAAAGGGCTCCAAATGTGGCCTCTGCAATGCACACCAAAAGTACAAACAGGGACACCATCCATGCGCAACATGGCACTGTTAGTACTCTGATATTTTTCGGCTGTTGATGGAATCAGCCTCTCTGAGAGCTACCACAGAGTTCGGGAAACCTGACTACCAGCTGGCCTCAGAACCATAAAACTGAGTTTTAGAGCTGTACCCTCATTAGGAGATAATAGAATGAGTTGCCCAGTCATAAAAATAGAGACACAAGCAATACCCACGCATTGAGTCAAGAAGATCCAGCGTTCAACATCCTAAACTGGAAACAATGTATTAAAAATACATCTGCGCCAGCCTAATAGGTGAGGAAGGGGTGCGAGGCTGGTCAACAGATAGAATCTGTTTACCCCTTAAGTCTTTGCCTAGGAGGCCTTCTACAAGACAGCAGCTGGATGCATGTAACATCTGCCCAAGATGAGTATTTTTATCGAGACACCATCTCTAGCCTTTACTCAACCAAGAGCCCCAAGGCAGGGGGTGTTTTAATTCGGAGTTAACTTCTCCTAGCCTTTGCCTAAAAAAGCGTATCCTACAAGGCAGCAGGACATGGAGCAGGTTGTACTGGGTTACATGTTACCAGTAGCAGGAAAACCTGACCTGACCTGACTTGACCAGTTGATGTAGCAGCAGTTCCTTACATGTTATCCCTAAATCAATATGATGCTCTGCATTTTAAACCATAATATCTTCTGTAAAACAAAGCAACAATTTGAATTTGAAATATTGGATTTTAACTAAATTATCATTTATGCTGCTTTTTTACTAAATATACTCCATATATATATAATATATTTATAGTAAGTTTTTATTAAATATTACAATAAATATAATTGTAAACTCAATTAATACCTTTTGATAAACTTTTGAAGCAAGCTGAGCAATAATTATTGCTTTCAGGACGTCCATAAAAATCACAATCTTTAGTCAAACATTTTACTGAAGTATCTTCCTAATAAAAAGTAACTGTTTTTAAAACTAAAACTCATAAAAACTATTGCTTTAATATTTCAAATATATGATATATAAATTTTATATCGATATTTTGCATACCAAAATTTTATTCTTATTAGAATTCATTCTTTTGTCACACTGTACAGATATTAGGACTATATTTGAAAAAATTGTGCTTGTTAGATAGAGGGTCAATTGTTCGCATTCAATAAATATAAATTTATAAACAAATTATAAATTTATAATACAGACTTAACAACTACGTTAATCTGAAAAAACTTTAAACTCTTTCAAAAACTTAAGTGAAACATTAAAAGTTTTAGCATCTATTCCATGCATCTTATGCGTAAGACACCAAATTTATCTGTGTAAATCTGTGTAACATAAACATAAAATAAAATGTGTAGGAAAAATTAATGTTGAAACTGAAAGTGGAATTTGATACTCGCAAGATCATAATGTTTTGTTTATGATTTTGCAAGCTAATTTTAAAAGTGCTAATCGGTGCAATCGGCGAGGTGTAAAAGAATAACACCACACACTTGAAAATAATAAAAAAATACTTGTTGTTACAAGACGTATATAAGACGTTTAAGAAACGTTTTTTATACGTTTTGTGTCCACTAAAACTTGAATTCAGTAGGGTACCAAGCGCGTGCGATTAAGGGGTTGTCCATAAACTACGTCACGCGGTTTTTGACATTTTTTGACCCCTTCACCCTCGTAACGCATTGTAACACTTAATTGACCCCCCCCCCCCTAAAAAAAAAAAATACGTAACTACGTAACAATTTTGTACCCCCCTCCTAAAAAAAAATTTAAAATTTATTGTGAAAGAAACCTAAATAACACTTAATTCTTATGGTTGAACCTGATCTACAGTTAAAGAAATCTAAATAACACTTAAGAGGGAGGGAAGGGCTGGTGTACAAAATTTTACAAAATACATAACGATTTTTAATATAATAATGTCTATAATTTCTGAGCTTTTTTGAGTTAATTAATTAGTACTTTTCAGTCTGTTTAATGTTTTTGTTTTCACCCTAATAGTTCCGTGTAAAATTGTGAAAATTAAAATCACAATCCTAAACAGTTATTTTTTCGATATACAATAAATGCAAAATATTATACATATAATATATAATACATAATAAGTCACAAAATATTATATATGCAAAAATATTGTTTTATAAATACAATTTTCTTTCGACTTGCAACGTTAGCGTGGCTGAGTAGATTACGCTTCAGGCAACTAAACCAAGGCTTCGGGTTCGCCTTCCGGTAAAGAAATTTTTCTTTTTTAGTATGTTCACAAAGGTTGTTTTTTTGTTATAGCGTGTACACGAAATAAACGTGAAAGAATAAGTACGTCATTTTTTTTTTTCAGTGGTTAGGGTGAATTTCCACTCATCCGTTTTTTCACGGAAACGGGAAAGGAAAAGGAAACATAATCACATGGGCATGCGTATTATAAGTTTTAATTTGTCCGAAGCAAAACTACGCATGCTCACGTGATTATTTTTCCCTTTCCTATCCCGTTCCCGTAGAAAAAAGGATGAGTGGAAACTCACCTTAATATTAAAATCTTTTTAATTGTTTTGTATTTTGTTTACAACGTGTTGTGGTTTCAAAAAAATGTATTATTTTTTTTTATTTAACTTAGTTTTAAATGACAAAAAAAAGAAGACATAAAAGAAAAAATTATTCAAAAATATTTGAAAAATCCCAATAGTAGCTATAATTCGATAGCAAAAGCGTTGCAAATACATCCATACACCGTTAGTCGTGTAATCCAACATTTTTCTCAAACGAAATCGATCAAACGTAAATTTGGTGGTGGAAGAAAGAAGGGTTTTCAAGATAAAAAACAAGTTAAAAAACTGGTTAACAGTTTTAAGACTAACCCAAGCCTTTCACTAAGGGAGCGCGCAAACATTTATGGACTTTCTCATAGTTTTGTTGTAAAAGTTCGAAATAAATAAGGTTTTCATTCTTTCAAAGCATAAAAAGTGCCCAACCTATCTGAAACTCAACAAAAAAAATTGCAAAAACCCGCTGCAGAAAGTTGTATGATTATTTCTAAAAATTTCTGTATTATTGAAGACGATGAAACTAATATCAAGTATCAGCAAATACCTGGTGTCGTCTATTATATTGCTAAATGTAGAGGAAAAGCAGATAAGAAATTTAAATACATAAAACAAGACAAGTTTGCTAAAAAAGTCTTGATTTGGCAAGCTATTTGCAGTTGTGGCAAAAAATCTGCACCTTATATTTCTCAGTCCAAACTTTCGGGTCATATATATGTTTACAAAAACACCTTTTACCTCTGATTAAATCACACGATAAGAGACCTGTTTTCTGGTCAGATTTAGTTTTAATTCATTATTGTAAGCTAGCTTTGGAATGGTATAAAAATAATAATGTAAAATGCCTAAAACAGAAAATCCTCCAAACTGTCCAGAATAAAAGTAACTGTAAAGTACTGAGTCATTAAAAAAAAAAAAAAATTTTGTAGAAATTTTAAAGATAAAAAAATGTCATTTAAAAAAGCATCAAATGACTTCAATTCTTATTCTGTGCACAAGCTTATGGATACCACCAAAGCAAAAGTTTCAAATTTTATTAAATTTTCACAGGAATAATTTGATTTTTTTTTTTATATTTGATCTTCTTATATTATTGTATTAAAGTTGATAGTTGGTTGGAAATAAAAATTGAAGAGTACTTTTTTTTAGTTGTTTTTCTACTTTCACATTTATTTCTGTAACAGTCCGTTAAAGACTGTAACTACTCCGTTAATAGAGTGTACAGATCCACTAAGTAAGATTTAGGCGTATTTAATTTTATAATTAACATGCCGATACGTCAACTGCGGGTTTTAGTTTGGTCATATACTGTTTTAATTAAAACAAGTCTTCTCTAGATTTAAAATTAAAAAAATAAAAATGTTGCGTCACAAAATCGAGACCCCTTCTTCCCCCTCGCATCACAAAATCGCCTACAACCTACCCCCCTCCCTCCTAAAGCATGACGTAATTTGTGGACAACCCATAATACAATCACGTTCACAGTAAATAAAAATACGTTCATAATACAATCACGTTCACAGTAAATAAAAATACGTTCATAATACAATCACGTTCACAGTAAATAAAATCGCTGCAAATGTAATATATATATATATATATATATATATATATATATATATATATATATATATATATATATATATATATATATATATATATATATATATATATATATATATATATATATATATATATACATTTATAAAACATTTTGAAGTTAGTTTTTAAAAAAAAGTAAACAAATACAAAAATTTGTGACCTATTACTATTTGATCTTTCCAGTAGCATTGTACTCCTCTCTCTCCCCCACCCCCTGTCAGTGGCGGATTGGGGCCCTGGGTCCCAATCCACCACTGACGAGGGGTGGGGGAGAGAGGAGTACAATACTAAATAAGATAACCTAAAAAAACAAGCTCTGCCCCCCCCCCCAACATAATTTTTGTTCCAACAGGGCTACTTTGTATTTCTTAAAAAACAAGTGGAAAAGCATTCTTTAAAAAAACATTCTGCAATTAATAATTTGTTGAATAGTGCTATGATGTTTAAATCTAGAAAAAATGAAACTGAGTTATTGTTTCCAAAAAGTTGGTATAATTTAGATTTAAGGAAATCTAAATTAGGCATTTTTTTATTTTATAGTGTATATTTCAATAAACGATCCTATTCTCCCATTCTACTTTCTTGCAACGGCTTGAAGTTATTTAAAGACACTCAATAACTACATGGCATTTCACTTCAAGTTGATAATAAAAAAGAAATAAAGCATCATTTTTTGATAAATGACGTGAATAATTTATTACATGACCACCAATTGAATTGACTCTTTCAAAAGAACGACCTCTTACTTTTACAGATTGAGCCGCCTGCGAAAAAACAGGAAAAATATTTTTTTTTTCCAATATTCTTGAGGGCAATTATCATTGTTTATGGTTTGCGAACAAACGTAGATACACATATCCGTAATTATGCAACCTTCAATGCGTTTTTGTGTAGAATTTTCCCGTTATTCAGATTCTTTTTCTTTAACTTGATTAAACACAGCGTCGAGTAAATTTTTAGGTAAGTTTTCAATATTGTTGTTATTTATAAAATTTACGCGTAGAGTGATTTCGCGTAGCTTAAAATCAACTGACATTTCAATTAGATGGTTTTTCACAATTGAAAGCTTGTTTTAAGTGTACATTACGGTTTTAAACCTTCTAAATATGCTGAGATAAGTTACGTAACATTTGCTGAACTTAAACGTGCACGTAGATGCTAAATTAACTCCTTTTTAAACCTTCTCTTAAAGCTACAACTTAATGAACCTAATTGAATTTTTAAAGTATAAATGCAAGGTTTAACCAATCTGACAGTGATAACGTCAGTGCTTTCAGTACCAAATAACGTTGTTTCTACCGATATTGGTTTTAAAAATAAAATGTACTTTTTTTCAATATCTTTCATTGCAACTGATAAAGCTTGAAGAGGAACTTTTGCGCATCTACCACTTAAAGTGAATTCCCTAAGTGCCATTGTTATTGTCGTACATGTTTCTCATATTATATTGCCGTTCATGTTTCTCTAATTCAGAAGTTTAAATGTACTGTTAAACCTGGTCACAGTATAAAGTGGTGGACAGAATTCTCGAAGTCCTTGTTTAAGCTGATGTTTCTTTAAACATTTTAGACCTACAGAAGAACTGTTAAAAAAACCTGCAATTTTTTGTACCGAATTAATAAGGTGATAATCTGATGTTGAACATTCAAAGCACTCTTGATGCGTAGCTGAAGAACATATGCAGCAGATAGCTACCATGTAATTCTTAAAAGATTAGCAGTCGCAAACATTGCGTTTGTTGTGTCTATGTTTGCACATTGAACGTTTTCTTTTTCAATATTTTAACTTTGCAGCTGATTAATAATAACCTCTTTTGTTTTTTAAGAAGTATGATCTGTATTAATATCTTCAGGATTTACCACAAATAAGCAACGTGATTTTAGGAAAAATGCAAAAAATGATTAATCTTTTTTTTTTAAATATTGTTTTTATCAGAAAAACAACTTATCTTTCAAAAGAATACGGTTTTTATTTGTTATTTACATTAAAAATCTGTTTAAAACAATAAAAATTGTCAACTTTTATTAAGAATTTTCATAGCACCATCGACTGATTGTCAATTTATACTTATTATCCCTTATAAAAATCTAAATAATTGATACCTGTGTTATTTAAAATATATCCGCTATCATTTAAAATATTCTGTTTTTATGTTTTTCTATTATTTTATTCGTAGATTGCTGAACTAAAAACTTTACATTTATTTCTTTTGTAATTTTCTCCGTAGTTTATTTTTTCGAACTGACTGATTTTATAATGCGATATCTTAAAATCCGCTCATAATTAAACGTTCAAATTTTGAGGAGTTGTTTACTATACTTTTAATTAGGTGCTTGAAGCACTATCTTCAACTGAAATATTTTCTTTATCCAAAAATTTGTATTTCCTTGTCAACTTTAAATCAAACTTTTGGACTATTCACCAATTTAGCTGCCATTATAAAAGGAAAAAAAAAAATCCTGCTTTTATCAACGCTTTAGACATCAATATGTTGTCTCCAATTTATGAAACTTGTAGCTTAAAGCTTTTTTTTTTTTTTTTTTCAAGTTTTTAATTTTAAAGTTTTATTTATTGTTCATATTTTGTTTTTGAAAAACCAAAACTAAAAATATTCAATATTTTTTTTTTTACCATGGATCCACATTAAAACTAAATAGTTGCTATCATTTGTAGCTTCCAATGATTGAAGGTTATGGAACATTTACAACCTGACGTTTTCCCAAGCATTATTGTTTTAAATTTACTTTTCAACACTGTTTTTAAGTCATTTATCTTATGCGATAGCGTACATAAATGAGGAGGTTTATAATGTTTATTAATAAGAGTTGGACATAACTTTATAAACGCTTATCAGCTGAAGTCTCAAAAGAACGTCCATCTGCAATAATAAGCTCCAATACAGCTTGGTCAAATATTTTCCAGTATTCAAATGAGATTTTTTTTAAAAAAAATACTTTCCAAAACATCTGGTTTCGACAAATTACGTTTTTTTGTTCGATCTGCTTTAGCTTAAGTATGAAGCGTCTTGTGCTTTCTTTCCAAGTGACTCCAGAGATGGGATATTGTGCCAGAGTTTTGTACACGTAAAGTGGTTTTGCACGTTTTACATAAATAAGACTGATCTTTTACTTCAAAGTACGACTTAATGTTGTCGAATTTGTAATGCCATACCTAACATAATAAGTGGTCTGGAAATTTCTTAAAAAGGACATGCTACAGATGGGCAGACTTTGTGCTACGGCATTTCACCGCTATATGCTTGGATTGGCTTTTTTAAATTTATTTAACATATTTTATATAGAATTGAAGTAAAAACTTGGTTTTAAAAGACCAATATTATATTTATTGAGAAAATAAATGTATAAACAAAAAAATGCGACTATCTTAAAACTTGAATGTCAAATTTTTTTATTGAATTAGATTTAATTTTTTCATTAGATCTAGTATAGTAAAGAATGAAATATAGGGGAGAGTTGCCATAATTGGAACAGCGCCTTAATTGGAACACTTGCATTTATTTTTGAAAAAAAAAATGAACTATGACTATATTCGCATTTTTTTTAGTCATTATTTTCTACGTTTTGACACATTTTGAAAGTTATTCGTTAACACACTTGCTCTCAACATACTCAAGATCGATAAAAAATGTCAACGAAAACTGGTTGTAGATCCTTTTAGAACATTTTTTTGTAGATCACAAATCTGTTGAACTTAAAATTCTAGCTGCTCGTTCGTGATTTTTAACTAACTTTTAATTTAGTCATTATTTCAAAATATATTTTTTCATCTTGCATATGGTAATAGAAAAAACTGTGATTTATAAAGATGTTATTAGTTATAGATTACTTCAACTATCTATAATACTGTTAAAAGTTATTATAAATCTACAATACGCAGTAAAACTACGCTTTTGCATACTTTAAATCCAATTAGAATTAAAAGAAGTAACAAACTGTTTTAATCAATATTTACATAATTAATATTAAAAAAAACGGGGTTTAAACAAATAAAATTAAAATAAATTGAAAATAAAATTGTTATAAATGTCTAGAACTAAATTTCACAACAGCTTTCATCAACCGCTCCCCATACGACGCATCGGTGATCATTTTATGTTGATATCGTAACCAATACTTTAAAAATTCCCTATGGATTGACTCTCCGGCTTATTCAGATATAAGTCCTATTCCATAATCTGATTTTAGTTCACAAAGGCATTGTTCAATCCGTTCAAGAATTACGCATTTTCTCAGATTACCATATGTTAGCAAAGATTTCAAAGAAATATCTAAGTTGCAGTTTACATCACATATATTTTCTTCCTCCTGTGTGATTAATCCTCGGAGTGACCGTAATTTAATATAGCAATATGGACAAAAATTTGTTGAAGTGGCTGTCTGCAGACCATTAACAACCAAAATTAATTTAAAGTCAGCTACAAAAATAAAAAAAATCCTGTTTAATCTAACCTAATTAGATTAAACAGCAGTTTTATGTTTTTATAAAACTCTTTAATTTGAGGTTATTATTCCATAATCTGATTTGATCATTTTATACAAAGTATTCTTAAACTGTAAACATCTGTTAACTTTCATTTTTTGCTAGCTGTACCCCCTTTAGAATACAAGGATCTTTTTTGGTTAGGAAGGCTTGGTTCCTCTGACTTTTTGAACTCTTTAGCTTCATCCTCGGTTAATTCATGATTTAGCTCTGGATGATAACTTTCTGGTAAAATTATTGCACAAATTTTTAGAAAGCCTTTGCCTTCGTATTAAGCAGATTTACTTCTAAAAATTGTATTAATTATTACAAATTAAACTTTAATGTAAATATAAAACATAATGATACCTTAATGTATATTTTTTCGTTAATCTCTATAGCTATCATCACGGCATCAACAATACCTTGTAAATCTGCCCAACAAATTCTTCGCTTTGCTTTCTCTTTAGATTCACTCTCTACATTTAACCTTGTGTAACCTGATATAAACTTTTCTAAGATTTATATTTTCTGGTGCCTGCTCTCTGTAGCAGGAATAGGCAGAAATAGCATATCTTGTGTAACCTGATATAAACTTTTCAAAGATTTATATTTTCTGGTGCCTGCACTCTGTAGCAGGAATAGGCAGAAATAGCATATCTTGTGTAACCTGATATAAACTTTTCTAAGATTTATATTTTCTGGTGCCTGCTCTCTGTAGCAGGAATAGGCAGAAATAGCATATCTTGTGTAACCTGATATAAACTTTTCTAAGATTTATATTTTCTGGTGCCTGCTCTCTGTAGCAGGAATAGGCAGAAATAGCATATCTTGTGTAACCTGATATAAACTTTTCAAAGATTTATATTTTCTGGTGCCTGCTCTCTGTAGCAGGAATAGGCAGAAATAGCATATCTTGTGTAACCTGATATAAACTTTTCAAAGATTTATATTTTCTGGTGCCTGCTCTCTGTATCAGGAATAGGCAGAAATAGCCTTTTTACCTATATTGGATCTTTCTCCATCACATTTAAAGATACTCCAGTATTACCTAAAAGTTATTCAAGCCTTCGCTCGAAAAGTTGACTATTTTGGCTATATCAGATTTTAAAACGATTTGTGATTTACATCTTCCTTTTGAATGATGTTCTAAGCAGATATTTATTTTTACTTGAATCTTTTTGATTCAAGTCTGAATCGAAAAGATTCAAAATCAATCTGCCTTAGTTTTAAGTAATGAATTTATTAACTGGTCTTTTTCTTTTACTGGTGACGTTTTGTTGAAAACTTTTTCAATATTTTTTGCTGGTATTGCTTGCTTTCAATAATTCGACAGTCTTTTTCCAATTTCTGATTTGCAATACGAACAAATAGTTATTGAATTTGCACCTTCATTACCTATAAATTTTAAATAGAAATATTACTCTATTCGTTTATTATTATATGTATACATAAGTCTTGTCAAAACTTATAATATTTACCTGAACAAGATTCTAAAGAAACCTTCCTAATTCTAGCAGCAGCAAGTAAACCACTGTCTTCAGTAATGTTAGAAGTCAATCTTCTTTTATAACCTCTTTCTCAAACGACGGGTTGATGACCAATATACCTTGCTGTGATGCATATACAGCAATTGCACTGCCTTTCTCCTCTAGTTCTAGTTTTTTTCTATCTATAATGTATCTTTATTGTTTGACATTTTAGACAATTTTCTATTTTCAGTATTTTTATGTCGCTCATTCGGATTTATTACATATACTAAGAAGATATTTGCTGTTTGCTTTGTCAGAATTTAAATTTATATACATTTTAATTTTTTCAGCTATCTTTTCTGTGATTTAAAATGGACTTTTTTTTTGAATTTATTTTTTTCCCACATGGTGCACACACTTTTACTTTAGATTTATCATAACTTGCTGATTTGTTGGGCATATCTTAAGTATAACACTCGATACTTATTTATAAAGACTTATTAGTTCATAATTTTCCAAAAATTAAAGAAGATGTCAAAGATAAAGACTATTTTTATATGCATAAATAATATCATAGTTGGTACTTCTCACATTTGTTGTCATTTCCGTTTACAATTAATAAAAATTCAAAATTTTATTAATTTAGTTTAATATAGTTCTTTGCTATTCAGTAATACAAAATTATTTAATTAAAAACCAGAAATATACACAAATGATCTAGTTGATCATTTGTGTATATGTTGATCCTATCAATTATTCAAACCGTTGACGTTTTAATGAAAAAATAGTCAATTTAAAAATCATTTAAAAATCTTGGACGAGCAGCTAGGATTTTAATTTCAACAGATTTGTGATGTAAAAAGAAAAGTTCTTAAAGGCTCTGAAAATAGTTCTCGTTGACATTGTTATCAATCTTGAATTTGTTTAGAGCCAGTGTGTCAAAAAATGCATGTGCACCATTGATTTAAAGTTTTTTTGAATCATTTTTTTTCAGTGGTCTAATTTTGTGTTCGCCTATATTTGTTGCGCTGGGTAAACTTTACTGCTAAAGATTATACGGTTTTTTGTATTTGATTTAATGGGATTTAAAATGCAAAATAGTAATAAAAACTTTTCTTGTTGCAAGCTGTATGTTGTAGTGATTTAACCAAGTAGTCCAAAGATTTTGTTAAATCACTTGGTTGGTTGGAATTTTAAGGTTTTTCTTACTTAACCAATAATAAAATCAAAGGGTTGTAAAAATAGTTCAAGTTTAATAACAGGGGCCAAAGCTATAAACAATTCGAAGTTTTTTTCGAGAAAAAAATCTATCGGAAAAACGCAATATTTTGAGTAAATTATTTATACGTAAAAAAAAGCGTAAACACGAAGAATTTATCGCTGTTTGTCCAATGCTATAAAGTATAAAACGTATACGTCACTCATATTTACGATTTTTTTTTATCCTTAATACATCATTGATAACAACAATTTTTTTTAATTATCATTATGCGTGGCCTACTTAATAGTTTTTATTAGTTATTAAGTAGGCTGTGCTGTCTATTCCATTTCTATAAATTTTTGTACATTCTAGTATTTGGTGTTTAAAAAAACTGTATAAAATTATAATATGAACATAGATTTAATTTTTTCAGATGAAGACTTTGGAAATTGCAGAAAATGAGCTTCACCACCGATTGCCTCAAGAGGTTGGTGTTTAAAACATTATTTAAAATTACTAAATTTTGATGTTTTTATAACTAAATTAGAAAACATACTAAATATGCGTAGAAATTATATTTTTGTTTTGTTTTTCTATTCCATTTTAGTTTATTGGTCGCTTTTTTAACGAAAATGTTTATGACTACGTTTTTCGAGAGCAGTATCGAGTCCCAAGACCTGTATTAGATTTTTTAGAAACTAGGCTTAAAGATAATTTGCAACATTATACTAAGCGAAATAAAAGCATTTTAGTACGTTTCCAGATAATGGTATTTCTTCATTTTATTGGCACAAATGTTTTTTTTCATGTTCTCAGAGACTGTCATGGAATCTCTACCAATACAATGTATCGTTTTATACACAGTGTAGGAGAAGCTATTTTCAATGTTAGTATATTAAGTTAATAAAAATATTGAAAGTTATACGTTGTCATAAAAAGTTGCTTATTATTTTTGTTTCAGTAAGTAAATTAAAAACTAAGTTGAGCAAAGATAAAAGTTGATATCTTTTAAATTTAGATTCGACGAGAGATCATAAAATGGACCAATGATTGCTCCACTCTTCCACAAAAGTTTATTCAAAAGTAGTATATATATATATATATATATATATATATATATATATATATATATATATATATATATATATATATATATATATATATATATATATATATATATATATATATATATATTTATTGTCACACCTTTGGTCTCTATTTATAACTAAATTAGAAAACATACTAAATATGCGTAGAAATTATATTTTTGTTTTGTTTTTCTATTCCATTTTAGTTTATTGGTCGCTTTTTTAACGAAAATGTTTAAAGGTGTGACACCTTTGGTACTTAATTGACATTTTCCTTAATACTAGCATGGGAGACAGAGGGGTTTATTGAATAATTTATTTATTATTTTGATTTAGATAAACAGCAATATTTCTCTTAATATTAGTAATAAGAATGACAAATATTAGTAATATAAATGCTATAAATGCTTATTACAAACATTAGTAATATAATGCTATGCCTTTTTATAATATTAAATATTAATAACATTAACTTTAAGTTAATAACTTAAACAAGTTATGCGAGTTATTAAGCCTCAATAACTTACATAATACCAAGTAAAATGTGATTTTTTTGATTAACTTTGATTATTATTTTTTTTTTTTTATTAAACTTTAAATTCAATGTTTAACAACTTTATTTAATAATTAACACTATTGATATTTTGTTTATATTATAAACTTATGTTTATATTAATAGTAATAAATGTTTCATTAATTTATTGATAATAAATTAATGGAACAAACTTTAGTATATTTATAAGTGTTGTTCCACTTCTTATATCATTTATTTTTAGTAATTAAAAATTTTTAATGATTAAATTGGTTTGAAAAACTTCATTTCAGTCAATTGTCTGTTTAAAAAGTAAATTATATTATTTCATTAACTAAATACAAAGAAAAAAAAGTTTTTTAAATTAAGTTATACTTGTAATAATGTTTGTAAATTTTTTCATGGTTAATCTTGAATACAAGTTCGAAATTAAATTATAATTATTTTTATTAGAATATCAAAATTTTTACTTTATTGATGTTTGTTTGATTTTAATATATATATATATATATATATATATATATATATATATATATATATATATATATATATATATATATATATATATATATATATATATATATATATATATATATATATACATAGCCTACTTTATTTATACGGCCGGATATTTTACATATTGAAGAAAAAAATAGAAGGCCAGTTTTTAAAATCGTAATGTTTCAAAAATTTAATACGTTTTGAACATTTTCAATATTATTTTACTTTCTACATTTAAAAAGTCCACAAAAGTTGTATTTATTCATAATTTTAGATATTAAACGAACATTTATTAAGAAATAAATAGTGTTTATTTTAAAATTTAGTATTAGTAAAAACGATGTAAGAAACAAGAACAGTTATAAAAAATATTTAAATGTTTCTCTTTTTTCATTTAAAAATAAAATAATTATATATAATTTATTAAATTTTCTCAAATTTTCTCTTTTTAAAAGATTTTGCATGATCAACAGCTACTTCACTGGTAGAGATAATTCTTTTATTATTAAGAAAAATGTTAACAACAATTCTTCCAGCAAGTTTTATCCCAGTTTTCTCATGCATGGGACAAGAAAAAGTCTGAAAAGAGTCATAAAAGTGGTTTAACAAATATTCTAAAGCTTGTCGTGCATGTAAACTAAATTTCTTTATTTTTTTATAAAAGTAGTCAATCATAGCAAAGGATGTGCAAACATAATCCAAAAGTGATGGTGAAGGAATAGTGAGACCACCCCTAGAAATAATTGTTAAATAAGTATGATCAGGATTGCTTTCATCAATATTGACACAAACAATATTGTAAAATACTTTACAACATGTACCAAAACGTTTTTTAAGTTTCTTTGCTATATAACCAGCAATATGAGCACCTACTTCCCAACTTTCTGGTGCAAGTGTCATGATTTCTGGAGTACACTGAGCTTCATCAATGTCAAGAAGAAAGTTTTTCCAATCTGTTAAATTATTTTCTGACTCAGGCACTTTTAAACTATCATCGAAGTTAATACTTTCTTTAACTATACTTTTGATTTTTAATATTTTTTCAGAAATAGTGACATCTTTTAAACCTACCAAAAATCTTCCACCGCTCATTTGTCTATATTGTCCAAATCTCCTTTCTAATGGGTCACTTTGAAATCTCGCAGTTAAAACAAAGTGATATCCATCATTAAGCAAGTCCTCGATCAATGAGGCATGACTATTAAGTGTTCTTATTAGTGCTGCAGCTGTCTGAACACTTAAAGTAAACTTCTCACAGTTTGGTATCTTTTGTGATTGCCAAACTTCAATCCAATGTGCCGTTTCCCGAAGAAATTCAGGTTTTTTATCACCAGAAACAACTGCATTACCTAAAATATTACATGCTGAATACTGACATTTAGAATTTGATAAAACCCACCACTTGTTAAATAATGTAAGAAAATCTGCACTACCTTTAACATCTGGAAAATATGAGTGAATCGCTGCCGATGTAGTTTCATCAAAAATTGCAAGTGCTAAAGAAACATTTTGTTTAAAATTGCCAGGATGTAACACTTTCATTGTTATTTTTGGTGCTTTACGCAAACCAGCATTAAGAGTGAGGTCTTTTTCATAAATATTGTGGAAGGTACTCCATTTAATTTCTCCCCCACATACAATTATAGGTTCTTTAAATCCATTAAAGTTAAAATCTGGAAATAAAAATCTTTTGCAATTTAACAAATTATTTGTGATGTTTTTAATAAGATGTACAACATCAAAACAGAGGTAAATTTATTTTAGATTGTAAATAAAAAACAAACCTTCAGCTTGTTGATTCAATGCACAAAGGATTTTTTTAAAACAAGAAACATTAGCAGAATGGTTGTCACACACAATAACTCTAACATTAAATTCACATTCAGTTAAAATACGAAGACATTCAAAAATTTCTTCTTTCAACCATTCAGCATTGATTGTTTTTTCAGGAGACGTTTTGATCACATATGGAATGTTTTGTTTCAGGCCAACTATCATAAAACAAACTATTCCCTTATACATTTCTCCAGACTCATCACTACCAATCATCTCTCCAGCAAAATACTCCTCACATTTTTGCAAGTACATTTCATCAAAAATTAAGCAAATGTCTTGAGATATCTTACCTTCTAATTTTAAACGTTTTGCACAACTTAGAGCATCAATATTTCCACTAGTTATTTTTTTAAGTAATGATAATAATGGTAAAGGCAATTCTTCACGCAAAAGTTGGTATGACTGCATAGAAGTATATAGTAATATCAGTGAATACCTTATAATATTGGCTAAATAAATAGGTTTTTTCATATATTTAATTTGCTGTAATTCAGTCAATACAGATGAAAATTGTTCGGCTTGTGATTTAATGTAGGTAGGAAAATTATGAAGCATACTTTTACAAGATAAATCAATCAAGACAATCTCTTCCTTGACAAAACCACTGAGGTAATGGCAGAGGTGAACCTCTGTAAAATAACTTAACATGCATCTCATTGTTTACACGAATACACTCTGTAACCTCTGGAATAGATAAAGTACTATGACTCAATTTATAAAAAATTACATGATCATCATACTTCAAGAATGAAAAACCATCTGGAGCAAAACTTTCAGTAATATCGTTAAAGCTATTAATCAAATCATTTAATAAAAACTGTTCATATTGATCTGGCTGAAATATTCGGCGGACTTTAAAACGGCGCACTTTAAAACATTTCTCAAGTAAGCTTTTGTGAAATAGTAAAACCTTACAAAAAATAATAAAGCTTTAAAAAAAACTTATACTTATTTTAATTCTAATATCAGTAGTATATGTGTAAATGTTTTAATTTTATAATTGTAAATGTTTATATTTGGTTTGTAAATATTTAAATTAAAGTTTTAAATTTTAAAAAATGGTTTTAGAAAGTGTTTTTTTTTCTCTTTCGAGGAAGCCATTTTGGCACATGTCGTAACTGCGCGGTTTTGCCATTCTGTAAAATACTCAGTATATTTACCGAGAATTTTCGTAACGAAAGCTTTCGTTGTTTACCGAGTTTGGGGTAAGTCCGCCGCTAAGTAAACTAAGTTAGACTAAAAAAATAATAAATTTCCCACAATTTGCTACTAAACATCAACCGGCATACCTAAAGGTATCGATCTTAAACCATTTTTAAATAAAAATTTTGCTTGGGCTAAAGTCATTCCGTAGGGCCAACCCAATCTTACGGAAACTTCAGAGTTGAAATTTTCACCAATGATTTATTGCATATTAAAGAATCATTTAACCGACAGAGTTGAAGACTCGAGTCAACTGACTCGAACTCGAGTCCGACTTAAGTCACACCAGTGACTCGACTCGAGACTCGACTTGGGTTTTACCCTGAGACTTGCGACTTGACTCGAGACTTGCTAATTTCGGCTTAGCGACTTTAAAATTATTATTTTCCGTCTCTTTAAAAATGGAGCAATTTATCTTCTATTTTAATTCTTTAACTATTTTTTATTTTCGAATGTTTTAATTTTAACTTACGTTTAACTGGTTTGTAGTCTAAGCGAGATCCGAAGAAAAATATCGCATTTAGGCTCTTTCGTTTTCAAAAAATTCCAACTTTTTTGTGTGCGTTTTGATTGGTTCATTTTTTCTTTAACTCGTGAAATTTATTGTTTATAAATGTTCGGTGATTTTAATTTCTTATTTAAATTTTTTTTAATTCTTTTTTTTTCTTTCCTTAACAATCTTCATTTTTCTCTTATTTATTTTTACTTTCAAAATGATCAGTTAGTGTTTTTAAAATGTCACACGGATATGTTACTACCCAGCAAACATGAGGTTAAATGGACCGCCAGCGGCTAGCCGATACTGACTTAACTATAGATTACCGATGTAGGACTGCCCGGTTCTGGCATGCCTCTAGAGTACCGACATCGTAAAGGTAATGGCTGCCCGCTTGGGCGCTTGCCGTTAATGGTCCTCTATTTAACGATAATAAAGACTCCAACTATGCCTAAATCGGACCGCTAGTGGTCCAACTACCATTATAAGTACTTGTAAACATAATTTCCGAAAAAATATATAGTATTTTGGAAAGCCGTATTTAGTATAGTGTTGTCTTTTAAGGTTTCTATTTACAACAACAAATACTTTAATTAGATTGCTTTTTAGATATATTGGTTTTATTGGTTATATTACTTATTACTGGATATATTGGTTATATTACTAAGATATATTGGTTTTATATCTAAGTGTTTTTTTTAACCATAATAAAGTTGGTTTAGTCATAAAAAAAAGTGTTATTATGTTATTAATTAAATAAAAACTTCTACTATGGATGTAACTCTCTATTTTTATATTGATTTTCATTTAAATTGATATGTACCATCGTTATCAAATATAATACAAATATGAAAAAAAAAACCCCGTTATAAACAAAGCAAAAACAAAACAAATCAATGCAGGAGTTTCTTTTGATTCAAATATCGAAACAAAAGGAAGTGTTTATTACGTTGATTTTATTAAATTTCAGATTAAGACCCATGTTTCTAATAATAACATTATTATTTTTTAAAGATTTAACCAACTTTAATTTTATATTAACAAATCCAGCTGTAATGTAGATATATATGTTTATTATAAATAATAGATTATTTCATTTTTATGACAATATATCCATATAAATTACATATATATTATATATTATATATGGCTATATATTATACAGCCATATAGTTATAGAACCATGGCTTCATTTGTCAATATAAAAGTAAAGTTATTAAGTTTATTGTCTATGGGTAATTCCACATCAAATCACCCAAATTTTTCAATATTTCGAACCATAGGTCTCATATTTTCTTTAAACTTCTTTAGCTGTTGCATTTCATATAGAAAAGTTCACATGCAAAATTTTAGCCAAAAATGTTCAACCGTTCACAAGATATCAAGGTTTTAATATAGACCTGGTTTCCCAAAATGACCTGGTTTCTGTGTCATTTTAAAAAAACGTTTGCTCTAATAAAATGAAAAATAATGAAAATAAAAATATGAAAATTAGCATTTATAATGCTTTTCTAATGCAGAATTCAAAAAATGCACTTAGAATGCTGAAATATGAGCAGAACATGCTTTAAAATTAAAAACACACCTAATTTATATATTCAAACTTAGGGGTCATATATCTCAAAACACCTCCGTCTAGATTTTTTTTTTTTTGCTTTTAATATTTTTAGCTACTTATTATCTTACTAGGCACAAAAAACCTAACTGGAAAAACAACTAAAACATATAGAACCATAGTTTCCAAGATACACCACTTTTATGGGTGCCCATAGCAATTTTCTAACGAGGGGGAGGGGTGAGGGAACAACAAAATATTTTTAGTGATGTTCTAATTTAGTTCACTTTACCAAGAATACTTAAAAAAAAGCATATTGCAAAAGACATGGTGAAAACAACTTTTTTTTATTACAGTTAGAGGGGAGGAGAATAGTGTTTCAATAACACCTGGCATTGCCATATCTCTGTCATTTAAACCATTTAGCCAATAAAACATATCAAACTACTTTGTATGAACAGTAGTTACTTAGTAGTGATAAGTTGTAGATGAGTTAAAAAATAGAAAGTAGGATTAAATCCACTGAGACATCATTGTTAACTCTTATCAAGCTCCAATTATCCAACAGCCAAAGATTTGGAAATATCTAATACTATATCATTATTTAATATATTTAAAACTAGAGCTTTTTTTTTTACTGAAAACTAAGTAGGAAAGATCTTTTTTTTTTGTATCCTTCGAATTGCTTTTTTCTTACTGCAAAAGCATTCAATACACTTCATTGCAAACTAATTAAAGAATTAAAAGGGTATGGCATCACTTAAAAGCTGCTAAAAATCTTCCTAAAGATAGTACATGTGTAGCAAATTATAGAGTTCTGTAAAGAATTATTTTTGGTTAATAGACTTTTTATATATTTAAGGAAGTCTTAATTATATGATAACTTAATTATATGCACTTAACAACTGAAAAAACATCCGGTTTTGTTTTTATATAAAAACATTTTATAAAAAATAATTGTTATGTTAATATGATATTTTTTTTAATTTTGACAACTATAGTTTGTAAAAGGTTATTAAAAATTAGTTTATAAAAGTTTAGTTTATAAAAGTTCAGATATAGAACAACATTTATTGGTAAGATTATATTTAAATTTTAAAAAATTAATAATTTAAATAATATAATTATTTAAAAACTTCTTTTTTTACAACATTTATTAATATTAATAATAATAATATTAAGAACAACATTTATTAAAAATTATATTTATTAAAAAACTTTTTTTACATACAATTAAGTAGAAGAATTTTATTTTTATTTTTAGGAAATACTTTCATACTAAATAATTTATCTTATTAAGATGTGTTCTATTGGGTTAATGACATCAGATGCTTGCGAAGGCCAACAATATGTTATTGAAACTTTAAGCAATGAAGAAAAAATAATTATATGTTTACGCTGTAATATTGAATTATCAAACTTAGAAATATTATAATACAAAATATTTGAAAATGTATCCTATATGGCAGAAAGCTTGTTGTGATCCATTCAATAGACATACAAAGAAAATCACAAGTATGTAGCTGTAAAATTTAAATATTTCATTAATTTATGTTTTTCAAAAAATAAACGAAAGTTTTGAACTAATGTGCAGACATACTTTATACAATTCAATTACTTTTAGAAAATCTTGGCGTAGTTACAATAAAAGAGTCACAAGTCATGATGAGAAATTGTTTGAATATTCCTCCTGGGAAGAAACTTTGCAAACCTTGTAAACAAAAGATTGCCAGAAAAAAAGAACTTACAGAAGAGGAGCAAAGTAAGAGTGAACAAGATGAGGATTTTCTAATATCATCATGCAAAAAAATATGACAGGAGATCAATAAAGAACTCAAAAATTTTAGTTTATCTCCTCTAAAATCTCATTCAAAATCATTAAAACATGTACTGTCAGAAGGAAAGCAAAAAGTTGCATGCATCAACGAAATGGCGTATAACGCTACTAGAAAAATTGAAACTCAATTTTCCTCAAAACTATGTTATGAAACCAATGGGATGAAAAAGAAGGCTGCAAACTTTGATGTAATTATGAGCTTGGTAAAAGAAAAAATTCTATGTTCTGACAAACGAACTATTGTTCAACTTCTAACACTGGCACCCCCAAGTTGATCAATATTAGAAGTACAAAATAACTTTTCGGTTACAGAATACCAGGCCAAGATGGCTAGAAAAATTTTTAATAAAAAAGGATTGTTAGGTATCTCTCCATTGTATAAGGGTAAAGTCTTACATAAAGAAATAGAAGATTCAGTTAAATTGTTTTATGACTCAATTTGATTTTGAGACACTACAAACAATGGCAAACTACTGATCGTGCAACACTATTGAGTTTAACAACAGATGTTCCAACGTTTATTGAACTATTGGTATCTTGTTTTGAAAAGCTACAATCTCATTCTTATATTGCCAAATCTCAATCACAATACCTTAATCAACTAAAAGAAAATATGGATCAATCAAACATTATCATTCTTGGCGACTTTGCTGAAAATTATGCTTTTGTAGTCTAAGATGAAATACAGAGCTATCACTGGAACACCCAACAATGTTCTTTACATCCATTAGTGATATACTATAAAGAAGAAAATGGTGTAGTGAAACATATTTCTTACTGTTTTATATCAGACGACATTACACACGATGTAACTTATGTATACAAGATATTTCAACTAATTATACCAACATTAAAAAAAAAATTTCTTGATTTATCCAAATTGCATTTATTCACTGATGGTTGTGCAGGACAGTACAAAAATTGTAAAAGCTTTTACAATCTATGCCAACTAGAGACAGAATTTTCCCTCAAAATTGAATGGAACTTTTTTGCAACGTCCCACGGAAAGTCACCATGCGATGGAATTGGTGGTGCTGTAAAAAGGTTAACAGCACAAGAAAGTTCAAAACGACCATACAGAAACCAAATTCTCACATCAGAGGCTATGTATGAATTTTGTGTTGAGAAAATTAAGGCTGTTAACTTCATTTACATAAAGGGATTGGACTTACAATTGCAACGTGAAAAGCAAAAAGAAAGATACACTGATGTAACAACTCTACCAGGTACTCGTAGCTTTCATCAATTTATACATCTTGGAGTTAATAGGGTTGGGGCGAAGAGGTGTAGTACAGACACTTAATATACAATAATTCACAATCTTAAAAAGAAACATATATTTGAACCTGATACTGTCACTTTAGGAGGTTATGTTGCGGTAGTTTATCATGATAAGTGGTGGATCGGCATTGTAACTGAAATCAACCTAGAAGAAGTTGATGCTGAAGTTAAGTTTCTCCACCCAAGAGGTCCATCAATCTATTTTAACTGGCCTGAAAGAGACGACCACTGTTTTATTCCTAACATCAATATATTGAAAAAACTATCTGTTCCACAAGCTTGCTCTAGTTCTGGTAGAAACTATGTGTTTGAAAATGTTGAAATAGAAGAAGTGCAAGTAAAATGGCAACAATATTGTGAACTATTACAAATACAGTCAAAATAACTTGCACATTCGATACCTTTAAAAATCTTGTATATTTAAGCAACTTTGTAAATTAGGAATAATTTATTTTAATTGAATTTATAAATATTTTTTAGGAATTTCTTAAAAAAGTTATACATCTTTAAAATTAAAGTTCTATATGTTTCAGTTCTTTTTCCAGTTAGATTTATTGTGCCTAGTAAGATTATAACTAGCTTAAAATATTGAAAGCAAAAAAAAAAAAAAATTTGACGGGGGTGTTTTGAGATATTGGGCCCTAAAGTTAGATTACATAAACTAGTTGATTTATTAATTTTTAAGGATGTTCCTCTAACATTTCAGCATTTTAAGTACATTTATTGAATTCAGCATTAAAAAACCATTATAAATGTATATTTTTATATTTTTGCCATTTTTATTTCTTATTTTATTGAGGAAAACAACTTTTCAGAATGTTATGAAAACCGGGTCATTTTGAGAAACCAGGTCCAAATTAAATTTGCTGTATCTTGTCAACCGCTTGACATTTTTAGCTGAAATTTTGCATGCAATATTTTTTTATAAATAGGAATCATGTGTCAAAATATAAAACAAAAAGAAGACACATGGTTCAATGGAGTGGGTGATTTGATGTGGAATTACCCCTATATAAATTTTATATATGCTTTTAGTTTAAAATGAGCTACTGGACCAAGCGAAGAAAGATACGCACAAATGTAAAAAAAAGTTTAGAAGCTATGAAAATAAAAAGAGGAACAACCTCAAAATCTGATTCACAAGAGTCTTCTCTTTTTATTTTCATAGTTCATAGAGTCATAACTTTAAAAAATGTTATACTTTAAGTAACTTTTTTACTGTAATAAATTTTAGACTGTAAGTTTTATTTTTTGTCAACTTTATAGTAATATATATATATATATATATATATATATATATATATATATATATATATATATATATATATATATATATATATATATATATATATATATATATATATATATATATATATATATATATATATATATATATATATATATATATATATATATATATATGAATGTGTGTTGTTGCTATAGTAGCTTTTCTCCAATTCAATTTACTTATCATGAGCAAGGGTTTATATGCAGTTGTATCTTTTACTAAAGAAAATGGAGAGTTATTGGTGATACCTCATTCATGGCTGTTAACAGATAGAGACGGCAAGTTGAATTGTTGTTACTGGCCCCCTTTTGCAAGACAAGAATCTATTGAAAAGGCAATATTTAGTTTAACATCTTTTTCTACTTCATGGACACAGCATCAAATCCAGCTCATGGCAGTGGCAGGTATGTAGATAAAGAGTTTTAAACTTTAATAATTTTCTTAAAAAATTTTGTTTTGTGGCTAAATTGTTGCTTGATAAAAAAAATAATATATATACTATGAACATTATAAAATAATATTATTTTTGTCTTTTGGGATATTTTTAATTTTTTAAACTGATAATTTTTAGATTCTTACCCAAAAGCTGTTGAAAAGTTAAAAGATGCACAATATACTTTAGATCAAACGGAAGTTGATGAAGTTTGTCAGCGTCCAAAGCGTAAACGGTACAATTTTTGTTTGTATAAAAAAGATATTCAGAATTAAAACTTATTTCTTTAAATATATTTTTTATATAAAAAGAACTTTATTTAAAGTGAAACCCCTAATATCATAGTGGCTAAAGGTAGACTTGTAAATGTTGGATAGTAATCTTTGCATAGGTAGTACACAAAAATTTTATTTATTGTTTAATTTATTTATAAAAATGTTTTACTATTATTGCTCAGTATGATAAATATAAATTTAAATGTGGTCAAAACAGTAAGTAAAATTTTGTGGACAATTTTTTTTGTCAAATATTCTTTGTATAGTCATTGTTAAAAGGTTTGAGCTATTAAGTTACTATTAAGTTAATGTTTTAACTGTCAATCATAGTATATAAATTAGTTACTATTTTTTTTAGAAAAGCAAGGCAATCAGTTGACAATCTTGAAAATGATAGTGTTAATGAGACTGTTAATTTTGATATTCAAGAGGTAGTTAAGCAATCAAAAAAGTCGAAAATGCATCCTCAAGCACCAAATGTACCAACTTTTCCTATAGAAACTTTAATATCTGGGAACAATAATGCATCAAATGTAATACTAGAACATGAAAGTTTTCTGGTTGATAAAAATTTAGGAGAAGATTTTGTATTGGGTAGTTTTTTAAAAGAGCCAAAATAATAATTTTATTCCAAAGATGGTGGCAACAGATGCTGAACATTCAACTTTAGATTCAGGAATTATTTTTAAAAACTTTGCTAAACAGACTTTTAAAATAATGGCTGAATTAAAATCAACCTTGTTGGAAGTCGAAAGTCGGGTTTTTATCAATACTCAACATCTACAAACATTGACTAAAGGAGGCTTTGAATCAGCTGATCGAATTTTTGAACAACTTGAATTGCCAATTAATAATGTTAATGATTTTCTAGATTTAAATTTGAAGCTTCCAGATAAAGTATTATTTTTTAATGTTATTATGTCTTTTATTATAATATATTAAAGTATTGTTAATAATTTCTTTTTTTTATTATTATTACTCATGAACTTTGTTTAAAAAAATACATACTTGGGAATTAAGGGTTATGAGTGTATTACAAACAAAAAAACAAAAGATTAAAATACAAAATATAGTTGAATTTGATGTAAAAGACAGCTTATAAACTCTTTTTAGTTTATCTATATATATATATATATATATATATATATATATATATATATATATATATATATATATATATATATATATATATATATATACACATATACACATAAAATTTTAATTAATATTTAACTTATTATTTTATGTGTTTAAATAGTAAATTAATTTTATATATGCTATATTTATGATTTAAGGTTGTTGCTGTTTCTTCCTACTTTAATGGAAGCTGTAAAATGTATGATAAGGAGCATGTTCCCTAATTCACTTTTTAGGAATTTAAATTGGACAGGACAACCTCCAAAAACAAAGTTTGGGAATACGAAGTGTCATGGAGTTATTACAAGTAAGTATTTATAATATTCTAAGAGTCTGAATAATTCCTATATCTTAAGCTAAAGGATATAGGATTTGATTTTATAATTTATTGATATAAATATAATATACACTTTTTAAATATAAACATTTGAGTGTTAAATATATAATCATCTGAGTTTTTTTTTGAATGAGTAAGGGTTGGAGTGAATACTTCATTTGAGAAAATTGTATTTCGTTTAAGTAAAATACCATTTTTTTACTTATTTAGCAGGGTTATTTTTGTCTCAGCAAGCTTATTTGTACAAACATTTTATTTCAGTAGTTTTGACTATTTATTTTTATGAGCCATTACGCATTGTTGAATGTTCAGCAAAAAATTTTAATCTGTTTACAGCGAAAAATATTCAATGTGATAATTTCTCATTTTGTAATTAGGATTGTATGACCTTTTTACACATTTTATAAAACAATAACGAAAAAATAATTTGCAACCGGCTATTAAGTGATAAGAATTAAGGTTATACAATTTTGATAAAGTAGTATTTCACTAATCACGCAAGGCCTGGTATTGCACTATAGTATTTCACTAATCACGCAAGGCCTGGTATTGCACTATAGTATTTCACTAACCATGCAAGGAAAAGCAACCTTAACATATCTGTGTTCTTGCTTTAATATATAATTAGAGGCGAGCAGTTATGTGGTGGATGTTTTTTAAGTTTTTTTCAGAAACTTTGGGAATCCAAGAGTTTTTAATCGTCATTTGTTCAAAATGTTAAAGCATTAACATATGTAATGCTGGTACAACATATGTCATGCTGGTACATAAACGTATAAGATATTTATTAAATAAATTTTTTTTTTTTTAAGAACTAACGGCAGATCATCAAGTGAATTAGTAGTTGGAAAACGTGTAACTTAGAGTCGATGCAACAATATGTCGAGTTGGGGAATCGCGGACGTTCTCCAACTCGATATTGTGTTGCATTGATTCTAAGTTTTGATAACTTACACAGCTATCTTTTTAGTAAATTTTTATTGTAGTATGTGCTATTAAAATGTGCTTATTTATTTTCTTCAACTTAAAATTTTATATAGTTTGATTCAATAGTTTTGGTTTGTAATTAATAGAGGTTATAGCAAGGATTATTCCGACACTAAACTGTACTGAATGTGATATTCAAAAAGAAATTGTTCGTTATATACATGGGTCGAACGATAGAGATGGCGGTCGTAAAGAACGAAAAGGAAGAAAAAAACTTCAACGATTAGTGATATTCTCGAGAGTGAATCATTTTCAAATGAAGAATAAAATTTAGGGAATTTTATAATTATAATATAAAGTAAATACTGTAAAATTTGTATTTGAAAAAGTTCTCTTGTGTAACGACGTTAAAATGTTGTTATTAATAATCGCGACGCTCATTTTGCATAAACACAAATTGTCCAAACAGTTTTTGTTATTGGGAGACTATTTAGTTTGCAATAGAGATAAATATCCAGTGGTAGTCATACTATTGGAGGCACACTTGGCGGATATCTAAGTAGTCTTTTTAATTGTCAAAACCAGTAAATAAGTTTAACTTCTCTAATTGGTAACACGCCAAACAACTTCATAACTAAATAATGAACTTCAAGATTTGTTTGTCGTTTTAATATTATATTTTAAGAATTAAGTTCTATATATAGAGAGCCCTATATATGGCCTATATTAAAAAAAAATGCCAATAGGAATACCCTGGCTGACCGTTAACGGCACGTACCACTATAGGTCCACTAGCTAACCATCCACAGCACATGCCGCTATAGGACCATTGACTGACCGCTCCAGAGTTGTGCCGCTATTGGTCCGCTCAGTAACCGATGAGCAAAACTCAACTGGTCCACAAGCGGCAGGCTGCTAATGGACCAGTAGCCTTGCCTCTACTGGACCTCTATAGGTCCTCCAAACCATGTTTTGTATATTAAGCTTTGTATTGAGGAATTCTTTGATTTTTTGCTCACTTTCTTCCCAAGTTTCATTAGCTTTATCTTTAATCCCAATAAATCTCAAGTTGTTTCTACGGCTTCTGTCTTCTAGTTCTGCTATTTTCTCTTTTATGTTATTAGTTCCATTTTCAATATTACTTTCATCTGGTGATTTTTTAGACTCTGTTTTTTTTTAATTCTGTAAGTTCAATTATTATTTTATCATAGCTTTTACTTATAAATCTGTACCTCAGATAATTCTTTTTTTAACGTAAAGTTTTCATCTTTTAAGTTATTAAATTTAATTTCTATTTTTTCTATCTGATCATTAAAAATTTTCATCTTAGTATTCTTGTGATTTTCAAGGATTTCTTTAAGTTGTGCTGGTGTAAAATTTTTCGCCATTATTAAAAGTTTTTTAATAAGCTCTTAAAACACGTCCGTTCGCGGTGAAAATTGCGGTAAAAAATCTTATAAGCATAATGTTTGCCGACGATACCAATTTATTAACAAACTTTTTTTAGATTTGAATAAAGAACTTAATCAAGTTTCTAACTGGTTTAAATGCAATAAATTAACTTTAAATATTGACAAAACAAAGTGGATCCTTTTCCACTCCTCAACAATAAAACGCTTTTTGCCTTATGATTTACCTAAACTTTATATTGACGAAGTAGAAATAAAAATGATTTTAGGTATTTATCTTGACGAAAATATGACACGGAAAGCTCATATTGATTATATATCAACAAAAGTTGCGAAAAGTATTGGTATCCTCTATAAGGCCAGAAATTATCTAAATAAAAATAAACTAAAACAACTATACTACTCATTTATTCATAGCTATATAAACTATGCAAATATTGCCTGGGGAAGTACAGGTAAAAGTAAGTTGCAACGTCTTTACTGCCATCAGAAACATGCAATGCGAATAATATATATTTTTAAATTGTTTTTCAAATACAAAACCTCTATTTAAAGATATGAATGTATTAAATGTTTATGAACTTAACTTGTACAATATTTCATGTTTTACGTTTTGTTGTATGAATAACCCCTTATTTCATGTTTTTAAAGATCTATTTACCTTTAAAGTAAAGAATAAATATAGTTTGCGAAATAATAACTATTTAAAAGAACCCTTTTGTCAAACAAAGTTTAATCAATTTTGTATAGATTATCGAGCACCTTATATCTGGAATAAAATTGTACAGCCTAATTTAGATTCATCTATCTCTTTTTCTGTTTTTAAAAACAAGTTAAAGAATATTATTTTTTCTACGGATGTTATATTGAAATATTTTTGAGATATTATTTTAACCATTTCTTATTTCAAATGTTTTGGATTCTTATTTTGTTATAAACTACCTGTATTATACTATATTTTATTTATACTGTAATTTTTATATGGTTCTGGCGACAAGATCGATATGATCTTCTTCCAGATTCCAAGTTTATATGTTTATATTACATGGAAATCACGACATGTAAATAATGTAAACTGAAAAAAAAAAAAAAAAAATCTATGTATAAATCACAGTTTTTAGTATAAAGATAGAGAAGCTGATCCGAACCTGGAAACTGTTAAAAAACAAACAAAGCAAGGCAAACTTTATCAAAGATTGCAAAAAGGAGGAAGTTTTTAACTCAAATGAAAAGGATCTTTTGGATTGCATCTTAGGGAAACAAAATGATCAAGGCAAGACTGAAGATATTGCATTTTTATTGGACCAATTAGAAGATAGAAAAACTAGAATAGCTGGAATCAATACAAGGTACCTTTACTCTGTAAACAGGAGTTTATCCAAAATTAAAAGGAAATCAAATTTGCATGAAACTATGTCAGAGAGTGAATTCATCTCAAATGGATCGGAGAAAGATAAAGATAATGATGATTTTCCATACCCAGATCCAGAAGTTAAAGAAAAAAGTCAAAAAAGCTAATACTGTTATGCTTCCAAAAGATGTTCTCAAGAGAACTGCTGATACTGCTGTTGGGGAAGGAATAAGACATAGGCAGCATGCTTCCATGGTTAACAGTATAATTGTTAAATCGGGTGGAAATATAACTGAATTTAAATATTTAACCTCTACAGCATTGCGCGCTGCAGATAAGGTCATTCATAATGAATCAAAGAGGATCAAGAATGATTTGAGAAGTTTTAAAAAAATCAATAAGAACATTCAGTTCAACTCCATTTTGATGGAAAAGTATGTCATGAATATACTGATGGGAAAAAATTGGAACAAGATTGATTAGCAATATTATTATACGGTAACAAGGAAACGCACCTGTTGGGAATTCCACCATTTTTTCTGGAATTGGCGAAAATTAAAAAAGTGCAATTAGAGATATCTTAAATAGCTTTAACCTTACAAACAATATACAAGCTGTTACATTTGATACCACCAGAATCAACACTGGAAACAAAAGTGAAGCTATATCTTTACTGGTAAATGAAGTCCTTCAACGACCAGTTCTATATATTGCATGCCGACATCATGTCAATGAGTTACACATAACACATTTCTGGAAAAATTATCAAAGTAGCATTACTTCTGGACCAGAAAATCTGCTGTTTAAAACATTAAAATCAGCATCGAATAATCTTGACGCAGACAATTAGGTAGGTTTTTACAAAATTAGCTACCATTTTGTGAAATATTATTTTTTCCAAATAACTTTCTTTTTTCAATTTTGAGTTCTTTGAATTTTATTTTTTACATCTTGAATAAATAAGGTTTTGAGAAGATTGATTATTCCAAAGGAGACATGGCTTGGTCATCAAAGGCATGAAAGCATAACGTTCTGCAGAAGTATTATTACCAGTGGGTCTCTAAAAAAGGTAGCCAAATAACTAAATATCTGAAATTGTAGTTATCTATGCAGTATGTACTACTATGTTGTAATTTATTATAAACTTTTCTTTTTTAATTCCATTATTCTTTATTATACTATAATATAAAATAGGTTTATTGTGTTATAACTAAATAATTATGATTTGATTTCATTTCAAAAAAAAGGAATTTGTTTTACATTATCAAATATATGTCTTTTTAAAAAAATTTAAAAAAATATTTTTTTTTATAGGTATCTACTAAAACTCCAACTTATGATGGATGCTGTACCTAGTCTGGAAAAACGGTTGAAGCATGAAATTACTGAAGTGGCAACATAATATATATATTTATATATATATATATATATATATATATATATATATATATATATATATATATATATATATATATATATATATATATAATAAAAAGGTTTCTAGTTTAAAAAAAAAGTTTTGATTACCGTAAAACGGGGTTACTTTGAACGTTTTTGAGATATTTTTACTTGGTCTTACTTCACTATTGACAATATTTGAAATTTAACAAAGTGAATATACAAGCTAAAATTGACTCTTACATAATTCAAATCCAAAATAATATTTAAATAAAAGTATTTTGTATAATATTAATTTAAATAGTCATTCAAAGTTACCCCGCAAATGGGGTAACTTTAAATGCGTTTTTTGTAAAAGCAAAACCTATTCAAAATATAGCCTTGTTTTGTTTTAAAATTTAATAAAAACAACATTCTAGTTTCACAGTAATTTATTATTGCTAAAATAATATAACATTTTTTCATAGCAAACACCCATTTAGTATTTTATTTTGTTTAAATGGGTATTTTTTAAGTGGACTAGCATAAAAAAAGTCTCAGTTACCAGTTATAAAACAAGATACGTAAAAGATTAAAAAGGTAAATTTTTAGTAAATTCAAGTTTTTCACTGTAAAAATTACTTTGATTTAACAAATAGGAATAAATACAATATGACAAAAATACAATATGACAAAAATACAATATGACAAAAATACAATATGACAAAAATACAATATGACAAAAATACAATATGACAAAAATACAATATGACAAAAATACAATATGACAAAAATACAATATGACAAAAATACAATATGACAAAAATACAATATGACAAAAATACAATATGACAAAAATACAATATGACAAAAATACAATATGACAAAAATACAATATGACAAAAATACAATATGACAAAAATACAATATGACAAAAATACAATATGACAAAAATACAATATGACAAAAATACAATATGACAAAAATACAATATGACAAAAATACAATATGACAAAAATACAATATGACAAAAATACAATATGACAAAAATACAATATGACAAAAATACAATATGACAAAAATACAATATGACAAAAATACAATATGACAAAAATACAATATGACAAAAAACAACAACAAACCAGTCAAAAAAGTGGATAGAATCAAACCGTCCTGGCTTTGATTGTATTTTTGATTGTATATACATTAGTTGGTCGACTTCGGTTCTTGTTGTGCATAAATGGTCAGCTTTATAAACATAACCACAGGCAACTTGACCAGAAACACTAAACACGATTGACGTAACATAACATGTTGCATATTTGTAAAAACTTTGGACTTTCCATGTGTTTTCGGATTAAGTTTTTAAACTTTATTATACAAATCGACAACTTGTACCCAATGAACATTTAATAATTTTTTTATCTAATAATGTTTATTGTCACCACAAAATTATAATTCAGTATAATTTATATACTGCCTTGTACCATTTTTTTTTCATATAAAAAATTCATCAAAAGTGGGATAGAAGTTTTTCATCAAAAGTGGGATAGAACTTCTATGAAACGCTATATATATATATATAATATATATATATATATATATATATATATATATATATATATATATATATATATATATATATATATATATATATATATATATATATATATATATATATATATATATATATATATTTATATATAAATATACATATATATGTATATATATGTATATATATATATATATATATATATATATATATATATATATATATATATATATATATATATATATATATATATATATTTGTTTATATATAAATACACATATACATGCATATATATTACAGGGGCAGATCCAGAGGGGTTCAAAGGGTGCTCCAGCACCCGTCAACTTTTAACCAGTAAAGTTTCCTATTTCTTTGCATTTTTTTATAGATAAAAATTGAATTGTTAAAATAGTTTATTCAACTCAAAATTTGCAATTTCATTTTTTGTGAAAGAAGTCGAAAATAAATAAACCTTTGTTGTTGTGTAGTACTTTGCGTTGTTGTTGTGTAGTACTTCGCGTTCAACGCTAGCGTATTTTATATATATTTATGCTTCGACTAGGAAACTCCCGTATAGTCGCTTTCTGATTCGCCTGCTCCCCTCAGAATAATTTTTGATTGGCCTGCATCCCTCAGAAGCTATTTTTGATTGGCTTGGTTTCTTAAGCTAATCAAAACAGGTTCTGAGGGGTGCTGACCCAATCAGAAAGATCTCTGAAGGGTGCAAGCCAATCACGCAAAAATCAGAAAAAAGGTTTTTCACTAAGCTTTTGGTTTTTTTTTTTTTTTTTTTTTTTTTTTTTTTTTTTTTTTTTTTTAGTTTATTAGTTTATTTCGCCGTTAAAAATATTTACAAAGTACAACAATATAAAAAGTACAATTGGCTGGAGCAAGAAGAAGGCATAAAATAGCCTTATCACCGAGCCCCAATAGTAACGCAAATAAATATCCGTAATACACAATAATCCGTAATATATAAGCAAAAGTATTTAAAAAATTAAGAAACTAAGTTAAAAAAAAAAAAAGAAAAAAAAAAAAAAGTATTAAAATAATTGAAGATAAATAAAAAAAATAGAAAGAAATGATTACAATATAGTAATAAAAATGACAAAAATTTTCTGTTTTTGGTTATAAATTAGATGTGATTCGACATATATATTTGTATATATTATTTTCTTTAAAAATAGTTCAAAATTCAGATAAAAATTCTGTTCCAATATTATAAAATATATCAAGAAAATTGTAGGTAATTTTAAGAGAATATATATATTCAATGAAAGTATGATAAAGACATTGAAATTCTTAGTACTGTTAAATGGTCTAGATTTTTAAATTTATGGTGCTAAATAACGTCTTAATTTAGAATTGAATTGCGGAAGTGTTTTTTCTTTAATATTAACAATATGCTGAAAGTTTTTCCACAAAATTGGACTCCTGTACTGAATTGATAAGAACATAACTTTAGATTATACTTTTGAGTTACAAAGTTATTTTCTGAGAACTTGGTGGGGTATTTATGGCTTACTTCTCTAAAATAAGGATAGAATATCGCTGGAGACAGTCCATGTTTTATTTGATACATGAACTGTATGACGAGGAATATGTTAATTTTAAACACATTTAATGCATTGAGTTTACGTAAAAGTGGCTCACAAGGCACAGTTCTTTTAACTCCAAATACAATTCTACATGCATGTTTTTGTTTAGTATAAATTTTCTTTAACTTAGCGTAGCTGTTGCTTGCCCATACGATATTGCCGTAAGTTAGATAGCTATGTATGAAGGAAAAATATAAACTTTTTAGAGAT
>NC_061158.1:55598368-55703368 GCF_022113875.1 Hydra vulgaris | reverse complement strand
CTTTTGAGGTGATTGCCATAGCAGAACATGAAGCAATAATATATTTTTGCATATCTACCTCAACATTCATTTTGTCTGAGAATATAACATTTCACCACTTGCTGTCGTGTTTCATCAAGCAAATTAATTTTATTATTTAAAAACGTTTATCTCATTGTGTTGCCCACCAGATTATCCAGATCCATAATGTCATCTGTTTCAGTATAAGGTTTTCAAATATGTGAATATTCAATATTTAACTTATTGGCTATTTGACGAGGAGATAATACTTGGTTTTAAATAAAAATAGATTTGTAACATGTTTTTTCAGAGAATCTCAACCATGATTTTGGAGTTTCATGCTGTATTACTTCACTCGTTATGAGGCTTTTTCAATATCTAATTTCTTTGTGTTTTCATCAGTACTATTTCAAAATTAGAAATTTAGAGTTAATAAATGCTAATGAAAATCAAATTAAATTATTAAAAAAAATATTACATTAATTTTAAAAATAAAGCAGTAAGCATTAATTTTTTAACGAACAAAAAAAATTTAAAAAAATATAGTCAATGTTATAAAGTTACATATAATTAGGGATATAAATAAAATTTTATGGTAACAACTTGTCTATTAAATAAAAAACACGATACTTATTAATTAGAAATAATAAAATATTTAAAAAGCTAACTAGTTTTTAAAGTAATTTTAAGTAAACAGGATATATAAGTAAGAATGCTCTAATTAATGGCCAATGGTGTATGTTTCATATATATATATATATATATATGTATATATATATATATATATATATATATATATATATATATATATATATATATATATATATATATATATATATATGTATATATATATATATATATATATATATATATATATATATATATATATATATATATATATATATATATATATATATATATATATATATATATATATATATATATATACTGTATTGTATTACATAGTATACTATGCTTGGACATATATTATTATTTTTAATATTTTATTATTTTTCAGAGTTTGATTTGTATGCATTAATTGTGTTTGCATACAATTGTTGTAATCGTGTTGTAATATAATATGCACACAAATTTATTGGATACAAATTGTATATAATATATAGTTAAATTATTATGATATATTATAAAAACTATATTTTATAGTTTATATTACCTATATTATAAAAAAAAAAAAATTAAATGCTATATAAACTATGTAACATAATACATTTATATTTAACTTATATATAAATATTTTATCTTACATACTTTATAAGTAACTTGTGAACTTTTTAACCTTTTTTTTTTTGCATTTATAGTATAGTCATTCACATATAATTATATATTATAATTTATATTATAATCATTCACATATAATTATATATATATATATATATATATATATATATATATATATATATATATATATATATATATATATATATATATATATATATATATATATATATATATTAGCTATATACCTTAATATAAATGTATCATACATCTACAAAAGTAGTGTTGGATGAATTCTATTTTTGTTCAGAAAAAAATTGAATACTCAGATCTGAAAACAATTTCAAATCAAGATAAGACTATTCGAAATAAAAAAGTAAAAATTATTAAATTGTATCGCTCAGATTTTTAGAAAAACAGTTTTGAAAATGTAAACAAATCACGCTTTTAACAGTCAGATAAATGTAGCAGAGAATCACAGTTTTTTATATATTTAAACATCTTTATATTGTTTTTATCATTTTTGAATCAACAATTCAATTATCTTTATTATTATTTCATTCTATCAAAAATATACAAATAATAACTACTAAGTAAAACTTTAAAAATATTGTTGCTACTCAGAAAAAATTTTGGTATCTAAAGGCCGTCACCATCTTTAAAATTATAATATTTTGCGCTTGCGTATAATAACTTTCCACATCTAAACGACCGTGATATATTTTTAAATAAGAATCAAACGATGATGAGCCTGAAGGAATTTTTTCAGCTAAGTTTGGACCAATATTAAGAAAGAAGCTGTTTAGATTTTCAGCTACTATTGACTTGTCATATATAATTTTACCATCTACTAAGAGTTTCTTTGGTTGAATACTTATTCCATTATTTTTTCTGCCAATAATTTCTGTAATTACGCTCCACGTACTTTGAATAGTAAATTTTTTGTGATTGTTGTTTAGTTTTTTGAAATATATTTTTATAAAGTTTGTAGTTTGTTTCATTTTTATACGTTTTTTTTTTAAGAATTTTTCAGACAACTTTTTTTTTTTCTTTGAAGATTTTAATAAGCCTTTAGACATCCATGGAGCTTGATATGACTTGGTATTTATAATAATTTTTTTCTCCGGAAAAGCTTTTTCATATTGCTCACAAAAAAATTTAAGAAATAGTTCATAGGCATTATTTACCTCTACCGATTGCATTATAAGATCCCAATCAACGTTATATTTTAAAAGGTTTTGAAATTTTTGTAAGGAGTATTTATTGATCTGCCGCCTGTATATTATAAATTTAGAAGAATTATTATTAATTGTTATATTATTAGTTATTAAAAAAGTAGGAAAATGATCTGATAAGTCTGTTTTGATTATACCTGTGGAAATATAGTTGTTATAAAAATTGTTAGTGATTATATTATCAAGTAAAGTAGAAGATTTCTTAGTTATTCTGGTTGGTTTATTTATTGTTGGAATAACATTATTTTGAAGAAGTTTATCGATAAAATGCTTAATTTTGTTTGAAGCTTGTTTTAACAAGTTCAAATTGATATCGCCGACAACGTAAATATGCTTCCGTTCTTTATTGACTTTAGTTAAAAATGTGTTTAAGTGAGTCTTAAATTTACCAGATGGCTTTCTATAAATAGCATTAACAATTATATTTTTTGTGGTTTTATTATAAAGTTCAATGCACAATGACTCACAACCTGTTTCATTAACGCATAGGTCATTACGAGGGAAAAAATCAATTGAATTGTGGACAAAAATACTAACGCCTCCGCCACCATAACTATCACGTGGTTGATGAATTGACGTGTAATTAATTAAATCAAACTGTGTACTTTGTTTATTGCATTTACACCACGTTTCTGTTAGACAAATAATGCTAAAATCATGTTTTATTTCGTCCAATAAAATTTTTAAATTTTCAAAGTTTTTATTTAGACTTCGGATGTTAATATTTAAAATTGAAAATGCGTTTTTATTATTTTTAATATATTGTGCAGATTGGTAAACTGAGTAGTATTTGCTTTCAAATTTCAATTTGTCAAAACAGTCTGTTTCAATGTCATTATCATTAATATTTTCATTAGAAAATTGAAAAATAGAGTTTTGCTCCATTTTTATACATGGTTTTATATAAAATTTTGAAACATAAATAAAAAATAAAATTACTTATTTAGCTTTTAGATTAAACTCTCTCACTATTAACTTATCGTACTCAATAATAGCATATTTTCCAGCGTTACGCTCAATCTTCATTTTTTCACTTAACTCGCGTCTTATTTTGTTAGTTTCAAATGAAAAATCTTCATTAATAAAAATACCTGTACCTTTCAGCATCTTTGCTTTTTCCAAAATTTTTTCTTTGTCTTTATAATTTAACAGTTTGAGTATGATTGTTCTGGGTTTATTCTTTATTTTCTCTGCGTTAAAGCGTCTTTCGATACGGTGCGCTCGTTCAATAATAATGTTACTTATTTTTAACTGATCATTAAATATTTGTTGAACTTTTTTTTCAGTTTGATCCCATGTTTCTTTTTCATTTTCTCGTACACCGTCAATTCTAATATTGTTTCTTCTATTCCTATCTTCTAGTTTTCTAATTTTTTCTTGTAGTGCATCATTTAATTTGCTTGCTTCAATCTGCGTTGTTTTTAGCTGTACGGTCTGATTTACAACTTTAGTAATTTCTGTATTCATTAACTTTTTAAGTTCTTTTTCGACGTGTACGAGTTTTCATTAATTAAGGTATCTTGAGTGAACTCAATATTTTTTTGTAGATCGTCAATACATTTCTGCAAGCTTTGTTGTTTTTTTTCAACTTTTGAAATACGGTTTGATATATTTTCTATTGAATGTAAAATTTTATCCATTTTGTCGTTATGTATTGAGGCATTTCCCGATACTATTTTTAAAAGCGAACTTTCTTGCGCTTTGAACTTTTCCTCCATTATAATTTCAATTTCTTTTTTACTTGCTATTTAATAGATTATGTGTTAAGTATTTTCAGATAATTACTATTTACTAATTAATTAACAGTGAATTTCTTCTTTTTTTATTTATAGAAATACGCTAACTTAAAAATGTGCGTCCGTTCACTATGAAAGCCAGATGTGAAAAAAAGTTAAGTGTTTTAAACACGTCGGATTCAATTCTTCAAATCATTTTAAAATGTGTTTTAGATAAAAATAGGGTTCAATCTGAAAAAAAATCGTTTTTATCTAATGTTATTGTCGAAACTCATAATAAGATTAGAGAAATATTTTTGTTTGATGAAAAATCTAGAGTAAGTATATTGAATAAAATATGCAAAGTTTTAAGTATGAAGTTTCCTGTATCTCAATCATTTCGAGTAGAAAGTGATTTTCAACCAGTGAGATAATAATTTGTTTCTTAAATAATTATATTAAATTAAAAAATATATATTATAAATAAAATTTTTATAATAAAATAAAAAAACAAACGAAGTATTTATGTGTGTGTGTGTTGTGTTGATTAATGGTTAAAATAATAGCAAATTAAGAAATCGTGTATAGGTTATACAAAAAGCTATACTATAGGTTTTTGTACTTAAACATTTTACTACAAACTTTTTTATTTAAGCTGAAAGATGTGTAAAATTTTTTTCTAGGTGCTTAAATTTAAAAAACTTTTTTTTTATTAAAATTGCGTTCATGCTTAAGTATATATACTTAAGCATGAACACAATTTTACTGAAACACAAAATGAAGGCCATTAATAAGTTTGATAAACATGCTGAAAGTTCACTAATTCACCAAACTGCAACTCTAAAGACAACTCATTTTCGCCAATGTATGGAGCAAAAGATAAATTTTATTGACTTAAATCTCAACAGTAATTGATGAACAAGTCAAGAAAAATAGAGAAATATTAAAACCAATAGTTCTGGCAATTATTATGTGTAGAAAACAAAACATACCTCTTCGACGTCACAGAGATGATTCATTTTACTATTCATTTTAAGCTAGTGTTGGTGTTTATGAGCACAAGCCTCGTACAATAGGAAAACAGTTTAATCGAAATAATTGTCCTAGTGAATCTATTAATGAGTATTACAAGAAAGTTATTACAATTTCTTTTCTTGACCATTTATCATCCCAGATTCAATTACGTTTTTCTAATAGAAACATTGCTGTTTATAATGGATTCTTTGCAATGCCAACTAACGTTTTAAATGTTGCTGAATGGAGAAGCAAATTTCTTTTTTTTTTTAAATGAGTATGAGGATGAACTACCGGAAACACACTATATGATGACCGAATTGAACATGTGGGAATATTATTGGCGTAGTTTTAAAAACTCCCTTCCCACTACTCTAACCAAACTCCTTCCTCTTATTGATAGAATAACTTTTCCTAATATATTTACCTTTACTTACCTTTACCTAATATATTTACCTTTACTTAGCTTTACCTAATATATTTACCTTTCCTAATATATTTACTTTCAAATTCTTGCAACTATTCCAATAACAACATGCACTTGCGAAAGATCAATCTCTGTTATTCGTCGTTTAAAAATCTATCTACGTAACACAATTTCACAGATTTAATAGTCTTGTAGATATTTTAAATTCTGATCCCATTTAAACTGTTTTATTTAATAATATAATATAAATATATTATTTACTGTTTTATTGTAAATAATATATTTATATTATATTATTAAATAAAATATTATTATATTATTTACTGTTTTTTTTTTGTATTTTTTAAGCATGAAATTATACTTCAAAAAATATATACAGTAGAATCTTGTTAAGTCTGACTCTCAAGGGGAATAGATAAATAGTCAGACTTAGCGAATTTCAGAGTTAGGGGAAGTTCTCGGTATGTATAGAAAGTTCAATGGGAATTGAAAATCTGACTGAGTAAAAGTTTGAGTTATCATTACTAGTAAATTAGCATTATTAATAGTTATAATTATAATTAAAGTTAAATTATAACTGGATTTAAAGATAAGTCTGTTATTACATTTTTATTTATATTTTTAGGCAATATCCTTGGAAAATAAATGACCCCAGAATATCACGAAACTCAGAATATCATGAAAATTTTATTTTATTACTGTTACATAATTTTGTTTATAAACAGTGTTATATAATGTTATTAAATCTATTCACTATTATTAATGTATTTAGTGTAAAAATTTATTATTATTGTTATTACAATTTATAAACAATTATTGTGTATAATTATATATTTTTAGTAAATTATTTGCATAAATTTATTATATCATAGTATTAATAATTATTTTTAATAGTGAGTTGTAATACAATTGTGTTATAATTGCAATATAATGTGCATGACACAGGTGTTTTTAGAAGTTAAACTAGATGCTTACTTTATATATTTTCAAGTTTCTGTTTAAAGATCATATTAGAAGCAAATTTTGAGTTTCATTGAAACTAGATTTTTATTAACAGTTTTTTTAATCAGTTCTTTATTTTGTAACTATTCTACTATTTTTTTTAGTTTTCTTACTGTTGAAATATGGTTTTAATTTAGTAAAGTTTCATGATTTTAATTTAGTAAAGTTTCATGATTTGAAATTTACTTTATTGGTCATAAGCTAACAGTTTAGAAAAAGAAATTTAGTACAGTTAGGGTGAGAAATTTGTTTACTTTTAACATTTCAAAACTGGGTTTTACTGTTCAATTCTTATGCTATTCCTAGTTTATGTTATATGTCATACGAATAATAAATAAATTGTGTGTTCATTGTTTGGGTTCATGAAATTATTGTATCATTATTGATTGATTCTTGGTATAACGGTCGATTACTGCCAATATATAGTTGCTGCATTACTTTGCATACAAAATATTTTTATGTACACAAAATTACTTTCGCACAGTATTCTCGCCTGCCGTATAAACGGGGGAGAGGGTTGTCCTAATAAATGGGTCGGAAATTTTTCTAAAATCTAATAAAGGGGGGAGGGGGGGAATCTTGATAAACCGAAGTCTTAAAATTAAAAAAGTTTTTTTTGGTTGGTTGTTTATATTTCTTAAAGTTTTTTTGGTTGGTTGTTCATATTTTCATCTATTAATGAGAGAAATATTTTTCTCAAAGTAAAAAAATAGCAAAAATATTTTATGTTTCAAAATTAATAATCGGGGAGAGGAAGGGGGGGGGGGTAACCCTGTTATTGAATTGTTATTGATATAAAAGTTGATTACTGCTAATAAAATAAAGTCGCAGCATTATTTTGCATACAAAGTATTATTATGTATATAAAATTGATATGTTTATAAGAATTGTAACCTTTCTGATCTGAATTTTTAATCAAAATACGGGCAATTTAAAGGGTATAAAAAGACAGGCAGACAGGTAAAAGACCCTGAGGAATATAGCCTTTTCATTTGTTAAAAAAAGGAGGTTGAATATTTTAAAAAAAGTTGATGAAAAATATAGTCAAACTACGTACGTATTCGTTGCCTTGAACACCTCTTAAACAAACTTGTACGCTTTTGAGTGACCCCCCTCCCCCGTACTTTATAAAAACCTTTTTTATGACCGCCTTATACAAACACCCACCAACGCAAAGGGCGGGGGAGGGGTTAATGAAAACCCCCCTCATCGTTGCAGCACAGCACTCCTCAAAAAAAAAAAGCTAGATCCGCCCCTGTATATATATATGCATATATATATATATATATATATATATATATGTACAAATATATATATAAATATATATGTACAAATATATATATAAATATAAACAATGCATACACACACATATATACACATACACACAAAGACACACATATACACAAAGACGCACACACAAACTATGTGTGATTTACTGTTTGTACACATGATATTTTAGTTTTTAATAACAATAATATTATGTACAATACTTAATATATTATATACAATACATGTATGACAAAGGAAATTTTAAAATTGTTTCATGTTTCTGACTATTTATGTAGTGGAGTTACTTAGAACGTTATTCAAAGTTACCCGTATGCGAAAAAATGTACACAACAAAGTATGTTATGCTACAGCAATGGAACATAATTATAGTAGGCAAACAAACTTCTTTAGATTTTACATGCTTAATAAATTTATAAACAAAAATTATGCAACTTAGACAACAAGCTGCTATACTAGCTGAGCCAGTGTACGAAGTATTCTGACTAATTTTTTTGAGAAAAATATCCGAATTATTTAATTCATTTTTTGGGGAACAATAACAACCAATAAACAAAGTAAAACTTTAAATAATCAAAATATAAACTATTTTTAAAACTTTAATGTTTGAGATTTAAACAATTTCATGTAAATTCTTGCCATAATTATAACTTGAAAAAAAATAGAGTAACCCCGGTTTACTGTATTATTAAAATAATCTAAAATACAATTTTTTTTAAAAGAAAGGTTAACAGCTTTTTGTTTTACCCAGGATATGAAGCCTCCCAGCTTAGTTAATTTAGCCACAGAAAATTCGTGGCTATTGATCCTTATGATATGATCCAAAGTAAAAGCGACTGTTAATGGATGAAAACCCCTCCAGAATATTGGACCTGCAATGATTTCTATTTAAAATTTCAGGAGGCAGTTTTTAATCTTTCAGTTGTTAATGATCGCTCGGAAAGAACCGTTAAACTCATAAAAGACAAAATTGATATTGCCCGAAACAAAGAGAAAAGACATTCACTTTTATTTTTGCATAATTACAAAAAGAAGTATGGAGGAAATCCAAGAAAAACAAAAAAACAATATAAAAATATAATATAACATTTTTTAAAAATAAAGCAATTATAAAGAAATTTGTTAAACGAAATTGCTAGACGTTTTATGCAATAAAATAAGATTTTTTTTCGTTTCATGCAATTTAATAAAGTTTTTATAGACCGTTAAGGCTATACATAGATGTTTTATGCAACATAATTAGGTTTTTTTTTCCAAATGACTTAACATATCTATAAAGATATTGTATTGCGTAAAAATCTGCATAACCATGCGTTTTTGTAGATAAATTTACACAAAGTATTTAAATAAAATAAAATTACCATGCATCATAATTTTTTTATTCTGACTTAAAAAAAACTCTGGAGAAATAAAAAAATTAATTTTTTTGATTTTTAGAACTTGCTCAAACGTGTATATATAAATATAATATAATACACACACACACACACACACACACACACACACACACACACACACACACACACACACACACACACACACACACACCACACACACATACATATTTACATATACATTACATATACATAATAATAAAAAAAAAGCATTTTAAAATATATAAGATTTAATAAAAATAAGAAAATAAATTTGTATAAAATTTAATTTTAAACATAATCATTTATATTCATTATATCATAAATATTAAAAGTGTTTATTATCTAGTTTATACCTTTTACATTATTATAGAAAAATATTATTACGGTCGGTAAACTAAGTTAGCTTTTGTTCCAATTCGATTAAGAGTCACTATAGATTTTGGCATTTCTTCGTTGGTTTGAAATTTTTTTCGAAAAACTAAATATGCTATTCTCAAAGGAGCCGTACCAAAATGTGCAATAAATTGGCCAGAAACTCTACCGAAACCGGGTAAAGCGAAGTCTATCACGTTAGCATAGCAGCTGGATAAAATGCCATCTACAATTATATTTCCACTCATAGTTAAAGGAGCGTAAAATCCAACTAAAAATTTAGAAAAATTAATAAATCATAAATCATAATCAGAAAAAATATTAAATATTTTAATTATGATGGTTTTAAAAAAAGAATCTTCAAAAAATTACGATAATGGTTGGTCCATCAACCGCAATAACGGTTAGTTTATTAATCATTGGTTGGATGTGACCTGAACCTCAACTTATTTAAAAAATTATTAATTTTTGTATATTTTAACGCAATCATAAGACCTTAAATATCACCGCAACTTGATGTGAATGATGAATAATCAGTAAATAAAATAGATGGTAAAGTATTTTATAAACCAGTTTCAACTCTATCCTTACCTTCCTAAATAAGTTAATTTTAACCGGGGCAACCACCTCTTTTCACAACCTGCATAACATGCCTATAACTCAACATATAACATAATAAACCATTTGTAAATTTTAGATTTTTGATAATCAAAGATGGGGTGCAAAAAAATGATAATTAAAATTTTATATAATTTCTTTCTACCAATACTGTTCAAACATAAAATACTTAAACACTATGTAACTTACAGCATACATTGATATTATTAAAATCTATTTTTCTACTTCTGTTTTAATTATGTAAAATACGTAAAAATTTTACAACATATTTTTGATTTATTTTCTCATCAGAGAAAATAAATCAAAATTTAAAAAAAAAATTGATTTACACTATTAAAACTTTTAAAAATAATTTTTTTTTCTTGAAGTTTATTAATTTAATGAAATTGAATAATATTTTTGTTTGAATTATTTACATATCTGTATACAACAATTTATATTAAATAGATTAAAACTTTAATATAAATTTAAAAAATAATATTATATATCAACAGGTTAACATTTTTACCTGATTCTGTTATTTCAATTGCATCAACTTTGCATAAATTCATTGACTTAGAATCATTGGCGCATGTTGTCCAAATTCCGTCACCAATTTTTATTTGATCTGCATGTTTTACTTTATAACAATCAGTATAAACAAGATGTTTTGGTGAAAGAGTGACAGAATTTCCATTTTTGCAACTTATTTTGAGAAAACTCGTTTTCTTTGTATCATTTTTGTGTGCGAACATGTAAACTGTGGAGTATATAAATTTCTTAGTTTTGCTTTCAAATGATAAAACTTTATCGCCAACATTTAATTCCTTGATTAACTTGATTTCAGGATAACTTTTCATTACAATTATTTTTCCATTTCCTGAGAAACAACTGTTGTTGTCAGGTTCTGCATCATTTGCAGCACGGTCGCGGGTATCAGGTGCTTTAGCACTATTATTTGTATTTATTCTAATAAAAGACCTAGTTTTTGACATACCAAGCAAATGCTTAAAAGCAATTTGACAAGTTTCACCTTTTCGTTTGTCTATAGAAGAAACAAAATCTGCTATAGATTGAAGTTTCATTTTTGTTTTTAAAACAGAAGGTTTTGAAGATAAAGAGGCTTTCCAAATTTTAAATGGGTTAGAGGAGTCAATTGTTTCAATGTACTTCAAATTTGAAATTTGCGTTGTTGACACACCGCCAATCCAATTAAGTTCTATATCTGTTAAAGATGGATTTAGACCCAAAATTGTACCACAGTCTAAACTATTTTGAAAGCCGTTTTCCAGTACATTCAAGTTGCATTTTAGTTGAGCTTCAACTAAATCTTGTTCAACGTTGTTTGTAAAAATTTTCTTAATTTCAATGGACCCTCCTAAATACGCTGATGTCACAACGTAATGCCCCCATTGCTCAAAAAATTTCTTAAAAAATTCTGTAACATTAGGATCATTTGCTACAAAACGGGTTGGAAAATCAGGAGTAACAACAGCTTCCTTAAAAAATTTGCTCAATTTGAGTTTGGTGGTATCAGGTATGCACAATTTGTGAGTTCTAATTTCACGAAGATATGATAACTTTGATTGAGTAGACGAATCATTTAAATCAGTTTTCTTGCTTAAAATAAACTTAGCTTCTACTTTATCACCTAAACCAAGTGCATTTAGTCGTTGGGTGATATTAAACTCTGAATCTGCTCCAAAAAAAAATGAAGCTTCATTTTCATAACTAGAGATAACAAAAGCTTTGTTAACATTTTGTTCACGTTCTTCTGATTCTTCAAATTCAAAGATACAGGACTCTTTTATTTTGTCGTAAATAACATCATAACCTTTTCCAACAAATATTTCACCCAAAATCTCTGGATTAGCTGAATATGGTTGTGGCTAAAAAAAATCATCTTTTTATTTTAGAAAATTATTTTATTCTCAAAAACTTAACATTAATCTAATTAATAAAAGGATATAGATTTCCTAAACTTATTTACAATAATTTTTTTATTTGCAATCTTTAAATAATTTTAACTTAAAAAAGCCTTCAAAATTTTTTTACATTTACATAAAAAAACAATTTTAAAATGCTTTTACTTGCTTTTTACATTTACATAAAAAAACAATTTTAAAATGCTTTTACTTGAATTTCTTATCAAGCAAGAAAACCTTATAAATGTTAATTACATCCTGGTTAATTATGGTTAAAATTTTAATGACATGTTTTAAATTATTATTTGGATTTTTTTTTTCGATACATAAAAATGAGTACAAACCAAATAAAACTATAAAAAAAAAAGAAGTATATTATTGCAATTGAGTTTAATTTGAATTTGACAAAAAAAAGTTTGTTAAAATGAAAATACTAGTAATAATAATCCAAATAAATTTTATTAATATATTTCAACATGTCTTTTTGTACAATTTTTTTATCAAAATAAAAAGTATTTATCAAAATAAATACTTTTTATTTTGATAAATACTTTTACATTTTAAAATATTTTTACATTTTAAAAAACTGGAAATTAAGTAAACATTTAATTAAATTATAACATAATAACATGTCTGTATTCTTTTGAGTTAATTAATCATTTAAACTATTTTGCATTAATTTAGTTAATTTGACTATTTGTTTATATATAAAAAAAATCAAAAATGTACTTACCATTAAATCATTGCTAATTCCATCATGAAAATTACTCACATCAATTTTAATTTTATAACCACTTGAAGATGATTTAAAAAAACTTGCTAAGGTTTTAATACCAAGAGGATCAATATACTTTTTTCCTTCTGGTTTGTAGTGATTACCTTTCATTAGCTTTTTTGCACAATCAAATACGTTTATAGGCTGAAGAGTACCATCTGGCAGTACAGTCCAGTCTCCTTGAGTTTTCAAATCTTTATAATCATTATCAATGTAAGCCACAGTTACTGTTACACTTAGCATTTCTTTGCATAAATTAATTAACCCTTCTTTTTTCATCTCAATATTTTCTTTAGAATCATTCAAAAAATTTTTCGCATAAGTAAAAAGGCAAATAACATTGGGATATGATAAACAAACTATATCAAGCTTTTTGAGCTTTTTAAGAAACTTTTTTAATGGACCATTTAAAAACCGATTATCAGTACCTTGAATTACAATAAATATAAGATTGGGATAAAAATCACTAAGACATTTTCGTCTATAGACTTTTAAAGCATTATAGTTTGTTTTATCTTGCTCGTAACCTTTATCATCAAAATATCCTGGAGTATCAACAAATGTCAGTTGTAAATTAGAAACATTAAGTGAAGGCTCTTTCATAGTCAAAACAATCTCTTGTATATCTCTGAAAAAAAAAAAGATTTTAAAAATCTAAATAAGATTTTTTTAAATTTATACATATTATATTTAAATTATATATTTCAAATTAATAGTTTTTTTTACAATTTAAAAAAGAAAAAACATTAAAAGATTGCTACCCCATACAAACCATATTATATTTTTAAAAATATAATATGGTTTTTAATCAAGATAATAGAATATTTTTTAAATTACATTTACTGTAATTATCTCTTTAATTACCTTTAATTTAAAATGCAACTTAAAATCACTTTAAAAATTATAACCTTTAGTAAAAGTTAAATGAACAGATTTACTTAAATCAAATTATTTAAATCAGTTATTTAAGTTATTTAAATCAAAATTTCAAATTTTAAATAATAGAAAATAAGTTTATTAAATGCTTATGTTTTTATTTGAATAGTTTATTAAATATGTTTATTAAATACTTATCGAATTTGTTTATTAAATGCTTATATTTGTAATTCAAATACAAGACGTAAAACTATTTTGTTAATTTTACAAATATTACGCGATATAATATATGTAAATATATCATGTAATGTAAATATTGATTAAAAATTGTTTAAAATATTTTTAATTATTATTTTAAATTAAACTTACTAAAATATAGTTAATAACTATATTTTAGTAAGTTAAATTTAAACTTACTAAAATATAAATTTAAACAAAAGCATTTATTAAAATCTTAGGTAAAAGATAAGTAACATCAGTAAATACATGTAATCAAAAAATGTCTTTAAATCAACACCTTATTATAACTGAACAAGATAAACATAAATGATTATTAAGAAAATGATGATTAAAAATTATTGTTGCAGCACCAGTTAAACTAGGGAAGAATGAGGGGAGGGGGAAATCAAAAACATAATCCCCCCCCCTCTCAACATTGCTGAAAAAAAAAAAAAAACAGTATCCCCAAATAAACTCTGATTCTTCACTGTAGTTGCACAGATGTTATTACATTTTGATAATTTAAAAGATGTAACTACATCTGTAATATTCATTTAATTTTTGCACAGATGTTATTAGACACCATTGAAATTTTAGATGTTGTCGGACAGATGTTATTAGACATCAATGAAATTTTAGATGTTGATGGACAGATGTTATTATACCTCATTATATTTACAGATGTTGTTGGACAGATGTTATTAGACATGGCAAAAACTGATGTTGTTACCCTGACCCTGTGTCAGTCTATGGCTGCATTTATATATATATATATATATATATATATATATATATATATATATATATATATATATAAATTTATTTTATTCTGATATATTTTATGAGCTATAATTCTAAAAATATGTTTCGATTTTTCAGAAAAAAGAAGAAAAATAAAGATATACACATTTGTAAAGGAGTTAAATATACTGTTTGAAGCAAAAAATTCTTAACTATGCTCTTAACTATGCTATGACATTTAACAATACAAAATTAGGTACAGAATACAACGAAACAAAAGTCAAATTTAATGTTATTGTAAAAAACCTCAAAATAGTAAATTAAAAGACTAGAATGTTTTTAAAAACTTTCTGATTGGCCTTATCTTTTATATTTTTGGTTATATATGTCCAGATTATTTAAATTAAGAGCTTAATTACATATAAATATAATGTCTTTTTTTTTTTTTTAATTTGATATCAACAATAATTTTTTTTGTTATATAAAAAAAATAAAAAAATAAAATGCTCTCAAAAATACCTTTAACATGAAATTGATTAACATGAAATTGAATAACATGAAATACCTTTAACATGAAATTAAATGAAATTGTCTAATGGAAACATTTGTTGAAAACGGGTACAACTAGAACAATCTAATTAAAATTGCCAGAAACTATATAAAAAACAATTTTAAAAATACCAGTTATCAACAAATGGACAACCAATCATTTATAAAGCTACAATTGATAACAATTATGTTATCTATGGCAGCTTTTTAAACAATTATGTTAATTAAGAAACAAAAAATAAAAAATATTTTCAAATCAGCTATAAATTTAAACAATATATTCTGCAACATTAAGAGAAAACACCCTCCAAATACAAACTAAGGCACCTAACAACTAAAATGTTCATTCAATTCTAAATATATATTGGTGAGACTTAGAGGGACATTTTTTATTAAACTAGTTGGTAATATGTACCAACTAATTTACGTGATGTCATTTGAAAATTTTTTTTGTATTATATTATGCGCTTTTTAATGTTATACTTTTTAACGGTTTGTTTTAATTATAACAAATTTTTTTGTAATGATTTTTACTTATTATACCTGATGACTCTGATCACAATAGATCTTCAAAATCTCAATTAATATATATTGAAATAAAATAAATATTTATATTTTAAAAAATGTTTATACGCAGTTGTATTTATTCAATTCTATTCATATTAATTGTATAACATAAATGAGGTTATTTCAGGTTAAAATATGATACAACATTAATTACAATTAACTTGACTCTTTAAATTTTTAAGATTAAATTTTGAACTGCACTACTGATATTTCATTTTGTGTGTATAATGGAGCTCTAGCACAACTGTAAGAAGTGGTCATACTTCTTAAATATACTTGACATTATAGATGGAGCAACATTATGCTTTGCAAGTTTACAAAAAGATCCATTTTTAAATGTTATTTTTTACATTTTACATTTGTATATTTTTCACTCCCTGACTAGAAAACCACTCTACCACATTCTTTGAATATTCGTAATAAGTTATATTTTGTTGTTGCATGAGACTACCTTGTTCAAATAGTGTCTAATGATGAACTTCTTTCCATATTTAATATAATTGTCGTTAAACATTGCTAGAAGTTCTTGCCATGTTTTTATATTTAAATTCTCAATCAAATAAATTTGCATTCTAAATGACTAAGCAAGTTGTTACTTGCAAGGCTGCAAACAAAAACTATTCAAAATGGAAGCTACAAAAAGAAGAAAAAAAAGAAAAAAGGAAAAAAAAAAAAAAAAAAAGAAGAAGAAGGAAACAACAAGTATTTTTAAAGTGCAAAAATACATTTGCAAGAAGAGTTTAAATTTTGTAAGTTGTATGACAAAACTTCAACTCTTCAGTAAAACAAAAAAAAAACAAAAAAAAAAAAGAAAACTTCAAAGCATGATAAAAAAAACTAGATGAATAAACGATTTTAGATCATGAAGGGACAGATACAGTAAAAGAATGCAGGTTCACTGAATAAGCAAAGTTGCATCCTTTTACTGTACCTTGCAGAAAGTAACTAGGGCCCTGGTCGCGGCTAAAAATGAGCCCTTTTGCGAACCCTAAAATATAATAAAATTATAAGATTTAGCTAGGTTTTTTTTGTTGTTGTTGTTTTTTTAGTGCCCCAAGAAGACCTAACGGTCTTGTCACAGAGCACCGCAGAAGTGCATTTAACCAGGAAGTTCACACCTCCTCCCTTACCATGACGCGAAAATAAAATTTTTTGTTGATAGCTGGGGCTAGAAAAAAATTTATAATACTTAATATATTATAATTATATACTTACATTGACTATTTATTAAATACTGGCATACATTCATATATTTTTACTTTTAACAAGATTGCAAGCAACCACTATTAAGTTATGTGTTACTTTAAAATAAAAAATAAGATAAAATACTAGGAAATGTATAAATGAAGACTTAAAGGGATCCCAAACTCCCAACACATGTTGTGTTCATATCAAAGATAATGTTAAAAAAAAAAGGTTTAAACCAAGTTTTTTTGATTAAAAATAAATAATGAATGCATACCGAGAAAAACTAATGTTGTTGTTTTAGCCGAAGCTCGCCTTCTCCATTTTTTTTCAATAACTCGGAGTCTTTAAATTCTAGGTCACAATCTACAGACTTTGGCAATTCCTTTGAAGCGCGTTTAATTCATAAAAGTTTTAGCATTAGACGTCACGATAGATTTTTAACAAAAGAAAAGTGTAACAAAGCTGTGTTTTTCTACTTTAATTAAAAAAAAAAGTTTAACAACAGCCAAACAACTTTCACTACAAATTTTTGTAAAAATCAAAAATAATAAAAGCTTTTTATTTCATAAAAGGAATTTACTTTAATCAATATCTTAATAATTTTTAGATTTATATATCTTATATTTCTTTTGTTTTTAAATTAAAACAAATAATAAAGCTTTACTTATAAATCTTATGATTTTCAGATGAGTGCTTTACATTATATAGAATGTTATGCATACGGTCTCTCGTTTTTGTGCAAGAGAGCGCAGTATTATACATTCTGAATCTTATTTTTATTTAAACAATGGGAACTTTTTTCTAACTTCTCTGGTTATTTTTACGCTATGATATTTTTTGTTTTCCCGTCGAAAAAAAGTATTAACAATTACTTTCATTAACTGATAGTATTAATTAGAGATATTTGATGAATTGTTAACTTTTTTTATTATAAAATTTTTTGATTACGCTGATTTATTTTAAATTGCTAAATTTGCTAAGTTGGATACGGATAAAAAGGAAATATCATTTTATTTTACATTTGATTTTTGATAATGAAACTTTTAAAATGTCGGCAACTCCATAGCAATTAGAACCTGTTAAGGTTATAAAAAAAAAAGTACAAGAATACACTAAACAATACAGTTGACAGTAGTATCAGATATGAAAATGCGTGAAAGGATATGTGAAATCCAGGTTTTGCATTAAAAGTACAATTAATAGCAACACAAGTCGGCGTTATAAATTTTGATTATAAGTTTACTGTTCAATATTTTATAACCATCAAATAAAAAACATAAAGTTTGTATATTTTTGCCCATTTTATACAACTAATATTTAAGAAAAATACGGACAAACTATTATTATATAACGCAATAATTAACACATTAATTAATGGCAATAATTCAAGATAAATGGTAATTTAAATTGTCAAAATGTCATAAAGCTCGTTAAAAAACATATTAGATTTGGTATTTCCCAATTTGTATTGTATTTGGCATTTGTCTCTTAGCATGAAAAATTAAAAAAATTTTAAAACACAACAAATACAAATTTTCAAGCAATTTTCTTTTCCAATTTTCATTTATTCAAAGAAAAGTTACTATTAAACTTTTATTCCTCTCATCTAAAAAAAGAACGAGTGACGCAAAAAAAAAAAAAAAAAAAAAAAATATTCTATACAACTCTTATTCATTCGAAGTTTAATTACACGAAACTTTTTTTTCTCTTTTGTACTACTCTTTTATAAAAAGAGCGAGCGCTGAAATAAAAACTTTTCTTTCTAAACATAAATTTATACTTAGAGATAAAATTAAATTAGAAATAAAGCAACAATGAACAAAACAACTAACAGATTAATCTAGGACTATTTTGATTTTAATGAAAATAATCAACATAAACAACATTACCAACAGCAGTTATCAAATAAACAACACAATATTGCGTAATTTTAGGGGTTTTTTATTTTTATTGTTTAGTCGTTCTAAACATAGTCATAAGAAATAGATAGTCTGGAAGCGAACAATGACCGATTGTTTGAACTTACTGTATTCGATTTTTGCTATCCCCAGATCTCCAACCCTGCACAAGTTTTAAAAAATCCTATTGTTTTTCTAACTAACTAACTGTTTTTCTTTAAAGAACTCGCAAACAGATATTGCAAATGCCGGGTGAAAACTGTTCAATTTATGGATGTTCTGCCTCTAGAAGATATACTGGAGTTGCTTTCTTTAAAGTTCCAAAAGAAACGGATGATTTTACTAAAAAATGGGCTTCAGACTTGATTAACATAATCACAAGAGATCGAGTTGTTGATGATATTCTTCGAAAGAAAATAAATGATTTTGAACATAAAAAACTATGGAATTGCGAGCTTCACTTTTCTTCTGAGCAAATTTGGTGTTATGAAACAAAAAAAAAGTTGAAAGATGGGGAGCTACCATCACTAAATTTACCAAGTAAAAGCACAGAAGCGCCAACTTCAATTGCTGTTTTATGAGATAAATGATTCACCATTGCCAAAAAGAAAAAACGTCTGACTAAATAGCTAATTAACTTTTCCAAAGTCCCAGACTGTGACTGTGACATAGCTACATATAAAAATAATTACATTATTGGCTAAGAATTTACTTTTTGTGACTGTGTCAATTTTTTTCTATATTTATTTATTTTGTCAAAGCAGGTATTCCTCTTTAATATAAAGAAGCATTTTTTTTAAAATTACTATGATACTCTTGGGTGCTTACCCCAGCTATAAACTTTATATTGATCCCTATCTTTGTATCAAGTACCTGAAGTTTTTACATTAAATTAGGTGAGATATTCTTAGTTTAGATTGATAGGTCTCTAAAGTTATGCATTATATAGTATTTGTGCAACATTAGGTGGAGTTCTTAAAGTATGTTTGCAGGTATGGGGTAGGATTAAACAGGAGATGTTCAAAACAGCAAGTACATACACGATTTCACTATCGTCCTCATGAATTTTTCCTAAAGTTTGATTTCTTTTTTAACAAAAAGCAATGCATTTTTCTTCTGGGTCTTTTACTCAAATATATATAAATATATATATATATATATATATATATATATATATATATATATATATATATATATATATATATATATATATATATATATATATATATATATATATATATTATAATAGTATAATATAATTTATTATTGCTATGTTCTTTAAGAACATTGAGTACTCTATTTTTATATTTGTAGAATACACAAATATATATATATATATATATATATATATATATATATATATATATATATATATATATATATATATATATATATATATATATATATATATATATATATATATATATATAAATAAATTATGTTAGTGTATTCTACAAATAGAGTGCTCAATGTTCTTAAAGAGCAATAATAAATTTTATTATTATTAAAGATATAATTTTAAAGAGCAATAATAAATTATATATATTTTAAGTAAAAACGCTTATCTAATTTTGTTCTTCTACAAGCTGTTTCACCATCGAATGGCTCATCAGGATATATTTTTATTTAAAGAGAATTAAGCTGTTTTAGCCATAACATTTTCATTAAATTTGTGGCTATAAAAAATTTTTTTATCTTTCAGAGCAGATAGCTGAAAGCCTGAAAACAAGAGTTAAGAAGCAACTACATTGCTGCACATTGCTTTTCTTAACTCTGTTCTTATAGAAGATTTGCGTGTTTGTCGCTTGTTGATCTGATGTTTTTCACGAATACCTCTAGCATAGGAAAAGCTTCTTACCCTCGTGAACAAAACAAGCATACTTTCAAGAAGAGAGAAAGATATTTCTTTATCAATCTGCTCTTCCGTACTGTAACATATATTGTTTAAGTTACTTATAATAACTGAGTCCTTAAGCATTTCATTAACCAGGGCTTTGCTATAAATAGATGTTACAAAAGATTTGCTTTGTTTACGAAAAATTGTTTCACATTGAATAAAAATATTTTGAGTATAAATGTTAGTTTTAAATAAACCACCTCTCTTCTTAGTATCAATATACAGTTGGGCATCATTTGAATCAATTTTGCACGCTGATAATATTTCCATGCATTGTCTTTTATACTGCTCCTCAGATTTAGAAAATTTAAACTTTGAGTAAAGTTTTTGCACGACATTACCAGCCAAATATTGAATTATACTTAATTCTTTCTCAAAAAAATTATTGGGTGATAAAAATTCATTATAAGATGAAGTATTATGTTTATTTCCTGAAAGATCTTGAAGTATATGATTGGCAACTTCAGTAAGCAAAGTATTGGTCAATAAAATATCATCAAACTTTGATGGCAATAAATTTTCATGAAGAAGCCCATAAAACTGAGAATAAAATTTTTCTGCATCACCATTGTACTTTGAAATAAAAGCCTGTAATTTTTCTAAAAGAGAAACAGAATCTTCAAAATTAAAACTGAAGCTCTGCTTTGCTTATTTATTCAGGCAAACATAAATCATTTGACAATTTATAAGCAGAATCTTCAACAATGTTTTTAAGATCAAGATGACAAAATGTTATGGAGTTTTTGTTTTCGCTCACTGGGTTGATTAGTTCGTGTTTTGAAGTTGTGTGTCTTTTTAAGCCATTTTTCGTTTTATAAACTTTACAACACAAGTTGCACGAAAAATTGGATAGCAAACAATCTTCAAATAATAAAACATCTAGATCATGCTCAATTTCCTTGTTATTGTCAAAAATTTCATCAGTAATCGCTATATACAGATCATCAGGCTGTGTTTCTATATAAATTTGATTGCTCATTTTTTAAAGTTGTGCAGGGTGAATAGGCCGAATATAAAATTTTAAGTTAAAACGGTAAAACAATGGAAACGGCCCGTGCTTCTAGACTATCTATTTCTTATGACTATGTTCTAAATAATAAGCAAATTTTGTTCAAGTTAATATTTCAATATTTACAGTTGCAATATAATAAAGAAATGATGTTTAATGTTGAACTTTTTATTTAATTATATTTTTTTTACCTACATTTGTTATAATAAACTTTTAAACCCCCGTCATTAAAATAACTTGTTTTGAATATATTTCAAAGTGATTATTCTAACAAATTTTTTTGCGAACTTCATGCAAAGCAAATTGAGACAAAATATTATCTAACCAATTAAAAATGCTTTTACTAATTTTATAAGGGTAATTAATGAAAACAATTTTTTATCAGAGTCTTGATTGAGATAATAAATATTCATAATTTATAAACATTAAACACATGGCGCAATAACAATTTATAGCAACGAACCAGCATAAAATATTTGAGGTTTTTAATATCTTTTTAAATGTTAAAAATAGAAAAAAAAAACTTGACAAATAATCAAAAAAAGTTTGAATAAAAATAAATAAAAATATTTCCAGAGTTTCATTTGTTAAAAGTCTACCGTGACGTCAAATACTAAAACTTTTATGAATTAAACGCACTTCAAAGGAATCGCCAAAGTCTGTAGATTGCAACCTATATTTTAAAGAATCCGAGTTATTGAAAAAAATTGAGAAGGCAAGCTTCGGCTAAAACAACAATGTTAGTTTTTCTTGGTATGCATTCATTATTTATTTTTGATTAAAAAAACTTGGTTCAAACCTTTTTTTTTAACATTATGTTTAATATGAACACAACATGTGTTTGGGATCCCTTTAAAAAGTTGTAAGTTGTATAAAAAAGAAAAAAATGAAGATGGGTAAGAGTTATAAGGTTATTTTGATGTTCAAGGAAAAGATCTATATTAATAAAAGTTTTTTTAGCATGAAGGGACAGATAATAGTAAAAACTTTTTATTCAAAAAACTTGTTGAATAAAAAGTTAAGCAAGAATGAATTTTGGTTTATAGTTATAGAGATGATAGCTCCTTTGAGCATTGACCGTGATTGTATTAGTAAAAAAAGAAAGAAATGCAACCTTACAACAATGAAAGAGTGGTTCAAGCTTGGCAGATCAAGCAGGCCTAATTACATTTACAATGTGCTTTTAGACTTCGTGTGGGAGTAAGAGGATTGTTATTCATTAATATAGAAATGTCAATCAATATAAAAACAATATCCAACAATATTGCAATACTTTTTTTGCAGTAAATAAATGAGTTTTGTTGTCTAACAAAAATGGTGGATTTTAAATCTAAAGTTTAAATCCATAAGCCACAGCAATCCTTGGGCTGTTACAGAAGAGAGATCAGATTTAAAATTGGCTGCTTTTTCTGAGCAATCAAAAAGTGAAGATTTTTTGTCAAGACAAGAGTATTAAGTTGAGTTGTCAGCAAATAGAGCGACTTAAGATAAAATAAATTTTTCATAAAGATCAATATTGTAGATAATAAAAAAAAATACAGGAGCAAAGTTAGAACCTTGTGGTAACCTTAAAATTACTTGAAATAAAGAAAAGTGTAGGCCTTCAAGAATAACTTTACTATTGCAGTTAGAAAGAAACAATTTAATAAAACCTTTATATAAAGAAACTAATAACAGAGTAAAGACTAATCGTAGGGTAGTTGGAGAGGTCAAAGTGTGTTCTAGAGTTTTAAAAAATTGTAACCACTTATTTAGCACTTTTTTAAAGTTAGTCAAAAATTGAAGAGAGTTCTGGAGAACACTTTTTTAAGACTATGATTGAAATCTATGGAACACAAACTGTAGAAGTGTTTAATTGAGAATTAACTTAAGCATTGAAAGCCAGAGTGATTTCGATGTTTAACAATGGGTTAACCTGTCTAACTGTCAGGAAGAGTATGGCCATTATATTTAAGGGTCAAATTAGAGCAAGATTTCTTTGCAAACAACTCTGCTTTATTTTGGGGAGAATAAAAATTAAAAGATCAGACCCATAAATTAGAGATTAAATATTAGACTTTATTTAATGACATTATTGAAGACTAACCAAAAATCTCTAGAACCTAACATCTGAAATAAGATACAAGATTTAGTAAAATAAGAATAACAGAGCTTAACATCAGACAGGACTTTTTTACATTGGCTTTTTGGACTAATAAAAGAACATTTGTTATTAAGAAAGATGTTCTTGTAAAAATGATTAATGATTAATAAAGCAACTGCTCAAGATGGTGAAAAATGAGGCTTGATTTAAAATTAAAGAGAAGCAATAAAAGCTTCCAAACTTTTATTCCAGAAGGAAAAAAAGTTTCTAAGATGCACTTTATGCATACATAAAGCGTGTACACAAAATAAATGTGAAAGAATAAGTACATCATTTTTTTTCAGTGGTTATATTAAAATCTTTTTAACTGTTTTGTTTTTTGTTTACAACGTGTTGCGGTTTCAAAAAAAATGTGTTAATTTTTTGATTTAACTTAAAATTAGTTTTAAAAATGACAAAAGAAGAAGACATAAGAGAAAAAATTATGCAAAATATTTGGAAAATCCCAATAGTAGCTACAATTTGATAGCAAAAACGTTGCAAATACATCCATACACCATTAGTTGTGTAATCCAACGTTTTTCTTTAACTAAATCGATCCAACATAAATCTGGTAGTGGAAGAAAGAAGAGTTTTAATGATAAAATACTAGTTAGAAAAATGGCTAACAGTTTTAAGACTAATTCAAGCCTTTCACTAAGGCAGCACGCAAACATTTATGGACTTTCTTATAGTTTTGTTGTAAAAGTTTGAAATAAACATGGTTGTCACTCTTTCAAAGCACAAAAATGCCCAACCGATCTGAAACTCAACAAAAAAGTGCAAAAACCCGCTGCAGAAAGTGGTATAACAATTTTATTTCTAAAAATTTTTGTATTATTGAAGACGATGAAACTAATATCAAATACGATCATAAGCAAATTCCTGGTGCCGTCTATTATATTATATTGCCAAATGATGATGATGATAATAATGATCATGATGATGATGATCATCATCATCATCAGGCTTTAACCTTTCTCTTTTATGCTGTTGATGATAATGATGATGATATAGATGTGCGGTAATGCAACTAAAATGTTCTGTATCGCAACGCACTTGTTCGGTAAAGCATCTCTTGTTCATTATTGCAACTTTTTTGTTCCCTATTGCAACTCTGACCTTCATTAAATTCAATAACAGATGAATTAACGGCAGAATCTAAGACCCCTCTACCCACACAAATATTTTTTGGGCAACGTCTCCAAATAATCTAGTTGAGTGCCTCGTTGGTGTTTTGGATCTTACCATGAAGACATATTTTTAGTAAATCATCTGAAGATAAATCAGTAAAAGTTGGTTTCAAAATGTTGAAGACTGAAACAGAAAGATTTACTTGCTCTACATAAGTATCTTCACCATGAACTCTGCCTGAATGATATTTGCACCAAGTCCCATTGTCTCTTGAGCACATACGGTGTCAAAATTCCTTGTCGTCAAAATCTTTTCTATGAAACAAAACCCAAACAGCTTTTTTTCCATAGGATACAAATTGTTAAGATTGTTTCTTATTGCAAGGCCACTAAAGTTCTGTATAGGATTGATAACAGATTTAGTTAACTTTTTTTTTTTTGTAATAGTATGCTTGTTCCGTTGTAAGTGTTAACAGCCTTACATAATCTAGTACCCATTTTCTTCTGTACAATTTGTATAAATATTGCAATAAAAAAATGTTATCAAGAATTTGTAAAATTTAGTTATAGTCAATAAAATTGCTTCAAAGTAAAGTTTTTAAAAATTTGTATTAGAGGGTGTCGTCGACAAGACCACATTAAAATGGTAATTTTTCGTTGCATTTAAAGGATCTGTGCAAAAATTATGATGCTCAAACTTATGATCAATTAACTTAAATAAGATAAGTACTTAATGATTTAAATTATGATTTTTTATAAATTTGTATTTTTATTTTTTTATAAAAAATAATAAAACAGTGATCATAACCCGCTACTTTACTAAATAGAATAATATTAGTCTCTATGGTTAAGACTATAAACTTAATTGATGAAACACTTTTAAACTTTTAAAGATTATGAATAACTGTGTTTTATAAAAACCTGTGAAAATGATATCCAATAATATTTTAATAACCCAGCAGTTATTTTATAGTGGATTTGCAGTGGACCAATATAAACATTTTGAGCGGTTAATGGGAGTTTTGCTCCTTGATTACTAAAGACATTCGCTAGAAGTGGCAAGCCTCAAGAGATAATATAAAAGCCAATTAGGCGGCTGCCACTAATGGTCCACTATGTAACCAATGAGCCTTACTACAGAAACTCTCAAAATGCCTACAAAGATCAACTAAAATTCCGCTATAAAATGTTTGTTGGAAAGGTTGCTTAAAACAACGATTTGCTTCATAAAGTCAAAGCTAAAATAATTGAAAAAATTTATTAATTAGATTAAAAAATTGATGTCAGAGGATTGTTGTAAAGTTTTTATTCTAAAATAATCAAAAATAGTGTTATTTGTGTATTCAAAATGAGCGCATTTGTTAACTTTAAATATTGTATTAAAAACTTTATTTATTTATTTAAAAATTATTTTCATAAAAGTTCAACATATAGTTTTATATTCTGTAGTAAAAAAGTTTCCCCTGTTTTAATTAATTATCCGTTTCTTTACCCTGAAAGTCCTATAACGCACCTTTGAAATTTTGAATAGTTTTCAATCGATTTTGCAATTATTATTAGCAGCAATTTTTTTTTTTTGATAAAAAAGAGTAAATAAGTTTTATTCTAAAACAATAACCTAAAAGTCATTACAAAATAGACCTTTCAAATTCATTTATAAGCAAAAACCATGCAACACCTCACAGTTAAAACCAAATTTCCAAAAAAATTGTTTTCATTTCAAAAGCAAAGTTTATATTTTTTAGACATTCGATTTAGTAAATATTACATCTAGCAAAAAAAAATTTCTTAAAAAAACATACCAGCAATTTTTTTTTTGAAAACCCAAGTATGAGATTTGTTAACTAATATATTATATAAAGTTTACTTGAACTCAGGAACTTAAAAACGGCACAATGATATGAAAAATGTCAAAATTTAGAAATGTGGATTTATTTAGTTTATAGCTTGATTTGAAAAAAATGAATAAAAAAAACATACCCAAATGTCATTTTTATGATCCCCAAACATAAATTCTCTTTTTTGATGCATTCGGTAATGCAAAGCATTTTTTAAAACAGATTTTATATTTACAGTTTTTGCTCAAAAAATTTTTTAAAAATAATATATCTAAAAAGTTAAGATCTTTCTAATTGGTAATACTGAAAAAAAAATAAAAAAATAAGCAGCACGGCAATAACCTAAAATCCTGTGAGCCGATGACTTTGTTGCAATAATGAACAGAGAACCATACACTGATGATGATAATGATGATGATGACAATGATAATGATGACCATCATCATTAGATGATAATAATAATGATGATTATGTTGATCATAATGAAGTTTATATATGCAAATATATACATAGTATAACATGAACTTTGAATAAAAAAATATACTTTAGGATGTATAAATGTTTATGCAGCCCTGGTCACAAACCGGGTCCCAGCTATATTTTATCAAACTTGACCCGAACAAATATAAACCCGTACACTTACTAAGTATTTGTAAAAAAGAGAAAGAGATGCAACCCTATGACAATTATAGAGGTCAGGCTTAGCAGCTAGAGCATATTCAACTACATTTACAATATGTTATTACATTTAGTCTAGATAAGAAAGAGCATCGTTAGAAGACCAAATATGAAAACAGTATTCCGTATAGGGACAAAATTTGTAGAAGTGGAAAAAGGAATCTAAAAAAAGGAAATAGCAAGTACGATAAAGAGAGGCAATCTTAGCAGGTGTTAACATAGCAGTTGATTGCATATATGGTCTCCACAACTGTTTACAATCATTAATATAGAATTATCAAAACAATATCCGATAATATTCATAAATATTGAGATCTGATGAAACAGTGGAACTGAAATTAGTCTCACAAATAGAAAGTCTGGTGAATTTTGTGTGAAAAAAGTAGTAAATTCAACAGAGAGAAAGTTGCTAAAAAGATTACAAATACTTAAAAAAAATAGGTTGAAACACAGGTTGTGGTAATGATTTTTTATGTTTACAATAATATGTTAGCAGAAAATGTTTTATGTGAGCTTTCCATGATAGCTATTTACTGCATAGTTGCTATCAATTTTTCACACAGTAAAATATGGTTTCCATGGGAGGTCAGTAGTGAAAGATAGTCTGAGAAAACATAAAGTAGAAAACTCAGTAATATTGATTCTATACATCAATGTAAGAATATCAACAATAAATTTTGGTGACAAAAAGAAATAAAAGAAGTACTAGTATATAAAAAAGCATTGTATAAATAAAAAATTAGTACAGAGCATTTTTTACTTTCAAGACTGAAATAATCTCGCTATTGCACTACTTAAATCTTGCTTCTACACTGTTTTAATCTCGCTATTACACTACTTAAATCTTGCTTCTACACTGTTTTAATCTCACTATTACACTACTTAAATCTTGCTTCTACACTGTTTTAATCTCACTATTACACTACTTAAATCTTGCTTCTACACTGTTTTAATCTCGCTATTACACTACTTAAATCTTGCTTCTACACTGTTTTAACCTCGCTATTACACTGTTTTAATTTTCTGTATACATAAATCTTTTACTAAGCATGTTTGCACATACATATAGTGAAAGATTTTTGCCAAATTTTCATAAAATGAATTTTTATGCAGTTAGTTTCATTTTCAGCTTCATAATAATACATTTGGCTTTTAAGAATTGAACAGAAACTCTCAAAAGGTTGTATTTCTTTAACATGCCAGATTTACAACATTTGTAAAATAATAGATATTTTTCCTAAGCAAGTGGCACTTCAGAAAATCAATGTTTCAAGCACCAAGTGGCAAAGTCAGGACAATTATCTAATAATTAATACTGTGATGTTATAATACTATCAATTAGACTTATGTCTATGTATATTTGTAATTAATATTAAACTATTTTGAACTCAAATATACTTAATTTAGAACATGATATAATATCATTTTCCAAAAATTATATTACCCATATATTAGTCATAATTACAGTAAATTAGTAATTACCCATATATATTATTTTTGTTTTTCTGCCTGATTCATGCTTTAGAGATGTTGGTTTATTGTTTTTTTATTTTGATAAATTATGCTGGATAACTTTTGAGGTAATTAGATTCAATAGAATACTCTACTATGTCCTTAGTTTAATCATTAGAATACACTTGTACATTATAATTCAATATACATTAGAATATCATTAGAATACACGTGAATTTTAATGTAGTTGTACACTTGCTTAATTAAAGCATTTTGTATTAACTTTTTATTGCAAAGACTGAGCAAAAAAAAATCTTAACATTCAAAGGAGTGATTTGGATGACTAACAATGGAGTAACCTGTTTATTTGGGAGTTAAAAGTATGTTCAGTAAAGTATGTTCAGTAGATTAGGATGGGAGTTAAAAATATGTTCAGTTAAGTTAAAGAAGTATGCTCAATTAAAAAAAGTATGCTCAGTAGGGCGGGTCAAAACCATACTTTTTATAAAATTTTGACAAGCAGCGGAGTTTTTGAATTGGTATAATAAACTATGTAGACTCAATTTTTTTTTTTACACACACCCTTAGGGGTTGCACCACACACCCTAATTTTTCCACACAAAAAAATTTGTAAAAAATTAAATTTTTTTTTTGTTTTGTTTTGGAGCATGCATTTTTTTTAACAAAAGAACTTAAAGCAAAAAAAAAAAAAAAAAAAAAAAAAAATTGTTTCTCAATTTCAGAATTATTAACTTCATACCTTAAAGTTTCAAAATATATCATGTCAGCATAAAAACTTTTGCTACAATGTAATTTTTTAGTTCATTCTACTTGTTGCATTTTTGTCTCTATACATTGTATATTTAGTGTTTGTGTATATATTTGTCTACTTTTTATTTTTTAGTAATTAAAAGTATAATATAACTTATAATAAGCAACACATTGTATCATGGCAACATTTCATACTCGCAGTAAAACTGACAACTTAACATTTGGACAAGGTTCTAAATTTCCAACTGCAATGATTCCTACAAAAAGAGATGTTGTGAAATATTGCTATTATGTTCACAGAAATGAAGATGCTAAAGGCAAAGGATCAAGTTCTGCTCATAAATGTTACAGAGTAGTTACCACTGAAATTGAAAATATTTGGCGTAAATTCAGTGCTAATAAAAGTAAATAAAGTGCTAATAAAAGAGTGGGATGCGTTTGTTGGGCAAAAGAAACACACAAATCAACTTGGACTATTTGATTATGCCTACACATCTACTTTAAAGAAAACTGAAACTAGAAAATTTTTTTTTAATAAAGCAAAAATAGTTTAACACACATAAAAATGTCGAGAAAGACATTGATAGACAAATTACTGATGACAATTTTTATGAATCTGATGATGATATCATATTAGATGAATCTAATAATGAATATGACAAACTATATGACTCTGATGTCATAAAAAAATGTAATCAAAATAGGTTTCATTACAATGAACTAGCAATTATAGCAGATCATTATCATATGAGTTGCAGAGCAACTGCTCTTAAAATCAATCAATGCTGCTCTTAAAGATATGGGTATACTAAATGAACCAAATATGCTTGATAGGAAAAAAGTAGAAAGAGAAAGACTTGGTGTTGGACAAAAAAATGTAAATAAGAGAAAATGCTAAAAATTGAAATTACAATGTATTGGTTTTGATGAAAGAAAAGACAATACAACAACAACTGCAGGGATAATTAAAGAAGAACATATAACAATTGTTAGAGAACCAAGCTGCAGCTATATAAATCATCATTAGGTGTTACCTAATAATAGAACTTCTAGCTGCATTGCTAATGAAATTCTCCATTTAATATTTGAAGCTGGCAGCAGCAGTTCTTTAAATGCTCTCTTATGTGATGCAACTGTAGTAAATATTGGAAAATTTGGAAGGGTGATAAAATTAATTGAAACAGAACTTGAAAGACCAATGCAGTGGCTCATTTGTTAACTACATTTAAATGAATTTCTCTTGAAACATGTATTTGAGTTGATTGATGGAAAAACTTCTGGCCCTGGATCATTTAAAGGAGAAATTGGTAAAAAATTAAAAGAGGATTTAACTTATTTAGCAGTAGTTCTTTTCAAAAAAAATCAATGGTTCTTTTCATTTAATTCCAGAAAATATCTTTAGTGAATTAAGTTCAGTTTAAAAATATCTTTACAGTATCTGTTTATCTATTCAATCAAAGATGTTTCAAATGAAACATCTAAAAATTCTCCCATTAACATTCATCATGCCTGGTATTCTACGCGTATACGTATTCTACGCTTATACATTTCTACAGAAAAGCCAAGAAAAGAACTTATTGACTAGGTTACAATAATAATGCAATGCTATGCACCAGGATGGTTCCAAATCAAATCAAATTATTTGGTAATCAATAGCGCTCAAAATTTTTGGTATCTTGCTCAATTAATTAAAAAATGCAGTTTTTGATGTAAAATACAAGGAGGTAATGGAGCAAGTTTTGAAGCGAAAGTCGTATTTTTCTAACCCAGAGAATATTTCATTGGCGATGATAAGTGATGAAAGAAAACAAGTTAGAACTACAGCCTTTCAAAGGATACTTAAATACAGGAACACAAGTGAACCCAATAGACATTTTAAACTTCCTACAACATTAAATCTTGGAGCAAAAGATTACTGTGAATTAATAAATTGGGACATCGAAGAAGTTCATTTGCCACCTTTACTGAATGATTATTCAAACGAAGATATTATGAAAGCCAATGACAGTCTATAAATCTCAAAGTGTTCTTGTCATAGTCAGAATATGGAAAGAATAGTTGGAGTAGTCACAAAGGCATCAGACAATAAATATGGCTATGAAAAACGTCACAAATTTGTAATAAACCTGTTGGAATCCAGGGAAAAAATGCCTAAATTTGATTGGAAAGCGCAATGGAAATAAGACATTTATAAAAATATACATTTTTTTATAGCCTATAAAAACTTTTCATTCTATTTTTTTTTCATTTCTAAAAGTTTTGTTTCTTCGCTTAAAAAAGGTAATATATGAGCAGAAAGCATTTTAAAGCTTATATCCATTATTTAACACCTTGTATCCCTTATTTTAATAAAATACCTAAACAGCATTTTAGTAGAACATTTTTGTGGTATATCTAAATCATTACAATTATATAAAACGAAATAAAATAAAACAATTATAAAATAATTATATATAAAAGTTGCTTATACCCCCTTTTCCTCTAAAATGCCAAAAAAATCAGATTTCGTGTGCGACCCCTACGGAGGCTAGCACAGACCTCAAAATTGGTATGCATCCTATACACATATATAGGACCCCCCCCCCCCCAATATGCTGTTTCTTAAAAAAAAAATTTGACCGCCTTAATGTTCAGTTAAGTTAAAGAAATTATTTGTTAAGTTAAAGAAGTTAAAAGTATGTTCAATAGATTAGATAGGAGTTAAAAGTATGTTCAGTAGATTCAAAAAGACATAGCTCTGCCTTGTGCATGGTAGAAAAACGATTATAAACGATTATTTTCTTTTACTCAACTAGATTATTTATTTACTAGTCAAGAAGGAAACATGGTAATAGCAGAGCTAATCGAGACGAGTTTCCTTCGTACCGAAGTACTACTCATACGCTGAGTAGGCGGAACCTGCAATCCTGCTGTTACGGGCAATAATTATTCAGAGCTTTATAGCAGCACTTTAACCAACTGAACTATCCCGGCTCTAAGAATAGAGATGTAATGAAATTAGACCTATCTGCAATATGTTTAAGGACTTTTAAAGTCTCTAGAATCTAACATTTTAGATAAAAAAACAAAAGCTGAAAATAAGTTAAATAGAGCATAATAATACTATTTTTCTTTGATTTCTGGCAATAATAAAAAGACATTTGTTCTGAGTTATTCTGGTAGAAAAATAAAACAATTTTGATTAGAATTAACTTCTCATTGCTTGAAAAACTAATGCTGCTGCTTGGCAGCAGGGCATGAAGCATGTTGTATTAGGTCACCTGACCTGAAGATTACTGTGCGTATTACTGGAACAAATTAATGCAAAATATAATTGAAGTAAACTACTGGTGCACATTATGAACTGAAGTAAACAATTGCAATATTACCAGAACAAATAAAAATATATAAAAAACGTCTTTAGTGTAAGATATGTTCAACCTTAATAAATCTCTAAAAATTGAATGCCTATTTTTCACTAGAGTTCTGGTCTCAGAAAAATAAAATCAGTTTTAAAAGTTCAAGAAAGCCATACAAAGTACTAAACTATGATTTATGACTTATTTTATGTTTTTTAAATTAAAATACTTTTTTATTAATAAATGTGTGCATTATACGGTACAAAAACAGTTTTTCACTATAAATATTGGGTATAAAGGTAATTTTGACCATAACTGTAAATTTTTTTGGGTCTTCTTTAGCAGCTATTTCTAACATCTTCCTTAGAAAATTAATGGTTAAAAAACAACTTATCGAAGCACTAATAATATGATTTTCTAGTTTAACTAGATTTTTCAATTCAATTCAACATTTAAATTTTTATAATTTTTATAAATTTTGAAATCTAACTATTTTGTCTCAGAAAATAATTTTTTTTTTTACTTCTATAACAGCAACAAAGTAAATGAGAACTTTTGTTTATTATGCATTTTTATAGCATTCAAAAATTGAAATAATTAAATTTAAGCATGATTATTCTAAAAAACAAGATTGTAATAACAAATAGTATTAAATTTAGGAAAAAAAACTGTAAGCAAATGTAAGCTCTTGATTTTTTCTCCACAAGATTTTGCAAACTATCAATGTTCTTCAGAAGTTTTGGGCAATCATTTCCAGAAAACTTACCTCCATTGTAAGAATGCGGTTTTATGTGTAAAGCCTTAAGCCAATTAGCTATGTGTAGCCCATACTACTTATAAAATCTCAGAAATATAATTGAAAATTCCTATCAAAAATGCAATTGCATGGGTGGAATGAGATCTAAAACCAGGTGCTTTATCATATTTTGCTGTCTTCAAGACACTTCCAGCAGCTTAGAAAGTAAGTTAGGATATTTTGAGAGACCCAAATGAAAAAAGTCTTCCTGGTTTAGTCTGATTACTTGATGGAGAATCACACCAAGTGCAGGAATGTGACGAATGAGACAGTCCACAGAGAATGTTGGCTAACTTTAAGTCACAAGAGATTATAATATTATACTGTATATATTTTTTATATTTCATAAGCCAATGTTTCAACCTGAAAATGCATAAGACATTGTAGATGTGCACACATTAAGGCTTTCTGTTTAACCTATTTAATCTTTAAAAATCTGAGAAATATTTCTGAATCTGTCTGTTATCATAAGATTTAAACATGTTTATTATATTTTATGATAACTTATCATATAATCTGTCTATGCAATTTATTAATATGTAAACCTTATTCTTTTTTTTATTATTTTATTAGAGAAATAAAATTAACTTTTTTCAAAGCTAATATTTTGTACTAGCCAGGGTTGGCAAAAATACCCAACCCAAAAAAACCCACCTTAAAAAAACCCAAAATATATTCGGGTTTTTTTAAAAATGTCCTATTTTACAACTGATAACTCTGATTTTAACACTTATAAATGTTTTATTATCAGCAAGTGCAACTTTTATACTGCTATTACTCTTGTAAACACTGTATTTATATACAAAATGGTATTTAGAATATATCCAAAACTGATCAACCTGTTTTTGTAGCAAGTTGGTAATTTATTATTTTTTTAAAACATATAGTAAGTTATTATGTTATTGAAATATGTATTAAAACATTAAATAAGTTAAATACTTATAAAGGAAATAAAAATCATTCTATTAACTAAATTTCAAGACATTACTAATTATTTTCCTCTCGAATGTCTATATTTCCTAACAAGCGTTTTATATATGTCATTTTATATTGGTATTTGATCTTTTATTTTATAAAGCTTATGATATTCATTTAAGAACAACCAAAGCTTAGGCAAAAATCCATTTGCAAAACAAATAAAAAATAAAAACACTATGAAGTGTCAATATTATCTAAAATCAGCTAATCATTACTCTCACACCATTTTAAAAATACGAATATGATCATGTAAAGTAGGAAAATTAAGATAATTACTGCATAATATTGATCAGGCCGATAACTTTTCCAGGAAGCTTGACAGTATAATGTTCTGTTAAAAAAAAAAATGATTAGGCTAACAGTTTTCTTCTATAATGCAAAAATGTTTAAAAAATGTTCATAGTAATCCTGATTGATAATAACTTCAACAAGGTTGCAACATCATGTTGCAAACTTGTTGATTACATGTTGTAAACTTGTGCAAACTTGTTTTTGAAATGATATGTTGAACATGTTAGTATAAAAAACTAGTTTGCAACATTTATTTTGTCTTACCAACTTTGAATAACTTAATTGTCATAATAATTTTTATAGTGATTTTTTTTTAGTCAAAAATATTCTGAACATGTTTTTAATTTAGTGCAATTAATTAACATCATTTATAGTTGATGGAGTCCCCTTTTGCACTATAGGTAAAATGTGCTAGTAGACTAGTGGTAAAACATTTGGCTCGCAATCAGAAGGTTGGGGTTCAAATTACCTCTGCTGAAATTACTGTGTTCAATCTATTTCTCTGCACAGCATCTTTTTCTTGACTGAAGTGTCATTGGAGCAATAGGGAGGTGAATTTATGAAATTAAAAAAAATTATTGTACAAATACAATTATAAAAATTTGGTATTATGATCGGTTTTTAAAAAAACCCAAAAAACTATAAAACCCAAAAAAAACATTTGGGTTGGGTCTTTTTAAAAAACCCTGGGTTTTTTCCAGCCCTGGTACTAGCTGATATTACCTGTAAAAATACGGGTCTTTGTAAGTCTATTTCACAATGACCTTTTGTATACTTTTTCCTTAAACATAAATCCTAGCTTTCCAGACTCATAAAATACGGGTCTTTACCAAACCTACCTTTTCTATTCCACACCGATCATTTCTATACCTATGATTTGTTTACTTCAATATTTTTACATAAAATAATTCATTAAAAAAAATTGCTGTAGAGCAAAAAATTTAACATGTGGACCCTTTCAGCATACCTAGAGCTTATAAGAGATTTATAATTAGGCTTGTTTTTCTCCTAAATGCATATCATTGATAGCTAAGTGGTTTAGTGCGCTGTCATTAGTGTCGTTTTAGGGGATTAAAGACCTCCCCTAATAAGTTTTGAATATTTTTCAATATTGCTGTGCTTATAACAATATTTATAGCAAAATTTTTATAATAGTTATCTATAATAATTATAATTGCTATAATTATTGCTTATAGCAATACTTATAGCAAAAAAATAATTGTATAGCAAAAAAAATTTTAATTGTTAAAATAAAATTTTAACAATTAAATTTAAAATAAAGTTTTCTTATTTTTATAGATTTATTATATACGATTGTTCCATATACTGCCTGCAAACTTAACATATGCTAAAGACCTATACTTTTACAGACATTTTTATGCAATGCTATACAAATATAAGAACTTAGATCTTATAACATTCTATAGACTATTAAACGCTAAGGGATCGTCCATAAATTACGGAACGCTAAATTTATTTTTTTAAAAGAAAGAGATCTTCAGTTCTTTTAGGTGATGATTTTCATTAAACTTGATTAGCTATTTTGATTTTTTATTAAACGTACGACTCTGTGAGGGAAAATTTTAATCTTTTTTTGATGTTTTTTCATTAGTGAAACTTAATGTTGCGTAATTTAAGGACTATTCCTTATTTAAAAGTTTAGGTATCAGGCAAAAACCCAAAAAATAATAGAGTATAATTCTTTTTTAATATTTATATAAACTCTGTCATTGTTACGCACTCGGTTTTGAATGTTTAACGCATGCGTGGTAAAATACCTGTAAAACTCTAAATTTCTTTATTGTATCAATATTAAATAACTTTAACTTTTAATCATTTTTAAAAGTATTTAATTTGATAATATGGTTTAATTTAAGTATAAAATTAGAATTTTTAATTATGTTCTTATATAAAACATACTTTTAAAACCCCCTTACTGTTGTAAAAATGTCATGGTTGCCAGGTGGCAAGTTCAAATCATCAGCTTGCTTTATTTTTTAACTTTTGTTATTTAAAATGCAAAACAAAACAACTTTACAGTTCTATAGATTTTATATTCTATATATAAACATGTTGTATATTCATTTTTCTTGCAAACTCAATTTTTGCAAGAAAACAGTTGGAAAAAAACTTGAAATGTTAAAACGAAAATAACAAAAGTATCTTTTATTAATGTTTTTAGAATTTTTAACTTTTTTGAAAATTTTTTTGTTTATTTAAGTGTATAATATTGTTTGTATATAATCTTTATAAAACTTAACAAGTATTTTGTATTTAAAAATCTAAAAAAATTAAAAAAAAAAAATTGCCGGTGGTCGGACTCGAACCACAGCTTTTTTGATCAGAAGCTCAGTGTGCTAACCATTCGGCCATGCTGGTACTTTGTTGATTGAAATTTTAAAACTGTATAAAATTTTTTCTAACAAAAATTAATGAGAGGTTGTCACAATGCAATTTTCAAGCGAAAATAAAACTTGATAAATGTTTTAGTATGTTTTAACATTACATAATTTGAAGTTTACGTATGTTAGATATTTCTATCACATTTTCTTATAAAACAAAGCTGCAACTCTTTCTTGCCATTACCTCGGTTGCAATGGCTGCCAAGAGTTCTGTGTCAAACAGAACTCTTGGCAGTCATTACTACTACTACTACTACTACTACTACTACTACTACTACTACTACTACTACTACTACTACTACTACTACTACTACTACTACTACTACTACTACTACTACTACTACTACTACTACTACTACTGCTACTACTACTATGTTTAGTATTATTCATGGCCTACTTTATAGGAGGCCTTGACACCGTGCGGGAATTTTTTTGACTGAAGGCCGAAAACTGTTACAAACGCATTTTTTGGTTGGAAAAGGAGTAAAATATTAGTTACGTTTTTTCAGAAAAATTTACAGCTATTCTTCAAGTAAATTTAATTTAAATTATTTAGAATGCCTTTAAAATGTTGTGTTCCAAACTGTTCCTCAAATTATAAGTCTTCAGCTTGTAATGTATCTGTGTATAAATTCCCTTGTGAAGTGTGTGAAAAAACTAAATGGTTTATGAGCATCCCTCAATTAAATTGGACCGTAACAAAATACACCGTTGTTTGTAAACTGCATTGGCCAGATGATGCAGAGTTTAAATTATGTCGTGGTAAATTGAGACCAAATCATCCTCCATCAGTGTTTCCAAATATATCTAAAAGTTGTCTATCCTCTCCACCACCTAAAACGAGAAAGACTTTATCTTCTTCTTCAAAAAGAGGTATTAGAAAAGATGAATTAGAAGAATATAAAATAATTGATAATTTAAATTTTGAAGAAATCGAAAAACACTCAACTTATAATGATTTGATTTCATACAAGCAAAATAATTTAATTTTCATCCAATCTAAAATATTTAATTGTGGTGTTCCACTATTTTTGTTAATAATTAATCAAAGTTTGTCGTTTGAAGCATTTCATTTTGGTTCAAAATGTACTATTAAATCTCTGGCAAATAACAGAATCACTTCCCTTTGTACAAAGTCATCTTTAAATGAAGCCCTTAGATATCTGAAAGTTGAAGATAAGGATCATAAAACTCAAGTAATGTTTGAGCATTTAAATGTAATGGGAGAGCATACTGTTGGCTGTGCTGTGTATTCTCCAGATATAATAACCAGAGCTTTTGAATATTTTGCAACAAGTCGTTCCACTTACCATCGATTATGTTATGATTATCAGTTGCCAAGTAGTCGAACTTTGACACGCATAACTTCAAAAATAAACTTTCAAGATGATTTAACTTTTTTAAGTTCTGTGTTATCGAACCTTGATGAAAAAAAAAGAAATTGTGTTTTATTGATAGATGAAGTTTATGTAAAAGCAGCATTATTATATCAAAGTGGAAGTATTTTTGGAAAAGCTGTTAATAATCCAGAGAAATTAGCTACTACTGTACTTTCATTCATGGTAAAAAGCCTTTATGGTTTACCTGAATTTCTAGCAAGAGTTTTACCAGTTAGTAATCTGACATCAGATTTCCAACAAGAACAGTGCAAATTAATTGTAGACACCATAGAAAGTTCTATGAGTAATGGTAAAGTTATTGCAATTATTACAGATGGAAATAAAGTTAATCAAAGCTTTTTTTCTAAATTCAAAACCGTAGACGGAAAACCTTGGTTATGTCAAAATGGCTCTTATATTTTATATGACTATGTCCATCTTTTAAAGTGCATAAGAAACAATTGGCTGACAGAAAAACTAGGTCAGTTACAGTTTACTCAAAATAAGATAACTTACATTGCAAATTGGAGAGATTTAGTTAACTTATATACACTTGAAAAAAACCAATTAATAAAGTTATCCAGATTGACTGAAACATCAATAAATCCTAAACCAATAGAACGGCAAAAAGTAAGCACTTGTTTACAAGTATTTAGTGAAGAGACAGTTGTAGCTCTAAAAACTCATCCTAAAATAGACCAAGAAAGTGTCAAGGGTACTATTATTTTTTTGGAGTTGATTATAGAATTTTGGAAAATAGTGAATGTTAAATGCCCAGGTGCCAATGCTAGATTTAGGGATGAGTCACGTAATGTAATCAGATCTTCAGATGACATTAATTTAAAAAAGTTACTTGGTATTGCAACAATGGCAGAATATATGAAACCAACATCTGGTAAACAAATTTGCCAGCTTACGAGAGATACAACCAATGCACTTTCACACACTTGTCGTGGACTAATTGATTTGTCTTGTCATCTTTTATCAAGTGGAAATGAGTATGTTATTTTAGGTTGGTTTTCTAGTGATCCAATTGAGAAATGTTTCGGAAAACTACGGCAAGGTTCTGGTGGTACATACTTTATAACTGCTAAATCAGTTATCGAAAAAGTAAGTATTCAACATGCTAAGCTGGTGCTACAGCTGAATATCGAAGTAGAAGGAAATGATGGCCATGACTGTCTTTTATGTCTTAAAGATTTAGATGATATGGAAATTGATATAATTTACAATTTACCAGATCTAGAAGATAGTATAAATATAGAAATTTTTTATGCTATTGTCTATATTGCTGGTTATGTTCAAAAGTGTTCTACTGAAGAAATTGGTGAAGATACAACTACATATTATGAAAAATATAGAACTTATTTGAATACTTTAAATAGGGGAGGATTAACTATTCCATCTGATACTCTACCTCAGTGGTCTTTATTTTGTTACATATTTTTTTCTTTATTAGATAAAAAAAATTTTGCAGAACATTTCTGATACGACAGTTTGCTTTTATTGCAGAGTTGTATAGTTTTTCTATTGCAAAGAAAAAATGCCTAACACTAGCAAACATTTTTTTTAAAGAACTTTGCATTACTTCACACTCCCAAGAGTAATAAACAAGCAAAATTAAAAGAAATCAAGCTTATGTAATTTTTTTTGGGAAGATTTAGTACAAAAAAAATTAGATTTGTTATTGGTGTATTTTTCTGATTATTTATTATTTCTTGTATATTCTAAAATTTGATTTAAAATGTTTCTATTCAACTTTACAAACTATTTTAGCTTAAGAGTTGTCAAATTAACGTCAAGAAAATCATTTTATAAAAATGAATCCAAAATTTTTTCAAATAGAATAATTAGTTATTAAATAATTAGTGTTAGCAAAGCTGTACAGCATTTTTCTCTTTTAATAAACCGCCATTTTATTTTTAAATCGGCCTTCAGTCAAAAAAATTCCCGCACGATGTCGAGGCCTTCTATAAAGTAGGCCATGGTATTATTATATAGATTTTTGTGTTATTTATATTTAAACAAATAATAAAAGTTTTTACCTGTATTTGCTTATTTGTATTATAAAAACAGCAGTGCTATTGGTTGCAGTAACAATTTGCATTTTACTATTTTGGTAAAAAGTTCCTTGAAAACAAGATTTAAAATCTTGTTTTCAATTAATTAAAATAATTTTTCTCACCTACCAATTATATCATAAGGGTATTCTTAATGGGCCTAAATTTTATTATGACTATAAATACAAAAACCTCTGGGAGAAATATCATGCGATTGTCATCTGTGTTAGAGACATTTTAAATTTATCACTTTAGTAAAACTAACTAAAGTTATTTTTTTTATTTACGATTTGTTTTTATTTATTTATCTTAAAAAGTTTTTTTATATCTAAAATTAAGTTTTTTTTCATACATCTAAAATTAAGTTTTTCTTCATAAATTCAATATTAAGTTTTACACAAAAAAAGAAAATACTTTGTTGCTGATTGAACACAACTGGTTTTCAATAAATCACGTCCAATCAAATGATTAATAAACGAGGACTTTCCAACACCACTCTGTCCAAATATCATGCTAAAATATACAATATGATCAAAAATTTTTATCGTAAATAAAATTTACAAATTAATCAAAAATTAAATAATTTGATCAGAATGAAGAACAATATAACATTGCAGAATAACAATAAAACAAATATTTCAGAATAATCATTAAATAAACTTTTTTTAATTTAGAATCAATGATGCCAGTCTAATTTAAGAAACATAGATATTTATCAAATACAATTTTTGATTTTATTATGTTTGTCAAAAAGATAACTAGTAAAGATAAGAATATACAATATATAAGAAACTTGAGATAATAATTTTTTATTGCTCTAAAACAGGAACCTTGACGAAAAAAACTGTTGCAGGGAAAAACGAATTAAACACAGTGCTATAAGAACATGGTGGGGATCAAACTCACCTCCAATGTATTTGTCTAAACATATTAACCGATGTAGAGATATTCTGTTAAGAATAAAGTATTCTAATAATAAACAGCATTCTTTTATTAGTTTCTTTTTGAATTAAATAGGACTTCTTTTGTATAGAGATTAATCCCTTTAGGTTTTATTATTAATTTTGTCATGTATATACACCATTTAACAAGTATTAACAATTTAAAGCCCTCGATTAGATCTTCACTTAATCTGTAAGTTTTTACTATTGTAATACTATATTTTTTAAATTGTGATCTATATCTTAGATGTGAAAGGTTTCTAATTTGAGTTGCTTTTTCTTTGAACTTTTTCAAGAGCTGATATATCATATTTATTTGATAGAATCCCAATTGGTGCTTGAGAATGAGTCAAACAAAGGCTTTATATGGTATTTTAGCAATTGAGATTTAGTGTAGAATTCAAAACTTTTACTTAAGAATAATTTTATCAATACAGCAAATACATTAAAACAGCATAAACAATTTTATGGATTAATATAAATATATATTTATATGAAGTGTCAAATGCTTTTGCAAGTTCAGTGAGGTAAATCTTGAATGGATATTTATTATGTAAAGCTGTACCAACAAAGTTTAGACACTTTAGCAAATTGTTTAAACAAAGCTTTTTTGGAACCTAACCATTGGGAGATGAAACCAAGCTGTTGGGAGATGATAAGGTTACAAGTTATTAAATGGTTCATCTGGAATCAAATTATACTTTCCATTATTTCATTTATGACAAATGTGAGCAAAATTGGCCTAAAACTACTTGCAATATGTTGATTATTGCTTTTGTGTAGTGGAGTTATGTTTGTTTGCCTTGGTTGTTTTGGTAATAAACTTAAATTAAAGTTTTTTATGAAGATTATATTTAGTGGAAAACAAAATGATATGGGACAGTTTTTTAGAATGCATGGATTTACATCATCAATTTTGATCAATTTTAAAATGTTTTACTTCTCTAGTTTGTGCAATATTTCACAAAAAAGCCATATGTTATTATTTGTTTGACTTGGAACTGCTCTCAAATTCAGGAAGTTCATTACTTACGTCATTTGTGAAGACCGATCGAAAGTGTTCGTTAAATATGTTAGCTATTGCCTTTTTGTTGTTGTTTAAGTTGCCGTATTTTTCTTGCAACAAATTTATGTTCAAGTTTAACTTTTATTTTGATTTAGCATAATAAAGTTTTTAGGTTCATTTTTAATCTTGATAATTAATAACAATTCGAATCTCATTTTTTTATTCTTGATATGCTTAAATAATTTTGAGTATATTTTTTGATATTCCATTTTTTTGTCATTTATGCTATTTGCTGTTGCGTTTGAAATCTTAGCTGCTATACAAAATTTGTACCATGCACAATGTACCATCCACAATGAGTCAAACTTTTTACTATGAACAACATGCACAATGCACAAGTCAAACAATTTTCTATTATTATATGCTTTAATCAATGTTTTGATTTAATGTTTTGATTGGAATATTTAGTTGAACTGCTTATTCTTATACGAATGTAACATACAACCATAGATTTTAAGTACTTGTGCCCAATTATGCTACTTTTAAATGACCTTAGATTTTCTTAATAAATTTTAGTGTAGTTAAATTTAGAGTGGTGGTTGAAGTGGTACAATTACTCTAAAGTTTAGAGTGGTGGTTGAAGTTTAGAGTGGTGAGTGAAGAAAAAAGTTTAGTTATTTTAAATCATATTATATTACAGTGTCCATGTGTAATGTTGCCTAGCTTTGGTCCTGGACATTTCAGTAAATTTGATTGTAAAATTTCATTTCAGTAAGATTGATTGTAGAAAAACTTTTGTAGTTAGATAACATGTCTGGAAATTAAATTCATAATATTTTAACAACTTTTACAAATAGTAATGTTGATCATCTTTTTGTTGATCATCATTTTAAAATATTTTCTCTCTCTTATACTTTTTTTTTTTTACTTTTGTATTTCATTTCAAATAAATATATATATATATATATATATATATATATATATATATATATATATATATATATATATATATATATATACACATATATATATATATATATATATATATATACACATATATATATATATATATATATATATATATATATATATATATATATATATATATATATACATATACATACATACATACATACATACATACATATATATATATATATATATATATATATATATATATATATATATATATATATATATATATATATATATATATATATATATATATATATATATATATATATATATATAAGGAAATAATCAGTGATTGAAAGCGCTGTACAGCATGAAGTATTGTCTTGTTGAAATAACCAGTTGATAATTCATCGAGCTCCTTAACTTTTCAATCGGGTTTAAGTCTGATGATTGTGCTGGCCAAGGCATAAGTCAAGCATTACTTTTAAGGAAATAATCAGTGATTGAATGTGCTGTATGGCATAGAGCATTGTCTTGTTAAAATAACCAGTTTTGATCAGCCTGGAACAAATCGCAACTAGTGATAAGCGCGTTTTCCAAAATGTCAGGATACTCATACTGGTTTAGTCTTCCTTCATATATTTTATGACAGCCAAAGCCTGAGCCTGATATACATCCCCATATGCCGACAAAACCACCACATTTTTGAATACGACTTAATAGGTGTTCAAATACTTTTCTACAACTCTGTTTCTATTTATAACTTGTTACACAATATTATTTTGGAATTTAATTTGTTAAATAAAATTTGTGTTGTGATATGTGACACCATGCAGTAAATACAGGTTCTAGAAATGGAGTAGTTAAGCGTTTGACAAAAATTATTTCAGGTTTAGTGTACCATCCTTGTTGACTCTCAACCTGATTCTTAAGCATTTAATGAAATAAAAATTTGATTCCTTATCAACATCATCTAATATTAATTACTGGTTCATTAATGAGTTAATTAGTAACTACCATTGTTTAACTGAAAAATACAAGCCTAACAGCCAGTTATTAAAAGTAAAAAATAAGCCAGGAAAGGTTATACTGAGCTGGATTTGTTATGTAAAGGATACAAGTCTTATCGAGACACAATGAATTTACCTGCAATTCATTTTTCTAAACCAGGACTTTCAAATGCACAATAGAATTCAAGAGTTATCTATTGCTTGAAATATATACTTTTGACTCATGCAATTAAAAAGAAGGTAAAATTTGCATTAAATGGTGATTGCCTGAAGTGTTTGGAAAGACACTTTCCAAACATTTCAGGCAATAACCATTTAATGCCACTTTTAAATTTGCATTAAATAGTAATTGTGATATTTGGAACTATTGTCTATTAGACATTGATTACACAAAGAAGTGTGCTAAAGGTCTCTTGTGAAAGTTAAATTATTTCTTCAAAAAAACGTCATCAACATAGAGCCCAAATTTCTGAGAAATTTCTGTAATAAACTTTAATCTGCCTATGTGTGTTATTGTAATAAAATAGTTTACTGTTTGAACTATATTTACTTCCATGACGCAATTTTCAAAGACTAAAAACTAAAAATTTAGAACTCAACAAACATTATCTTTACCCCAAGTTACATAAATTTTTATGCAGGTTTTTGAATCTGTTAAAAAATTGCCGACCTTGTTTCTATGTTATATGGTCAGACCTTTGTATCAAATAATTTTTGCCAATCTGATGCTGACCTCAAAAAGATTGAGATCGGCAATAATTTGCTGACCTCATTTTTCTTAATTCCGAGGATTGTATATATATATATATATATATATATATATATATATATATATATATATATATATATATATATATATATATATATATATATATATATATATATATATCTTGTACAGAAAGTTTAAATGCACTTGTTTTTTTAACGTATATAATACTTTTTAAGAAATGATAACCCGATAAATTGATGAGATGTGCTCTGTATTTTTATGTTTATTTATACTATAGCTATAATTTATTAGTTAAGATAGAAAAAAAATTGTATGGATATTATAACATAGGTAGGTGTGATGAGAAAATTAATGGAGCAATTAACTCCTTTTAATTTATTTATATAAACTTTAAACGCACTGTGATAAGAAAACACATAACACTCATTTATTAAGAGATTATTGAAGTCTTTTGCATTTTTATCACTCAACCGCCTGTTAACGTTAATATATTTAATTTGGATCTCTATTCTTATTTTATTTTTTTAAAAACCCCAACTATGATTTGATTCAAAATCCAGCATTTTTCAACTGATCCAACTTTGTCAAAATATCATATTTTCATGGGTAATAAAGCTGTTTTGTCGAAAACAAAATGGCAAGTCATTGGAATGCATAAAATGAAAATAAACAATAGAGAAATTGGCAGACGCCTAAATATTTCTGAACTCAGCATTTGTAAAGCAATAAAAAATTATTTATTAACTGGTAGTGTCAATGATAAACCTCGTACTGGGCATCCAAAAAAACTGACAGCAGACGTAAAAACATGCTTTACACGGTAAGCAGACGTAATATAAAAGCCGGAGCATCAACTTTAAGTGCAGAAATCAATAGTTCGCTGGTAGACAAAACAGTTAGTCGAATAAAAATAAGTAAGTTATTATGCAAGAAAAATTAAATTCGTTTCATGGTGTAAGAAAGCCTTTGTTGAAGTTAACCGATTGCCAAAGATAAAAAAAATGGTGCAAAGAGCGTTTAAATTATTCAGTAGAACAATGGAAAATGATTATCTTTAGTGATGAATCAAATTTCGAAATTATTAACAGAAAAAACAAGAGATTCGTTTGTCGCAAAAATGCCTTTCTTTATTTTTTCTCTATATATTTATTACCAAAGAATTAGACTTGCTTGAAATGCAAGTACTATAATAATGCTCTTACCATCAAAATGTAAGCACCACATTTCTTCAGAAGAGTCTATATAAGACCCAATCAAGATTAATTCATGCACAAGTGTTGTAGATGCTTTTTGGACTGCCGATCTGCAAATCGATGTCTCACCAACGGTATTGAGTACAACTTCTGCAATCGTTGTCCTACAACTTACTGGATACCCTTCATTTTCAGATATCTTTGCTACCATTTTACCAGTGATCTTTGTAATCATCATTTGTACTATAATCTTCTGAACTTTCTAAACTATAACTCTCTGTATCGGGTAAAAATATGTGAAATCATCAAAAAAAAAAAATTTTTGACACCCTTATGTCTCAGAATTTGTTTATTTTTACACCACTTGCAGTCCATATCAAAAAAATAATAACTGCAAAAATTTTAGTTGAAAATACCAATAGGTTCCAGAGATATCGTCAGTTGATATAATGCTGACTCAGCATTTTAGTGATTTTCTGAAGCGACTACAAAGCAACTTTGACATACAGTATCTTCATAATGGCTTGGGGAAATTTCCTAAAATTTGGTACTCTAATAGATTTTAACTTGAGGAATCCAAAAATAGCACTCTCAAGACTCGATTATCTCAAGAAATGCCTCATTTATCCAATTTTGTTCAAAATTATTGACTTGTAAATTGGTGATTTTTGGAGGTAAAATAAAGACTGTAGCCCAAAATACCGAGTAAAAATTTTAATTATATATCATTATTTCATCTTAGGTCTACTGAAAAAAATTAGATTCATCAATTGTCTCTGTAATACATGATCAAAATTTGCATTTAAAAATGGTGTCTTTTTAGAAAAATTTAAATTTTGTAACAAAAGCAATTAAAATATTTTTTTAAACATTTATTTGAATAAAACACCAAATAGTGTTATTTATTGACTAGTTTAAATTTAAATAAACATTTAAAGTCATGGGCCAAGGGAGATGCCCTCCGTACCCACGGGAGACCCCTCCGCCCCCTCCACAAATCTTCCTAGATTTTTTTTTTTTTTTTTTACATAAAATGAATAAATAATAGTTGATTGTTAAAATACATTTTAAAAACATATTTTTTCAGTTTAAGTTTGAGAAACGATTTATTTGCGTTACTTCAAATCGATAAATACTTACCTCTTATTTCAAAGATCTTTTTACGATTTTAAGTCATAAATTTCAAAAACAAATGTTTTAAAATGTTTTTAAAACATAATGACAATTGTTTTTAAAACATAATGACAATTGTTTTTAAAACATAATGACAATTTTTAAAACATAATGACAAAAAAATATCTTTATGTAGTTTTAGACTAATATAGTCATTGACATAATAAGATGGGAGTGATTTGTGATTTATTTAAACCTCCACCCCTCCTTCTCAGCCTACAATCCAAGGATTTGAAAAAAATAAAATACATTTAAAATGCAAATTAGGTAAGTAAAATAAAAACAAAATTATTTTAAGCATAATTAATTTTTTTTTGTAACCAACAGTTTATATTCTCCAAATCTAAATCAGTTATGTTGTATGTACGACCTAATATTGTTGTGGGTGAAGAAATTAGGCATATAACTTCAGAATTGAGCACCCAACACTCATCAGTTCTTATTGGCCAAAAGAAGTTTTTACCTGGTCCATGTGGATGCATAAATCTGACTTTTATATCAAGCTTACTTACATCTTCAGCAATCCCTACCCACCAAAATCCATCATAAAAACATGCAATATAATCCATTTTTTTAATATTTAATGAAATATCTACATAATGTTTGCTTTTTGGAATGATATCAAATATTTCAGTGCATGCATCAATACTTATTTTTTTATAACTTATAGTGTTTGGAGCAATTGGAATAAAATGATGATACATCCTTGTGCCAGGAACTGTTCTTCCACCTAAATATCTTTTTTCTAATTGTGCTCGTGTTTGATCAATTTCTTCTTTTGAAAATAACTTAAAATAAATTCCATTTATCTTAGCTTTAAAAAAGGAGTACATTAAATTAAAATCTAAAATCTGCCCAGTAGTTATTTGTTTTAGACTTTCTTGACATACTACTCTTTTAACAGCCCCACCAATACCATCACAGGGGGATTTACCATGACTGGTAGCAAAAAATATCCATTCAGCATTTAAATCAAAGTCTTTACTGTGATGACAAAGATTGATAAAATTTTTAAAATTTTTAAATTGTGCTGCACAACCATCAGAAAAGTATTTCACACTTGATACATCAGGTAGATTTTCTTTGATATATCTAGTTATATCTTCCTGAGTCTTGTAAATAAATCCTGTGTCATGATCAACATCTTCTGAATAGTAACAAAAAGATTTATGTTTGAGAAGTTTGTTCTCTATAAAACAAAGTACAACTGTATAAAGTGAGCATTGACTTTTGCTCCAGTGATAACTTTGAACCTCATCCTAAACAACATATTGATAGTTTTCAGCAAAATCTCCTAAAATTAAGCATTTGTTTTGGTTAAGATTTTCTTTACAGTTTTTTAAGTATCTACTTTGTGTTTTTGCAATATATGAATGAGTGGTAAGGTTGTCAATACTGTCACATAATAAATCAATAAATTCATCTAGTGGCAATGACTGCGAAAGTAGTGTTGTACAATCTGTACTCTGCCATTGCTTAAATACTACATCTTCTTCATGCTCATGGTCCATAAACTCCTTTTTAACGCTTCAATACCAGGACATTGGTTACATAGATGCAACATACATTCTGCATTTTCAAGAGAGCAAACAATCAATGCCATGAAATCTTTATAACTTTTATTCCACCTAATGGCATCAATGAGAAATTTTGTATATTGATGATGTATGCAAACACATACATTGTGGGTACCTGATGCATTAGTTGTAATACACCATTTAGGTTTAAGAGTACAAAACTTTGACAAACTGACTTTGACGTTAGGGTAGTCTTTTTTAAATGCAACATGTAATTCATTAAAATTGAGTAGCAATAATCTTTTTTGAACATGTTGGTTTTTCTTAATACTTACATAATCTTTTTTTCCTGGCATCATTCTTGAAAATTCATCTCTTTGATAAAAGTTAATCACTAAATTAACTGCTTCTGGTGAAAGTGGGTTTCCAGTTTTTTCCCCGGGTAATGATAGAATTCCATTCTCATTTTTAACTTTTTTTGCAGTTCGAACAAGATACTCAGACACTTCAAAGTAGCTTGATATCTTTTTACGTGTCCATGATTTTGGTGCGAGTGTTAACATTTGCACCTTATGGCGATAAGAGTCAGTCTCTGAAATTTTATTTTTTATTTCATACATTAAAATGTCTAGATCATGGTCATTGTTAATGTTATTGTTTAAAATGGGGCTTTTTATTTCTGTTGTTAAAAAAGTTTCTTTAATATTATATGCTAATGAGACCATTTTTGCAACTCTGTCAATAGTGTTCTCAAACTTTTGTTTTGCTACAGGCAATTTGCTGTATTTTGAAAGACTTTTTAGTTTGACCGGTGAGATTCCAAGCAATTCTATAGTGGTATCTAACTTAATTTTTTTCTCACTTTTTGATACCCATTCCTCCTGTGAATTTAAATCTTCATCAGTTTCTATTGCTTTTTTGTAACATTTGCTGCAGAATTTCCAACCTGGGGTTACATAAACATTATTTTTTTGCAAATAGTTTGCCATGTCTATGGAAATCTTTATATTACCTAAAAAACAAATTTAGTTTTACGTTGTTAAAATAACTGTAATTATAAAACTTTTTATAAATAATAAATTGTTTTCTTTTAATTTCCATATCAATTCTGTTGTAAATAAGGTAAGATTACCTTTTATAGCAATTTTTTTACTTTCCTTGTGTGTTCCAAAAGGATTGCAACACTTTGTAATTTTTCTCTCAAAATATTTTCCATAGAATTGCTCATCATAACAACATATAATTCTTATTAAACTATATTTTTCCTTTAAATTTGCTCGCCATATTATTTCTTCTTGTTTTTCAAAAGGAAGATCTTTAAATTGAACAAAACCTTGTTTTCTTGAAAATCCAGTTTTGTGGCAATGAATGTTAAGACTTTTTCCAATGTCACATTTCTCCATATTAATTATTTTTATTATTTATTACCTAACAAAATAATATAAAAACTATAAAATTAAAAGTAATTCCTTAAGAAAATACAAACAAGTAAATACCTTTAAAAAGAACAAAACAAAACTTATGTTTGTTTTTTATATAAAAGGAGGTTTTAAGTCACCAATTTGAAATAATGAAATTTTTTTTTCAAAATTAAAATTAAATTGTATGTTTTTGCATTATTTATTCATTTTATGCAAAAAAAAAAAAAATCTAGGGAGATTAGGGGAGGGGGCATAGGGGCCTCCCGTGGGAGTGGAGGGTATCTCCCTTGGCCCATGACTATAAATGTCCTAAACTATTCAATAAATGACACTATTTGATGTTTTATTCAAATAAATGTTTTAAAAAATATTTTAATTGCTTTTGTTACAAAATTTAAATTTTTCTAAAAAGACACCATTTTTATATGCAAATTTTGATCACGTATTAGAGAGACAATTAATGAATCTAATTTTTTTCAGTAGACCTAAGATGAAATAATGATATACAATTAAAATTTTTACTCGGGATTTTGGGCCACAGTCTTTATTTTACCTCCAAAAATCACTAATTTACAAGTCAATAATTTTGAATAAAATTGGATAAATGAGGCATTTCTTGAGATAATCGAGTCTTAAGAGTGCTATTTTTGGATTGCTCAAGTTAAAATCTATTAGAGTACCAAATTTTAGGAAATTTCCCCAAGCCATTATGAAGATACTATATGTCAAAGTTGCTTTGTAGTCGCTTCAGAAAATCACTAAAATGCTGAGTCAGCATTATTTCAAGTGACAATATCTATGGAACCCATTGTTATTTTTAACTAAAATTTTTGCAGTTATTATTTTTTTGATATGGACTGCAAGTGGTGTAAAAATAAAAAAAATTCTGAGACGTAAGGGTGTCATGGTCTGGATGATTTCATATATTTTTACCCTATCATCAAACGATTGACTATAATTTGTTTCAAGTTCTTTTCTTTTAGGTAGCAGGTCTCGCAGATGTGTTGTAATGAGCTCTGTCACAATACTGCACTGAATTTGGCACCCATTGGAAGATTTCTGAAGTTCATAAAAAAGTTTGTCTTCCAGATTTTTAAATTTAGCATTTTTGGATAATAAGTCAAATAATTAATCCCAGCTATTTATATTAATTGTCTTTTTATTTGTAGTTTGTGAATACTTGATAACATATTTATAATTTTGAATAGCAGAAATTAAAAAATATATATCCCTTCACCTTTTTATAAAGTATAAACCATCCTGCGACCTTTTTATAAATCTCTATATATAACAATGATAAGGCGGGATGGTATTTTTAATTTACCAAATACCATCCCATTACTTTTTTTTCTCCACTTCAAAAAAAAGTAACGAGCACTGTATATATATATATATATATATATATATATATATATATATATATATATATATATATATATATATATATATATATATATATATATATATAATCAGGCTTTCCCAGGAAAGTCGTGCGGTCGCATGCCTAATTTGTCCACGCATAGAATAAATTTTTCTGACAAACTGACCACGTTTTATTACTATGCGTTTCAAGAATTCGCGCCAAAACAAAGCTAAACGAAAATACTGCAATAATACAAGCAATGCTAAAGTAAATAACAGAAATCTGTTTGTGCTTTAAAATAAAATAAAAATTGAATATTAATAAAACAAAGATTTACCTATATTTTGTAACAATAACTACAGAAGCAATACAATTATTTTTTTAACTTTTTTTGTAATTACAAAATTAAATTGAATAATTTTAACGTAATAAAAGGGGAGCATTGAGTATAATCAGGTTACAATAAGTCAAGAGAGAACTTTTTTTCACATTAAAATATTGTTAAGTTTAAAATCTCAAATAATATATTTAATAATAAACAGCAATTTATTTTCTTGTCTAAGTATTGGGGAAATAACTTCATCGCCTTAGCATAAATCTTAGTAAAATATAAACTAAATGAAAAAGTTTAACCAAATTTGTCTAGCGTAAATAATGAATCAGTTTTTTATTATATTGTCTGATGAAATTTGTGAATAAATTACGTATCAAGTCTTTTTATTTTCGTGAAATTTTTATGACTTAGAGTCGTCTTTTCCTTTTCCTTGAATCAAATTTTGTAGCTGAAAATAGCAACCCTAAGAAAAGAAAACAAAAACAGTATAAAAAGACTTTTTTTTTTTTTGTTACAAGAATTTTTTTTTTTTATTATTAAAATATAAAATTCTTAAATCCAATTTCAATTTTATACTTTGTTAAGATTTTTGTTTCCTATTTTTAGTATTATTTTTTATTCTTTGTGGATAAGTTCCGCTTTCCCGGGAAATATTGCCGCGGTCATGTTTTCTGAAAAATTTATTCTATGCATGAACAAACAAGATGTGCGACTGCACGCCTTTCCTGGGAAAGCCTGATATATATATTAGGGTAATGCAAAAAAAATTTTTTTTTAATTTCTTTGATGGTACCATTTCTTTATGTGACATGTGTAGGAATAACAATCGTGAAGTTTGGGCATGATTGAATAATTTTTAAAGGTTGCTCATCAACATCAAGTTTTTTACTTTTTGGGTTTGAGTTCTCTTTTAGTGTGCAATCCCAAATTTTGAATAAATTATGATACAACATTGCATTTTAACTCTTACTGTATATTAATCCAAAACCATGGAGTATTTTTTAAACTGAATTATATATATTATTGTTTACAAATAAAATAATTGAAGAATAAAGTAATAAACTTCTGGTTTATAATAACGTATTTGTGTTCACTATAGTAAAGACAAATTTAAAAAACAATAATAGTTCCGAAGAATCTTAAAAATTGTTAGAGTTTTAGGTTTCATTTATATTTCAGCTTCTTTGCAAAAAATTATTGTAATCTATGAAAAAAAATTCATTGGTTTTTGTTTCCATCGTTTTTTGATGACTTGGTTCCATCGATCAACAAAGATTTCTGTGGCAGAGGAAACTTTGACCTGTGTTCAGAGACTACCTGCGACAAGAATTGCTTTTGTTCTTCATTTTTGGCAATTGAACAATTAAAATCCTGAATTAGTTTTACTCCTCTATCAGCCGTATCATTAACAACTCGTAGACTTTTTACAATTTTTTCTGCCTGTTGAAACTCTTCATTTTCGGTCCACTTGTCAGGATCAACAGTTGTCAAAAAAGTAGTTGTTAATTCCAAAATATTGAAAAAATTTAAGGTATTCTCTGTTACAAAACTTTCTTTTTGCAGATTTTCAATTGAAGTTAAATCGATTTTTATTCTTTTCTGTGGTTCATCCTCTCCAGCATTTTGTAGAGCCAAAACCATTTTTGCTTTTGTTTCCTTGCTGATCTCCTTATCAAAAAAAACCAATGCTACCATTTCTTCACTTAGATACCAAAATTGCCTCGAAAATGCTGTTGCTGCAGCTGTAAAAATTCCATTGTTAATGGCTTTATGTTGAAAAACAGTCTTAAAGAAAGTGAGATCATTCGACGGAGCAAGTGTTGGATTGGTACATGATATCCAAAATTTGGTGTACACCAAACTAGCAAACAAGCTAATACCTCGAAGTGATTTTTCTTCTTTTGCCATTAATTTGAACTGCCTTTTGAACATCCATATTTTCATTGAATATAAAATTTTGGCCATCCACCTTCCTCTGTGTATGGCTCTGGGAGCCATTACATGAGCCCCACGAGGAGGAACATCACCAAGAAACAACAAGGTTAGTTCCAACAATTCCTTGTAGTCATCTCGATATTGTTTACCAGATTCAAGAATTGTTTTCAAATAAAATAGTGCATCCTGTTTGAGTATGGTGTGAGAAGCCAAAATGTCCGAACATGTTTGATCATTTAACGCTGTTTCATAATTATTTTTGTCAATTAATGACCACTTGTCACGAAAACGTTTAAATAATCCTATTTCAGGACCACTGGATTGCCCAAGAGAATGCTTAAAAACATCACTCAAGACGATTTCATACATATGATGACGGCATGCCAAGTGTAATAGTTCTCTATTAAGCTTTTTTTCAATTAAAGTACACGCTCCAGCTTCGGTACCAGTGTTGGCAGCCGTTGTATCAAAACTAATTGCTTTAACTCGGTCTTGAATGTCCCAATCTAGTAAAGTTGTTATAACAGCTTCACTTATTGCTTTACCAGTACCCCTTGTTAACTTTGGAATGCCAAGAAGCTGGTCAACGTTGTAACCTGTAACAACAACTGCTAATTGATCAACTGAATCTCTTCCAGTAATATTTAGCAATATTTTGCCATCAAAATTAACAGTCAATGGAACATTTGACGAGTTAAATGCAAACTTTATGGTTGTAGCAATTTTGTTTCGATTAGTAATTCTAGCTCTCCGGATTGTATCGCGACTAATAGCAAAATCTGTAATGTCATAACCTAAACCTTTTGCTGCAGCTGCCAGTAAATAAGTCGCTTGGCGATCCGTGACGTTGGTTCGGTCAAGAGCAGATGCTAATCGCTTTTTTACAACATTTTGATTAGATTTCTTTGGTTTCATAAATTCTTCATCTGAGGTTTCAGTGCCAGATGTAGACTTGTCAGATAGGTGCATTGAATCAATGTGACTTTTATTTTCAGCTTCTTTTTTTCGCTTTTTTTCCTGAAAACGTCTGGACTCTTCTAATTCTTTTCTTTTCTGGACACGTTCTTCTGTTTTTGCCAATGCCTTGTCAACTCCGGCCATGTATCCCTTACGTTCACCTCGCTGATATATTAGAAATAGTCTGTCTTCTTCAATTGTAATCAAACTCATGGCATCAGCATGTGCTATATCAAAAATGCGATCAATTTCTTCACAAAAAACATTTTCATTTGCTGTTTGTGTTGCCGAAGCTCGTTTCATGTTTTTCTTTATTTTAGCCCATTTGTAAAAAATATTTTCAAGTTTTTCAATTGCATTACGTTCAATAGTTGTTGGAATTCTTGCGATATTCCTCAAATGAAATACTTCTCGAATGACACACCTTGCACTTTGTCTAACGGTTTGTTTTTCTATTTTGTGAAGATGAAAAAATACTGCAAGAACTTGACGACATGTTGGAAGCTTCATCCCAGAAATATTTGGAGAAACAGACCCAACAAGATAAATGTCAGTAGTTGTTCGAGTTTCAATTTTTTTTCGAAAACGAAGGGAAAGATAACTGATAATTCATATTACAGGATATTTCTGAAAATCAAAATATAACCTGAGTAAAACAATTGTTATAACAAAATGAATTTATTTTTTTAAAGCCTCAAATCAGCACTCATATGAACAAAAATTAAAATGCTTTGCGGTATATTGTCAAAGATAGTTGCACACTATTAAATTAGAAAAATATATTTAAAAAATATTTAAAATCGATTAAAATAATTATCATAATTAATTAAATTAAATCAAATTAAGAGTTATGTCATAATAAAATAAATAAACAAATGTACATATTAAAAACTTCACAGTAATGTTAGAATAGGAAAATAATGGCAATTAAAAGAGGAAACATGGCCATGAGCGACCTCTAAAAGTCATTCAAATTTGCTTAAATTTTGCAGGAATTAATATAATGATAAAAGGAACAATAGGAAAAAGTACCACATTGATTTTTGAAACTTTTGAAATTGTCAATATATTTGTGCACCACCCTAATATATATATTTATATATATATATATATATATATATATATATATATATATATATATATATATATATATATATATACATATATATATATATATATATATATATATATATATATATATTCTACGTCAGCAGTTATGGGGACAGGTTTTTTTTGGTTCCCATTTTGTTTTGTTTTTTCATTTTTCTATACTATTTTTATCAAAAATGTAATAATATTTTAATTTTTATCATATTTTTATTTATACATATTTAAATTTATTTTTTTATTATAATAATATGTTTTTTATTTTTGTTATTTTTATTTATTTATTATATATTATATTTCATTTTTATTTTCATCTATTTACAAAAATGACTAATAACAATAATATAACCATATTTAAACCTTGCTGTAACCCTAACCCTAAGCCTGACCTTGATGCTGACTGAAACCAACCCTCAGTCGATGTAAGTGGTACTATAGGTGTGTATATATATATATATATATATATATATATATATATATATATATATATATATATATATATATATATATACAGTCATGGCCATAAATATGAGAACGATGATAAATTTTCTATTGTTTCATGATTCTTTATCATGTAGAGACAATTAGATAATAATCACAATTGTTAGATAATAGTTGTTAGATAATAGTTGTTAGATAATAATTACAGTTGTTTTCAAACCTTATAACGTACTAGCAACATGTCGCTAGTACGTTATAATGTTTGCCTTTCACTAGTGTAAGAGGCAAACTTCCCAGTTTGCCTCTTACACTAGGCATGTTAGAAGACCAGTCAATCAGCGCTACAATATCAGATATGTAGTCCCTACTGTAAAATAGGCTCCAACTACGATGGTTTGGGGCTGCTTTAGCAGAGCAGGAAGGGACGGTATCTGATTTATGCCAAAGAACACCACCATTAATGGAGCAATGTATCTCAATATCCTTAAAGAAAAGCTACCTCAGCATATGGCTAGTAGCAACTGCACCACTTTCCAGCATGAAAGAGCTCCCTGCCACTGCGTTGGAGCAGTTACCCAATGGCTAATGGGTCAACACACCAATGTCTTAGGACCTTGGCCTGGCTCCAACCCGGACCTTAATCCAATAAAAAATTAATGGATGATGATGAAGCAGAAAGTTGCTACGAAGAATCCTAGTTCCGAAAAACACCCTTAAGAAAGCAATCATGACTGTTTGGACTCAAGAAATAACGCTGGAATATTGCCAAAAATTAGTTGATTCGATGCCTGAGAGGATAAGGGCTGTGATAGCCAACAAAGGGCAGCCCACCAAATATTGACTTTTGAGACAATCACGACTTTAAGATGCTTTTTTACTAATAATTTAATCATACTTTATAATTAAAGCACAAACCAATTGTTATTGGTGTTAACTGTTTGTTATATTCAGGTTCTAAAAGCCATACTATAAAAAAATGCAGCGTTCTTATATTTATGGCCATGACTGTATATATATATATATATATATATATATATATATATATATATATATATATATATATATATATATATATATATATATATATATATATATATATATATATATACAATCGGCTACTCGGGCTGCTAAATAAAAATGTTGCATTTCGTTTTAGTGTCTGTAAAAGTATAATATCCAGAACTTAATAAAATTATAAAATTGTAAAAGTATAAAATCCAGAAATTAATAAAATGGCTTAATAAATGTCTAACCTGCCAGTGTTTTAAGAAAAAGTTTAGTGACTGTCATATTGATTCCTATGAGATTTTTATTTTATGTAATGAACTTTTTTTAAATGATTTTTATGTAATGATTTTTATTTGTAATGAACTGCTTTGATAATTTTTTCGAGGGACCATCAAATTTAATAACTTGTGCTGAATCATGATCAAATTACATAGACAATAATACGGTTAAATATTTTTTAGGGATCAGTCCAACAGGTATAATTACTTTCTTGGCTGGTGGTTGGGGAGGACATGTCTGAATCATGACCTCCCCAAAAGCTAGGAAACCAATTGGGCTTTCTCAAATATAAATTTTGGAGATTACATTTTAGCAGTAGGGGATTTTTCATTAAAGATGAGCTTGCAGAAAAAGAACATTCCAACATTTTTAAAAGGAAAACAACAATTTAGACCGCAAGAAGTAGGAACTTCAAGACAACTGTCAAATGAAAGTATACATGCTGAACACATTATTGGCAGAGCCAAATAATTGGGAATTTTACAAACCTTTGTGCCAATTAAACAAATAAATTTTTTAAATGATATAATGGTTGTGATATCAGCCCTTACTAATTTAATAGATTTTTATAATGGTTGTGATAGCCTTTGCTAATTTAAATAAAGGTATTATAAAGTAATGTAAATTTTGTAGGAAATCTTTTTATCACATACAATTTAAAATTGAATAAAAAAAACCAAATGAACCATATCATGGTGCCTAGATATTTTATTTATAAATCTAATTAAGTTTTGCTTCAGATTATATATATATATATATATATATATACATTTATATATATATATATATATATATATATATATATATACATTTATATATATATATATATATATATATATATATATATATATATAAATATATACATTTATATATACATACATACATATATATATATATATATATATATATATATATATATATATATATATATATATATATATATATATACATTTATATATATATATATACATTTATATATATATATATATATATATACATTTATATATATATATATATATATATATATATATATATATATATATATATATATATATAAATATATACATTTATATATACATACATACATATATATATATATATATATATATATATATATATATATATATATATATATATATATATATATATATGTATATATAAATGTATATATATTTATATATATATATATATATATATATATATATATATATATATATATACATATATATATATATATATATATATACATATATATATATATATATATATATATATATATATATATATATATATATATATATATATATATATATATATATATATATATATATATATATATATATATATATATATATGTATATATAGTAGCAGTTTTATTTTATTTATATAAAAGCCCAAGGAACCTTAGGGTTGTGTCAACATCATAGAGCCCAACTTGATATTGTAATAAATATCTTTTTCTTATTTAAAAATTATATTTTTCTATTGTGTTATATTACCATACCTAATAAAAAATGTAATACATATTTAACACCATAACATCAAAATTTAGCACTAAAAAGGTTATGTCAATAAAAAATACTGTAAATAATCCCTACATTGAGGACAAAACACGGGAATCAAAAGGTTCTTGACCTTTTGATTTCTGTGTAACATTTACAAATGAGTAATGAATCCATTTTTTGCCATAAGCAACATTACTGCATGCAAATAATTGCTCTGCTCTGGGCACCACATAAAAACTCACTGAATATACCTTTGCAAACAAGCACTTAAAAAAAATAAAGATTATCTGATTTCAAACCATCATGTTTAATGACTTTAATCAAAAAATGTTCATCTATCTAGAACATTTTTTTTATCACTTTGCTATTTAATAAAACCACTTTAATAATTAAATAGACACTTATATCTAAAATACCTTTTCCATGACAAGAACAGGTTAATATTCCATTAGGAGAAACTTCTAAAAAATGCATATCAGCCATAGCATGAAAATCTGAGTCAATAAACAAAAAAATGTTATGCTTTTTTAACTGGACTTCACAAAATATATTGTTGGCGCAACACTCCATTTTTTACCATATTGTGTAAATTTGCAACTAAAATCTTTTTTATATTGGATGACTTCTTGTATAAAAGATTCACTGTAAACATCTTTATTTGTGTGAAATACATTAAAATAAATTGAAGCTGTAATTAGTCCTGCCCAATGAACCTGCCAAGTTGATGATTGATTTTGCTGATAAGTTACTTAAGCAAATTGATTCTACTGTTTTTCAAAAAATGTTTGACTAAATTCTTTATATAGTTGTTTGGAATGTTTTAAAAGTTAAGATTCAGTTAGATTATTGCTAGTAGGATCAAACAAACAAGTTAAAGGTTCTGGTTAACAACATGTCTCTTCTGAACCTGACTCAGTATCACTTGATTTATGATTGCTATTACAATCTAAGCTAGTAAATATAACAGCTTTAATACAACATAATATAACATCATTGGATTGACATAAAGAGGTAAAGTCACTGACTGATATGCAATATGATGGATCAATATACAAATTATTTTTCATTTACTTTGATAATGGTTGATGATCTCACTTTTTTTTTTTTTAAACAAGATTAATGAATTAGGGTAACTTTCCTTTTTTATTTGTGCTAAATTTCATAATGTTAAATGGTGTTGCATCAACACTGCGCTTTGAGGCATTCCATGAACGAAGCTGACTTGCAGATGCATTCTCTCTATTTTAACTATGGTGCACAGCCTAAAGTTTAAAAAGTAGAGCTGCAAAATGTAAACAAAGTGAACCTAGTCCTAGTGGACAAGTGCAGCTGACTCTTTTAATTCACAGATCTTTGTGAAGACAAACCCATACTTCATACATGTAACTTTTTAAACCAACTCGCTTGCTTGGAAGGTTCTAAATAAAGATAACATCTATTGCCAGTAAAATATGAGAATCGCTTATTTTATTATATAGAAATCTTTACTTTTTCAAAATTAAGATTTCTATATAATAAAATATTCATCAACTTTGTTTTACTATATAGTTCTCAAACATTTTGTTGTTTTTAATTATAAAAAAGTTGGATGAAATGTAGTATTTAGTTACTTTCTTCCTACTCTATATAGTGTAACTTAATTACTTGATAGTGGAAAAAAAAAACCTTAATGGTACAAATGTTTTAATATTAGTAAGACCATAAAAATCAGTTTAGAAACGAACTTTATGTATATAATATTTAACCTAAGTTTTAATAGAACAATAATTCATTGAAGCTGGGAGCATACCAACAATCTTGCACATGATTACACAAAAAAATCTGTTTTATATGCTTTCAAAGACTTGTATGCCTTAGTATTTTGTAAACTCAATAGAAGACTGATAATTTATCAGTCTTCCATTGTAAGTTAAGTTTTAATAAGTTTTCTCATAGGTGTTTATCAGTGATAAACACCTATAAGAAAACTTATCAGGTCTCTCCAAGCAATGTCAGGCAACCTTATATGTTTTTCTGTTGAACTCTTTCATCAAAATTTTCTTGATTTAATAATTGAACCACATTTAAAGTATAAATTTTTTATTTAATGATATTATTTTAACATTTTCAATGATGTGTTCATAATGTAAAAGAAAAGGTTGACAATAGTTAAAATATTATTTTAAACTGTTTTGCCTGCCAGTATGCGCACGCAAGTGTTTACATTTTGCTTAATAAACCTGCATCTGTTAAATACACGCAATAACTTATTTAAAAAAAAATTATACTCAAAAAATTATAACTTATATTCTTAACAATTTAGTTATTTTAAATAAAATTATTTATTTTTGTGCTGTTTTATTTTCTTATTTAATTTTAGATTAGTTTAATAGAAGTTCGAAGAAGTTCCAAGTGCGTAAAAAAGAACAAAAATGTAAAATGAATCCACATCCAACCTTCCCCTGCATATTACTAACAGTTTAGGATAAGAAGTTTTTAGGTATTAAACAATAATCATTAACTCAAAACCATAGTCAAGAATTTGAAATCAATATTTTTACCACTTACTCAAACTTATTTAGTATATAAACCATATAAAGAATAAATATAGAACATGTCAGTGTGAAACAGAATCACCAAACATGACAGACAGACAACTAATATATAGTATATAAAATGATTCTTAAACAACTAGAAACTGAAAAAAAGTAATAACACATTAATAGTTAAGCAAAATTCAGAAGAAAAAATAAAAGTCCAGAGTATATATGTAATAAAATAAATTCAAAATAACAATAATAAAAAAATAAATTAAGCCTTTGTTTTATATATTTTTAATAACTAAATTTCGTACCAAGTAGTTTTTAATGGAGAACGATTTGCGTCATAAGACTGATACATATAGGAAAGGAGTTTTTGACGTGGACTCAGATCCTCAATATGTCCATATTGATGATTTTCCAGTTCTGTAAAACCAAGATGTCTAGCTTCTAACAACATCCTTTCAAAAGTGATTGGCATAGGAGTTGATTGTTGTATTTGTACATTGGAAATAAAATCGCTGTTAGAATCGGCAACATATTTTGTTTCACATTGCACATTACAGGTTGTGCTACTTTTAACTAAATAAGTTTTTAAAAATTATAAAATAGGAATTTTTTTAGATTAACAATTCATCTTTTTTTTTGTTAAATTAATAGAATTATTTACACTTTTTTTTCAGATCACAAATGAAAACTATAAAACATAATTATATATAAGGTAATGGTCACAGTAGTCAGTAAGTAGTCAGTAGTCACACATAATACTATATAAGATAGTATGTTACGGATATATTCATGTCATCTATTGTAGTTACATATTCATGAATATGTGACTTCAATATATGTTAAACAATATATGTATGTTAAGAGAAATATCATAATAAATGTATAGCCTTGTTTGTCAAGGCTTGTGTTTCAGAGTGTTTTTTTATTTCTGTTATAAGACAGCCACAAAGGAATGCTGCAACAATAATGCAACAATGCTGCGACTGTTTGTTTGGGATGGGGCAACAATCTTTTTTTTTCATTATTCTTTGTTTTTTTCTACTTTTTCAAAAAAAGTGGGATGCTATAAAGATAGCAAGACTAATAAACAGGTCTTATGATGAAGCAGGAGCCATTGCTCCATGCATGACCTTTCAGACGCAACAAATAGTGTTGAAATTTTGCTAATTTTGTTATGTCGCTAATTTTGTTATGAGAGTAAAAAATCACACTCCTCCAAAGAACTCGCAAGAGAGAAAATTATAAACTGATTTTATAAAAAATGTTCTTGGTAAATTTTTTTTTGCTGAAGTCAATTGAAGTTTGCATATTGTTAAATAAAGAAGTTATATTTATTATAAAGCAACGTTTAAATTAAAATTGAAAAATTTTAGTGCAAGAGAACCAATGATTTATTTCTTCTATTTGAAAGTTAAATTCAGCATGTTTTTTTTCTAAATTTTTGTTGAACTTTATCATATATATACATTTGCTTAATCGTATCCTGGTTAAGTCAAACCATTCGCTAACTTTTACTATTTTTTGGATCCATTTGACACAAAACTTTGCTTAACTTTATATTACTTTACATTACTTTATATTGTTCTATAAAACTTTTGTTTATGCTAAATATTGTCCCCTTTATTCCTCGTGAATCGAAAAAAAAAAAAATTCTGTCATTCAAAAATAAAATTTTTTTTTACTGCCGTTTTGATGTTTATAGAAATTTTAAGCTTCTCTTCCTTTTGTTTGTTATAGTATATTATATCTTTATATAAATCGTGTACACAAAATAAATGTGAAAGTAGAAAAACAACTAAAAAAAAGTACTCTTCAATTTTTATTTCCAACCAAGTAATAACTTTAATACAATAATATAAGATCAAATATTGAAAAAAAAAAAAAATCAAATTATTCCTGTGGGAATCTAATAAAATTTTGAACTTTTGCTTTGGTGGTACACAAATGCTTGTGCACAGAAATGAATAGTTTGTTTGATGCTTTTTAAATGATATTTTAATATCTTTAATATTTCTGCAAAGTTTTTTTGTTTTTTTCATTTTTCTTTTAATAATGGCCCAGTACTTTACAATAACTCTTAATTCTGGGCAGTTTGGAGGATTTTCTATTTTAGGCACAAATTTCACATTATTATTTTTATACCATTCCAAAGCTAGCTTACAATAATGAATTGAAGCCAAACTTGTGTTCTAACCAGATTGAAATCTGGCCAGAACACAAGTGTGATTTAATGAGGTAAAAGGCGTTTTTGTAAACACTCTTTAACATATATTTTACCCGAAAGTGTGGACTGAGAAATATAAGGTGCTGATTTTGTGCCACAACTGCATATAGCTTGCCAAATCAAGACTTTTTAAGCAAACTTGTCATGTTTTATGTATTTAAATTTCTTATCTGCTTTTCCTCTACATTTAGCAATATAATAGACGACACCAGGTATTTGCTGATACTTGATATTAGTTTCATCGTCTTCAATAATACAGAAATTTTTAGAAATAAAATTGTCATACAATTTTCTGCAGCAGGGTTTTGCACTTTTTTGTTGAGTTTCAGATCGGTTGGCACTTTTTGTGCTTTGAAAGAATGAGAACCGTGTTTATTTCAAACTTTTACAACAAAACTATGAGAAAGTCCATAAATCATTGCTCGCTCCCTTAGTAAAAGGCTTGGGTTAGTCTTAAAACTGTTAACCATTTTTCTAACTTGTTTAATATCTTTAAAACCCTTCTTTCTTCCACCACCAGATTTATGTTGATATATATATATATATTATTCCATAGATCAGCGTCGGGCGATGTAAATTTTATGTCGTCCAAGAGCGATTTTGCGTGTAGCTAGGGCTATTTGCGTCGAGCAAAAAAATTGTTTGAGTATATTTAAAGATATTTTTGAGTGGAATTTTAATGAAGTAATTTATGATTATTTTAACATTTAATAAAGTATTTTAAAAACCGCACGCAGTTGATCTAAAAATTTGAATTACAAAAAAAATAAATATGCTCATTAGTTACAAGTAGAAAAAATTCAGATTAAAAAAAAGTTTAAATCTTTTTAAGCTAGCATTTTAATAAAATTAATCAGCGATAGCAAAGTTGTCGATAAAATTGAACAAAAATACTTTCTTTTAGTTTTAGATTTTTAACTTAAATAATTATTTTATGTTTGTTAGGTTTTAAAATTATTCCATAGATTTAAAAATATTTATTAACTGTTAGACGAATTTAAAGTATTTAAGAGTAATTTTGAGGAAACATTTTAAAAATTGGTAAGCGCAAATAAAAAAAATAAAAGGATTATTATTAAAACGTATTTTACTTGATTCAATAAAAAAGTACAATTATTATAATTTTTGTAAAAAGTAACTCAAAAAAAATTACTTAAATAATAACAATCCCATTTTTGTTAAAAGTTACCGAAACTCAGCAAAGTGTGCTCAAGAACAGCTGCTGAAAAATAGAACATCAATAGTTTTTCGAATAATTTTTAATAATAATTTTTAAGAATAATTTTTTCGCTGAAATATTTCTTTTATACCTAAAAGATTTTTATTCTAACATTTTATTTTATTTTACCAAAAATAAAATTCCTTGTAAGCATTAAAAATCTATTCAAAACGTTCGTTAAAGTTTTTTAATAATACGAGTGATTGTGCTTATCAACCGCCTTATGAAAATAAATAAAAATAAATAAATAAAAAAATATTAATTTATATTTAATAAATATATGTTATTTATTCGTTTAGCATAGACAAAACGTGTCAAACATCGAGAAAATAAGCAAATGTTTTTACATTTTAAAAAACGAAACATTCCAAAACATTTTTAAATAATAACATTTTTACATTAATGATTTAAAGTAGTTTTGCGGTAATTAAGTAAATTGGTGCAGTTAATGTAGATAAATATGAAAAGCAAATAAAAAGAATTTTATGACGTCAAAAATCATGTCGTGCTTATGCGTCACGCAGTTTTTATTCATCACAAGGCCTGATATATATATATATATATATATATATATATATATATATATATTTATATATATATATATATACATATGTGTATATATATATATACATATGTGTGTGTGTATATATATATATATATACATACATATGTGTGTGTGTATATATATATATATATATATATATATATATATATATATATATATATATATATATATATATATATATATATATATATATATATACAAAAACCATACATATATGTTATGGTAGTTCAGAATTAGGTAATAAAATTTTTGGACAGAGTGGAAGCATAAAAGGTGTGCAACTTTAAAAAAAGTTTAAGGGTGGTACACGGCCCAAAAGTACTTTTTTTTTTTTTTTTAACCCTTTTTTGACATTTTTTGATCACAAGTGTGCCACCCTTAAACAATATTGAATTTAAAAATTTTTTCTATATAAACTCTCACAATGATTATTATAAAAATAAAATTAGGCACTCTAACTGTTTTTTTTTCTTTCTCAACGCTGGAAAACTTATAATAAAAAGTCAATAAAAGACCAAAAAAAAAAAGATTTTCCCTATTTCATGGATTGCGGCAACTTTTTTTGGTGATTGAGATAGATAACTTGCAGACATGGAACAAACTTCAAACTTGGGTATATTATACTTATATCAAATTAGAATGCTTCGAATAAATTGGAGTGATTGGAGCCTGGGAACTACAAAAAACATAAAACTTAAGCTCCCCAGCCCCAAATATGAGGGCAATAAGTAACCAAGAATTATACTATTGTTATTCCAAACTAAATTGGTATTCATTGATGATTTTAAATTTCATCTAGTACTTTAGCATTCGACAATTATGACTATTTAAAGTTTCCATCCTCCCCAAAATGAGGGGGTTAAAAACTTTACAATGTCTTATGTCATAATTTTCAAACGCTAAAATATTATTATATGAATTTTCAAATCTATCAATGACTATAATTTTAATTTGAAATAACAATTGTATAAAACTTAGTAACTTATTACCTTCACATTTTGGGCTGTTTGCACAAGTTTTGTGGTTTTGGTAGTTCTCAGGCTCCACTCTCTGTGATAAGGGTAGCATACTTTTGACGTTTTTTGGGGTCAAAAAACGTCAAAAGAGGTTAAAGAAAAAAAAGCACTTTGGGGCCACGTGCCACCCTTAAACTTTTTTTAAATTTAAAAAAATTAAAATCTTATATATAAAACGAAGGTTTGCGCACCTTATAAGTTTTCACTTTAGTTCAAAAAAATTTTTTATTTAATTCTGAACCACCCTATTATATATACATATATATACATGGCGCGATAAATCATTTTTTTAACGGAAGTTGACGTTTGTATCTTAAATTATTGACGAGCACCTAATTTATATTCAAATAAATTTTTACTCTAGTTAATAAGCTTTAGGATATATGAAAGATGGTTATTGAATTTAATCGATTGTCATAATTTTATAACAATTTTTCATGCATTTGCATAGTGCGCACAAATTATTGATTTTTAAGATGCAATGATTGTAAACTGTTATCCAGCGATAAAAACTTTTTTTTTCAATTTAGTTTGTTTAATTTATTTACTCATAAATTATACGTATAAACATGAAAAAATTAAAATAAAAGGAACTAAAGAAATAAATCGCAAAATGACATCTCATTAATATTTATAAATTAATTTTGATATTTATATAAATGGATTTAAGAATCGCTACAACTTTTTAACTTATGGCCTTTCAAATGTCTAATACCAACTGCTGTGTCAATCCAATTTTTGACATATTTTTGTGGCAAAAAATCTTCAATTAACTGGCCATCAAGCTTTATACGCATAATATCTTCTAAGGTGTCGTCATTTAATGAAGTTCGCAAAATATTTTTTTGTGAGTTCATACAAGAAAAACTGCGTTCACAACTTGCCCTTGAAGAGATGAAAGTTAGCATAATCTCTAACAAGACATTTATACTTGCCAAATCAGGTTCATTTTCCAACAAGATATCTCTATAAAAGCTCAACAATGAATTTATCTTTAGTTTAGAGACTTTCTACATGAATAAAGGCCACTGCAATACACATAAATCATAAGTTTCTCTGCTTATCATACTATCATTCTTATAAAAGTTGCAAACACTTGTTATTTCATTAAATCCTAATTTTTTTATCTCTAGCAAACCTGTAAAGGATTTTGGTCAGTTTCAATAATCAAAGATTGTGGTTAAAGATTTTAATGGTGCTTGATTGAAATTGTGGTGGAATCACTTGTTTATATATTCTTTTGCTTCGTCAATAATTTTAATGAAATATTTTTTTTAATAATAATCAAAACATTTATTTGGTTGTCGTCAAACTAACTCATCAATTCTCTTTAAACTACGCTTTTTTAATGCTGTTAAATCAATACCTTTGTAGATTAAATGATCATCTTTTACTTCTAAAATATCTAGTAAACGTCCTATATTCGAGCCTGGATTAACTGATAACATGTCTAGTACAGCAATTCTTCCATCAACTTTCAAAAAATCTCACAATTTAAAATTTCTTGTTTTTGAAACTCCAATGACAATGTTGTTAGTGATTAAACAATATCTTCAATAAAATGTAAATAAAATAAAAATTGTGGGTCTTTCACGCAACACAAAAATCCTTTAGCTTTCTGTACAGTTTTGTCTTGTTTGCCTTGCTTTCTAAATCATAAAAAATAATATTATAGTCAGTTTCAAGCAATCTTAATGCCTTTTCCTGGCTAGCTAACCAACAAATATTTTTCAATCTCCCAAGCTGTTTAAACTCTTCATCTAAAAAAAGAAGCTATTTCTTTCAATTCCTTTCTTCACTGTGATGAATAATAGTAAAAACAAAACAAACTATTGATGTTGTCATCAAACTTCTTTAAATAAATATCAAACTTTATTGAGTCTAACACAGAAAGTTCTAATCTATGTGCCACGCAGTGAGTATATACTATACTGGGGTTTTTATTTCGCATTTTAGTTTGAACACCAGCTTTATTGCCAGGCATTATAGATGCACCATCAAAGTTAACATTTACAGTTTAATATAAATCTTGATTCATTTTGTCTGATGTTAAACTTTTTAAAACAAAAAACTATTGCATTTAATATACCATTGGCTTCAACTGCCAGTGGTGAGTTAATACCAGCAAATTTAATATACCATATTAAACAACATAATTCAATAATTAAAAAATGATAATTTATAAACAATTTTATTTTATTATGTATTTAACTATAAACATTTTTTCTTTCATCTGCACTTTTGTTTATTTTCTCATAAGCTTTGCCAAAAATTGTAAATAAATGAATGAATGATTTATAGATATATTATAAATTACTAATTGAGCGCTTGCGATTTTTTTAATAAGAGTATGTCCTATATTAGTCTTACAATAAGATTTAATTAAAATTTCATTTTAACATTTGTAATATAAATTTTATAGTTAAAATATCGTCTTCTTAGTATTCAATATTAAGTTAAAATAGTATCTGCAAACAAGAGTTAATAACATAATTATTATCTAATTAACATTAGTGTTTTTTAAAATGATTTTGATGAGCAAGAGATATATAGAATGTGCACAAGTTTCTCTTCTATAAATTCAGAGATTTTATATCTTATTTCATTATTATTTTAAATTATTGTATGTAATTAAGAACATAATTTCAACCATACCATTTTTTATCATTCTATCTTTTCTATTATTTTTCTTGTAGCTTTTTCCATCATTTGCAAAGCCATTGCAATGAAATGAGCTATTTTAAATTAAATTAAATAATATCTAGCGCCTGTTTGCGTTTTTAAAAAAAGCATTAATTCTATTTAAAATTATTATTATTAAAATAATACAAATTCATTACCCTTCAAGCATTAACTTATTTTTATATTGATAAAGTTTACTCAAGAAGAACTTTTAGGTCGGGTGAATAAAAAAAATGGAATTGCTTATTACTCGGTAATTGGTCAGCTTTACATGAATAAAAACTTTAACAACTTTGCTCAAATTTTTGTTTACATAAAGCTGAGCAATTACTCAGCATTTTAGAATTTGATGTTCAATGTACTTTAGACCACAGGCCATCGATCTGTATTGTTCAGTTTCGTAGTGAAGTAATGAGCTCTAACCGTTTTACAAATTATTTCGCATTTTAAGGTATAATAAATTGATGGGTAAAATTTCTCAACTTGTAAATGTAACTGATTTATTGTTTGTGTATTTTACAGAATTCAATAGACTCTAAAAAATTTTTTTAATTATGTTCGACAAATTACACAAAAACACAAAATAAATAATTTTTTTTCATTATCCATAAACAAAATGTCAGCCGAGTGCCACAAATCATTCTGTATTGTTCATTTAACTGGAAGCAGTGGCGTGTTAAATAAGTTTTCTAAAAAAACGTTTGAAAATTTTTATATAAAAAGAACTAAATGGCTTTCTCTTGCGGAGGAAGGGAAAACTGTTGCGGAAATTTCTCTCAATTTTGTCGGGAAAGATGTTTCATTTGAGGATCTTTATGCTACAACAACAGTAAGCACTTGCTCTCCATATTATCATTTAAAATGTTACCAAAAGTTCACTGACAAAGTCCTTATTGCAAGATTAGAAAAAAAAAATTAATGAATCTAAAGCTAAAAATAAAAGATCTACTTTGCACTAGAGGTAGAAAGTCCACAAGAAAATGCAACAGCTCTAACAGTAATTGTGATAGAAATAACACTCACATTTTACCCGAAATTTGTTTGGTTTGTGAAAAGGTGGAGAAGTACTTTATGGATAAGGTAAGATTGTCTGATAATATATATATATATATATATATATATATATATATATATATATATATATATATATATATATATATATATATATATATATATATATATATATATATATATATATTTGTGTGTGTGTGTAATATGTATAACTTAGCAATTCTTTACAGACCAAATATTGCATAGCTACTCATATTGTTTTATTTATTAAATATACTATTATATTATATGTATATTTTTGAATTCTCTTTAATTTACTTATTAAAATGTTTTATTAGGTGCAACTAAAGCAATCTGCGCAATATTTAACTCTGGCAGAAACAAAAGATGCAGGATTACTTCGTGAAGCTGCAGAGCAAAAAAATGATGACCGTATACTCTTGCAGATAAAAGACAAAGACTGTGTTGCTGTAGGGGTAAGATACCACAAAATCTGCTACACTTTATACACCCAAGAGGTACACAATATTCAACGATGTCCAAAAGCTTATTTAGATACTTCTAAAAATTATGATATTGCTTTTCAAAAACTTTGTGAAGATATTGTTATGGAAAGAATTATAAACAATAATGAAATTATGACTCTTAAGAGCCTTCTAAAAAAGTTTTTTTATAAATCAATTTGAAAATAGTGATATAATAATATACCAATCAACTAGATTAAAGAACAGACTTGTTTCTAAATACCCTAATTTAGTATTTCATAAACCAATTAATAGATCTGAAAGTGAAATTGTTTATATATCGGACTGTAATGTAGGATTTGCTGCAAAATCTTTTGTTAATAATAGTTCAACTGAAAATATAGATGAAGATGTAATAGTCATGATGACAACACAAAAAAAATTCCTAAACGAAATATTAGTATAGAATTGGTCCATTTTTACATGGTGGTATTAGAGTTGAGAAAGGTTATTCAAGGAATAGCTGATTTCACTGGGATTTGGCCTCCAGTTTCACATTTGTTTACCATTGAAAATTGTGTTGAAAGTGTTCCAATAGTACTATATAACTTTTTATGTCTTGTTCTTGGTTTTTCTGATGAACCCTATCTTTATAATCAACGTCATTCTATTACAACACCACTTAAGCTTAATGTTATTTCTATTGCACAAGATCTTATTTATGTTTTGTCAAAAGGGCGGACCAATACATACAAACATCTTGCACTCGGTATGACAGTCAGACAACTTACTGGATCCAGCAAGCTTATTGACATTTTAAATGGATTTGGTCATTGTGTATCAAGTTCAACTGTCATTTGTCGCGAATCTGCGTTAGCAGCATTAAATGTGATGGTTAATACCATTGTTCCATGTAATGTAGCAAAAAAAAAGTTCACAACTCTAGTATATGATAATGCTGATTTTCTTGAAGAAACTCTTTAAGAAAATCAGATGAGATGTGGAATTTGACTCATGGAATTTGCATTCAGGAAAAATACATTTGCAATTTTAGCAACTTTATCCAAGTTAGCAGAAGATTAAAAACTGTTCCATTGCCAAAACAAGTGGTTCAACCATATCATTTCGGAAAAAAACCATCATTTAATGTTCCATATGATAGCCAAAGTTATTTTACACAAAATAATTTATTGATTTGACACCTTCCACAAATGCCAAAGAACAATTGTTTTTTATTAAATATGATCTGGACTACTGTTTTATCAAGTTGCCAACTATAAGCTCAGAAATTCTACCTTCATGGACAGGTTTAAACACTATAATGTCTGATAAAAATATGCTAACTACTATTGCTTACTTACCAGTTATTGATGCACCTGTAACTGAAATATCAACCCTCAATGAAATTTTGAAGCAAGCGCTCACAATTGTTAACACACTTGAGCTAGGACATATTGTGTTGGTTTTTGATGAGGCTGTCTACTCAAAAATACAGTTAGTTAGGTGGAAGGCTGAAGAATACTTAAGTCGTATTGTAGTACATCTTGGTGATTTCCATATGTTAATGTCATATTGTAGTAGAATCTCAAAAATTTATGCTGATGCAGGAATGCAGGTAATTTTCTTGAAAACTGTATAGATTAACACAACTTTAACTGTAAAAATAATTATTGTACATTATATTGTATACAATATACAATATACAATATTACAATATACAATATTGTATATGTATTAGGTTGAAACTTATATACAACACAGTAACATTAAAGAAATTTTTTTGCAATATAATTAGTTATTAATACAGTTAATACAGTATTATACAGTTATTAAAATTTATTAGGATATATTTATTGAATCTGGAATTGTGGCATCTGGTTCCATTAACGGAGTCCTATCAGGGAAACATTACAATCGATCTGTGCGTTGTCATAAAACATTGTATGAAGCACTTTAACGCCTCTGCTTTCAATTATTTTTGGATTCCTTGGAGAATGAGGAAAATTGTGATATCATTGAATTTTTGTCTGCTATGAGAGAATGTATTGTTAAAGAAAATGATGACTTTTATTATCAAAATTATAAGTTATTTTAGTGAAACTTTATTTTTCCTTTTAAGGCTTTTTAAAATACACTTTAAGATAAAAACAAACAAAAAAACTTCTTAAAACTTCTTGCAAAATTTTTTCTAAAATTATAGTATACAAAATTTTGTATCACTTTATATTTATAGCAGTAAATATTGCATATTATTTCTCATAAAAGGAAATTAAGGGGATATTGTTAAACAAAAATTTGAATAAACCAAAATGTAATTATTTTTCAGGATTATATTGAGAACCAGAAGTTTGAGAATCTGTGTCAACGGTACAAAGATTTTGTTGATGTACAGTGCCAAGAAAATGCCACATTCAACTTTTGGTATAATTACATAGATATGATACAAATTTTGCTTTTACATATACGAGCTACACACACTGGAGATTGGGCATTACATTTATCAGCTGTTAGATCGATGCTCCCATGGTTTTTCATTACAGATAGATTATGCGAAATATGCTACTTCTTACTGGGTGAAAATGAAGAGATTAGCAATAACTCATCCAGGTAGCTTTAATACATTTAGCTTTAAAATAAATATTTGGTAATCTTCTTTTGTTTTAAGAATATGTGTAGTGTATTGATTGATAATGCAAAATGCAACTAAATAATTTAAATTGTTTTATATAAATAATAATATAATTTCAATTTCTAAAAATATACTCTAGCTTATTTTAATATAATATATTTTAGCTGTTAATGATGAACTTCATTGTGAATTTCTGGACTTCTCAACGACAGGAACAATATGGATTTTCTAGAGTTGCATGTGACCAGACAATTGAGCAAACTTTTAATAGGGATTCAAAAACACAAGGAGGCATTGTTGGGTTTACTCGAAAACGATCAGCTGTTCATCATTGGATCATGGCTCAACATCAACGCTGTGCTATATTTAAACAATGTGAAATCATTTCGGGTAGTTTATCTCATGCACAGTAACTTTGTTTTCTTACTTTTTGCTTCATTTGAATAAAGTAATCTTTCTCTTTACTATCTCTCTTTACTATCATAGCTTCACACTGTATTGTTTACTGTATTTAGAGTAGTAGTTAGTAAAAGATTCAATTATTTCATGTTGTAGGCAGAGGAAAGACCTTGGCGTTAGTAGGATCAAAAAGGACAAAAATGATATTCTTGATGTTCTATCAACAATTAAAACCATGGCAAGCCCATTTGATTTAGAAACTAGTGTCCTTCTTCATTTATCTACAGGAGCAGTTGCAACTGTTCCATTGACTACAGATATGAGAAACATGTTGCGTACAGGCGAAGAGAAAGTTGTATCATTTATTAACACCAGAATACTATCAAGTGAACAGGATTTACACTCATCCATTCCTAAATCAAAAATTGTAACATTTTCCAGTATGTTAAAAAAGTATTCAGCTAAAACCTCAAATGGAGACTTAGTTACAGTAAAAAACACAAAAGATTTGTTTGCAAAACTAATTCTAATTACTAAATCCAGAAATGTTGAGATGAGAGAAGTTTTAAAGTATCATCTTTGTCCATATCCAATGCCTTTTGCTACAACAACTGGTGGCTTAGTAAAAACACAAAAAGAGCAAATTAATCAGTTTAATTGAAACTCCAGTTGTTTATGCTATAGTAGATAATGTTGAAAAAGGTAATGGTCTGATGATCGATGCTATGGCGTTACTACAGACATTGAAAATTATCACTCCGACATTTAAAGAGTTGTCTAATTTTCTTCTGTGTACAGTTATTTCTATGGGAAACTCCTTTGGATCATCTCGTAATGATTTTGTCAGCGACAGATATCCAGAAGTCAGTATAAAAGATCTTGAACAAGATAAAAGAGCTTCATTGGGAAGCCAGGCAATCAAGATTATGAACCCTAACCAAAAGGTTCCAAAGCAGTGGAAAAAATACATGTCTGTTGGAAGCAACAAAGAAAATTTGGTAGACTTTTTATATCAAAGCTGGCAATTGAGTGATCCTAGTTTGTTTTGTGGAATTTCAGTATACATAAAACATGGTGAATTTAGTCATCAATTCGTCCCTATATTGAAAACTGTTGTTGTGAACGAAGTAGCTGCTTTGCACTGCAATCACGAGGAAGCAGATACACGCCTTTTAGCAATTGTTGAACACGCCATCACCAACAGGATTAAAAATATCATCATTCAAAGTCCGGATACTGATGTGTTTGTAATAAGCTTAAGTAACACGTTTTGTAAAGATAGTTGTCTATACTTTCTCACTGGAATAGGAAATAAAAGAAGGATTATCTCAATAAATGCTGTCATACAGCATTGGAATAAAAATTGGTGCCAGGCGTTTATTGGTTTTCATACATTTACAGGTAATTTTTATTAATCAAGTGATTAGTATTAATTTCAGTTTTCTTATGATTGATTATATATTAGTAGGAAGTTCTTTGTGATTATATTTAGTAGGTTAGTTGTTTGAGTTTGAAACACAATTCTCCAGGTTCGAACCCTTGGGGTCATTTGCCAATTAGATGGATTTTATTTTCTTATTATGCAATAAGATATATGTTATAAAATTGTATGCTATGAATTTCTCTAAAATATTTAAATTTTTTAGGTTGTGACACAATAAGCTCGTTCATGGGAAAAGGAAAAGGGAAACCCCTTAAGGTCCTCTTTGAGTATACCGAACTTTCTGGACACATTTAGTCGATTAGGAGATTCCTTTATAATTTCAGAAAGTGTTTTAAGTAGTCTGGAGAAGTTTGTCTGCTATATGTATCAAAAGAATTCTACTTGTAATTCTGTGAATGAAATGGGGTATCAACTGTTTAAATCCGGAATATACGACGAAGAACTGCTCCCACCAACTTTAGATTCTCTTAGATGTCAAAACGAGTTAACTATCAATCATATATATGGCGAAATGCAACTAAGCCTATTCGTAATTTAGACAATTTCCAAAACCATGGCTGGATGGTTAGTGAATCAGGAATCGCCATTAAATGGCTAATGAATCCAGTAGCACCAGACAGTATCCTGAACTTTGTAAAATGTAACTGTACGACAGGTTGTGATACTAAACGCTGTTCTTGTCTAAAATCGGCTTTAAAGTGTTCAGAACTATATAACTGCTCAAAGTGTGATAACACTGCTTCTGCTGACGATGAAGATGTTTATGATAATGGTGTTGAAGATTACGATGAGTACGAAGATGAATTTTTAGAAGATGATCTATTATAGATTATAATTCTTTTATAATTATGATTATGATTATGATCTTTTATAGATTTTATAGATTATGATCTTTTATAGATTATAATTTATAACTTTTAAGTAATAATTCTTAATTGTTGTATTTACGTATATTTTAAAAGGCTTTTTTGAAAAGAATAAAATTTTAAAATATTGTTCAACTGTCTAAATCGGTTATGAATCGATAAAATCGCTATTTTTACACTATAATAACACGTTAGTGCGAAACTTTTCTTTAATAATATATGTATTTTTTAACCAATCAAAATTGCTAATCCAATTACACTCAGAAAAAAAAAAAAAAACAGCTAAAATCGACAAAAATCGATAAATCGTTTTGATGGTTTTTCTAAGCTTGACATAGAAAAAACTGCGGATTTTTGAACTGAGAAATTTATAGTTTATAATCTTAACACCTTAAAACGCTCATTTGCATCAAAATTTTTTAGAGCTCATGACTGCACCACGAAAATTGATTTTAACACATCTTTTTATGCTTTGGCCTACGGTCTACTTTTGGATGGTCAAAATTTTAATTTTTTTCTTTGTTACTATCAAATATGAGAATGATTGTGATAGATTTAAAGGGCGCAACTTTATTGGGAAAATTACCGGTACCCTAATATTTTGGAGAAAAAAAGTTTTTTAAAAGTAGGTCAAACTGGTACTCAAAAGAAGTGAAATTTTATAAAAAATTCGAAAATAATAATCGTTTTATAAAAATCATATTGCTGAAAAAAATTGTTATTAAAAAACATGTAAAAATGCACCTTTTTTACTTTTAGTTAAAAAACTATAGCTATTATGCAATAAAATCCAAAGTAATAATTTTTATATGAAAAAATTGTTTTTGAAATTTTTATAAAATTTCGCTTTATTTGAGTACCTACATCACATAATTTTGAAAAACTTTTTTTTTCAATAATAATAGGGCCTGCTAATTTTTGTAATTATAGTTGCAGGTGGAAGACATTGTTCAATCCATAAAAGTAAATACTTTCCTAAATTAGTACATAAAAAAACAACTTTCTAGCAATGTTTAGAGCCTGTAACAAGAAAAAAAAATTTTATGACCCACCCTAATATATATATATATATATATATATATATATATATATATATATATATATATATATATATATATATATATATATATATATATACATATATATATACATATACGGGCTTTCACAGGAAGAAGTGCGATTTCATGTCTTTATATGACCACGCAAGTTACATTTTACTATGACGATTTGACCGCGGCTAATTCAAAAAACATTTTAGAAACGCGCTAAATAAAAAATATTCTAAAAAAAAAAAAATAATTACATCAAAACTTCTTAACAAATGTTTTAATATTAGCGAAACGATTTTAAATAAAGTAACAATTTACTGAAAAAAAGTTTTGTTTTTTAAATATTATTGACAATTGTATATATATTTTTAATTTAAAACATATAAATTGTTTAAGTGTTCATTTCTAAAATAAATCTTATTAAAAAATAAAAAATTGTTTTGTTTTTATAAACGATTACATTCTACGACTACGAAAGTCTCTTTAACGAATTTAAATATAAGAATGATTCAAGTTAATGCATTTAAAAAGATAAACAAAATTTTGTTAAAAAAAAAAGTTTTAGAAAACCGTTACAATTTAATAAGTTTGATCTTAAATGCTTTTATATTATCGAAACGCTTTTAATGAAGTAAAAAAAAAACACTTCTAATTAATTTAAAAAAAAGTATTTATAAAATGTTTTTTTATTTTATTTATATAACTATGTATTTTTTATGAGAAATATTCAACTTTTGAACATATTAAACAAATAAAAAATATAAAAAAAGTTGAAACAAAGATTGAAAAGGTTTTTTAACACGTAAATTAAATAGACTAAGCATTTTAGTTTGATGAGTTTTGTTTTAGTTGCGTTATATATTTATATTTATTTTTTTGTGTTTTTGCTTTAACTAAGTTTTTTTTTTATTTTCTTTTTTGTTAATACTTATTATTATTTTTAAATTTTTTTTTCAGATAAGTTTAGGTAAGTTTTCATAGCGCATTTTTAAATTTTAAAAATATGCCGTGGTCAAATCGTTAAAACATTTTTTTTTGCGTGGTCATATAAAGACATGAAATTGCACGTCTTCCTGTGAAAGCCTGATATATATATATATATATATATATATATATATATATATATATATATATATATATATATATATATATATTAGGGTGTCCCATAAAACAACATTTTTGAAAATAATCTGCTCTCACCCCCTAAATGTAATCTATCTAATGCAAAAACACTAGGTTTAAATTTTTTTTAAATAAAAAATATTTTAAAGGGTCTCTCAAGACCCTTGAATATTTAATGGGTCCTTAATATTTTCGAAAAAAAAGTTTTTTAAAAATATGTCAACCTGGTACTCAAATGAAGCAAAATTATATAAAAATTTTAAAAATAATATTCATTTCGAAACAAAATTGTTATTTTTGGTTTTATAACATAAAAAATTGCGTTTTTTAAGAAAAAATGAAAAAAAATGCATTTTTAATGTTTTTTTATGATAACTTTGATAAATAAGTTAAAAATATTATGAAATGAATATTATTTTTGAAATATTTATATTATTTCGCTTCGTTTGAGTTTCAGGTTGACATATTTTTGAAAAACTTTTTTTTCGAAAATATTAGGGACCCATTAAATATTCGAGGGTCTTGAGGGACCCCTTAAAATATTTTTTATTCAAAAAAAAATTTAAACCTAGTGTTTTTGTATTAGATAGAACACATTTAGGGGGTGAGAGCAGATTATTTTCAAAAATGTTGTTTTTTGGGACACCCTAATATATAAATATATATATATATATATATATATATATATATATATATATATATATATATATATATATATATATATATATATACATATATATATATATATATATATATATATATATATATATATATATATATATATATATATATATATATATCTATATATATATGTATATATATATATATATATATATATATCAGGGCCTATTTTAGGAAAAGAATTTGGGTGGCGGTAACCTCTTATTCCGGCAAACTTTAGCGGATATTCAGATTTTTTTTCATGAAAAATACAATATTTGTCGTAAAAAAGGTAAAAAACCTAAAAAAAAGAAAAGGTCCTCAATTTTTTATTCAGGCGGCGCCCAAACCGACGCCCAAAAACATTCAACGCTATCAGAAAAGGTCTATATTAGCCTCTGTATAGATATATTCAAAGAGGGACGAAGAATCTAATGTGGATTTTTTCTAACATTCATGCATAATATTTTAGTTCTCAGTGTTTAAAAACTTCAAGATCAATTTATATAGAAAATAGAGTGTTTTTTGAAAAAGTCCATGAAGAAATGGCAATTACAGCATCTCCTCAATTTAAAAAAACTATTTATTTATGTTTCCTTGCAGATTTGGTACTTAGAATTTACATATAGAAATTATTATATAATCAATTTTCACCTTTGTGTATCTTTTTTTTTTTTAACCATAAATAATGAAAATTTACAATGATAAATTATAAATTTACATAAATAAGGTTAGGTGTCACTCATATAGTTGAAAAATAGTCAATTGAGTGACACCTAAAAAAAAAGGAAAAAAAAAAGGAAAGAAGGATAAGCAATAATAACAATAAAAAAGATTTAAAAAAAAAAAAAAAAAAAAGCAAAAGAAAGTTAAAAGTAATAACAATAATAAAAATAGTAGTAGTAACAATGTAAAGAATAATAATAACAACAAAAAATAAATAAAAATAAGTGTAATTAATTAAATAATATATTAAAGGAATAAAAGATAGCATTAATATTCTTTAGATATTTGCTCACATAAAAATTTCTTAATTAGGTTTCTATTGAGAAGAAGAAAGTTAGTAACAAAAGGGTATTTAGTTGAAATCTTTTTTTTTATAAAAGGTATTAATTGGTTCCAGTGAGAAATACATTGATGTTTTATGGATATAAAGCTTGCCATACTTGACAGTATTGTAAAAAGAAGGGTGCAATTTACCATTTATAGAAATACGAGTATAGTATTTATGTGTATCACTTGCTTTAATGAAAAAATTGTTAAACGAACCCGGCAGATTATTTTGAAGGAAATCAAACACAAAAAGAGAGTTGTAAAGCTTTATAAGATCTTGAAATTGTAAGATTTTTAATTCAGAAAACCTTTTTGGGATATTAGATTGAATAGGAGAAAATTTCATAATTCTTAAGGAAGCACGTTGCAAACTGTTTATACAATTTAATAGAAAACTTTGTTGCCCCCAAACAACGAAACAATAACTTAGATAGAATGAGAACATGCAATAGTAAATTGATACTAGAGTATGTTTAGGAACATAGTATCATATTAAAGATAACATACTATTAGCTTGAGAGAGTTTTTTATTTAATTGAATCATTTGATAATTGCAAGATAGGTTTTTGTCAAGAAATACTAGTATCTTGGAATACTTCATAGCTAAAATAGTATTTATTCAACAAATACTGTTTTTTTCCACATTTAATTTACAATATATTTATTATGAGTTATTATTAAGCATTACAATAAAAGTAATTGTATAACTTAAACAATACCTTTTGGTAAACTGTTGAAGCAAATTGAGCAAAAACAATTGTTTTCTGGACGTCCATAAAAATCACAATTCTTAGTCAAACATTTGACCGAAGTATTTTCCTAATTAAAAACTATTTGTTTTAAAGACTACAACTTTTGTATTTTACTATTAAAAACTATTAAATTTATATTTTAACGAAATAAATATAAATATTATTATGATATTACAAATATTTTGCATACCAAACTTCTATTCATATTAGAATTCATTCTTTCATAATACTGCTATTAACAGTGTTAGCATACTTAAGCTATATTTAAAAAATATTAAGTTTTAGACTGTATTTGTCCGTGAGAATAAGCTTTTAATTTGTTTCAAAAATTAAATGAAAAAAATAAAATGTGGAAACTGTAAATGGAATTTGATACTCTGTCCCGTCATCATGATATGCTTGTGTTTATCATGCTCATCATGATTTGTTTGTAATCTTGCAAGCTTCTTTTGATCGTGCTTATTGGTCCAATCGGCGGGGCGGATTATTTAATTAGTACAAACGGCGGGGCGGATCATTTATGTTATTCGTCAAAATAATGTAGTAAGTAAACTGGTCAGGTGTTTTAAGGATAGTTCAAATTTTTATAGTAGTTATATAGTATATTATATATATATATATATAGTAAATTTTTATAGTAGTTTGACTGAACTTCTACCTATTTCATTTAGTACAAACTGCTTTTCAAAAAAAGATGGTTGAACCAGGGGTGGATCCAGACCGTCTAGTCAAGGAGGGGGGCAACTTTTAACTTTTTTGATTCGGCGCTTCCAGACAGTTTAGGAAAGAATGAAGAGATATGGCGTGGTATGGTCGGTACAAAATATTTAGTAAATTTATTAGATAGTTTGGATCAACCAAATCAACCTCCTCCCCCTCATTCTTTACTTTATAAACTGGAGCGAGGTAATTTTCAGGTTTTTCAGTTATTTTTTTAAAGCATTTGCTTTTTACTGTCTTAATCTGTGTAACTATGAAATTACGTTATATTTCCATATCCCATCAGCAGTGCCGGATCAAGGGGGAGGGCTAGGGGGCTAAAGCCTTAGGCCCCGCAAATTTAGGGGCCCAAAAAAATTTTAGAGGACCTTTTTTTTATTATTATTATTCAGAATATATTTGATTTGATTTGATTTGATTATATTTTGCGTTTTCTGACTTTCTGTAAAGATTTGTAGTTCTATTTAGGCGAACAGTTTAATGTAAAAACTAATATTATTTTCAATTGGACTTTTTTTCCCACATCTTCCTATATGTAAATATTTTTTTTTGCAGACATCGGTATAATCGTTTTCATTTACATTTCTTTTTCTAAGGAAGTGGAGCTGAACTGGTTCATCGATGGTTCATCAGTGTCAAGCAGCCATTCAATGAGAAGGATTACTTTTCATTGACTTAATCTTTCTAAAGCTTATTTTTTCATATCTACAAGCTTCAATGGGGAAACAAGGTCTTGTTGATTCGGCAATTCTTAGTGTCGAAAGATAAACTCTAGAATCAACAGACTTTGACAACATAATAGATAAATTTGATGCAGTTAAAGTTAGAAAGATGAAATTATAATTTATAAATAGTTATTGATTATTGGATCTAATTGACCATCTGTCACTTTTAATGACTAATTCACATGAACAATAATGGATACGTAATTGGAAACATGAGTTAAATTGAGTTTGCATTATGATTAGCATTTGCATTTTTTAAAATAAAATTGCCATATACGAAACATTTAGTGTTTATTTTGTCTGCTTCAGGGGCGCTAATTTTCATTATTGCCCTGGACGCCTGAAACCCTAGCAACGTCACTGAGCGTTGCATAATATGCGAAAAATTATATGAACTGCTAATTTGAAAAGGGGGAAATGTTATGTGAATTTTACAGGACATGTCCCCTTTTTCAAGTTAGCGATTCATATTATGATTCATATTATGAAATAAATTCTTCTTTAAGTTAAAATCTTCGCTGGTCCTTAATTTCTACAACAATAACCAACTTTATTGTTGTCCTAAGCCGTCCGAATGCTACTTGTACTTTAATGTAACTCACGTGGATTGTTTTTAAAGTAATAAAATAACTTAATGCTAGTTAAACTATAAACAAATCTATAAACTAGCTTATAAAAAATAAAAATATTAAAATTTAAAAAAATAAAAACAGTTTCAATATAGTTTATTTTATACTTGCATTTTTAAATATAATTATAATAAAAAAGTCATTAAATATTTTTTTTGATAACAATCATACTAAATTGTTTAGTAAATATTTAGTAATTTAAGTAGTTTGACGAAAACCTTGATTAGCTTCATATATTTGTTGTTGGCAGAGTTAAAGGATCAAAGCTCCTGTTAATTTTTGACTCGATTTTTTTGCAAATAAGTTTATGACTAAGCTGCAAGCAATCAGTATTTAAGTTAAGAGTTACCAGAAAACAAGTACAAGAGTTTAATAGCAAAAAACTAGTTAACAGTAAAATTAAAATGTTAATGTAATCAAGAAAACATAAAAATAAGAATTTCAGAGCACTGAGTTTTAAGAGAAATTCACATCATTGAGTTTCAAGAGAACTCCTGAGCACTGAGTCTCTTGAGAATTCCAGAGCACTGAGAAAGAAATATGAAAATATACTAAACTATAAAGGCGTTTGAGCATTAAGGAATAATGACTTATGTGTGACAGATATTTTAAAAATGATGAAACAAGTGATGATAGATTGCTTGAACTATGATTTCTTGTTTTAGAGGCTCAAGCTTGACAGCTTGAGTAAGTCCAAAAACATTAAATAAAATGCTATTTTAGACCTTGTTGTATAAAAAGTGGGAAACGGAGAAAAACCAGTTCAAATATATCAAGAATGTTTCATACAAGGATGAAAGATAATCTAAAAAGTATGGGACTCAGAGTGATGTTTTTTTATCAATATAGGAATATCAACAATATTGCAATAATTATTAGCAGAAAACAACTGAGTTTTGTTAAGTGTAATACTCAAGATACCTGTTTTAAAGAATCATACTCAAGATGCCTGTTTGTTTTGAGTATGTAAAACCATACTCAAGATGCCTGTTTTAAAGAATCAAAAAGTTTTTATTTTTTGTCAAAAATGAAGTATATATTTGTGCAAATCTTAATTATCAGCTAATATAGCCACTTCAAAACAAAAAAGAAAAATTAGAAAAATTATTAATTTTGACAAACAATACAAAAACAATACTGGAGTTTAGTGGATGAAACTTTGTGATACTTCAGAAAATACTAAAAATGAAAGAGATTGTGATCCACCAAGAACATCTTGGCAGTTTAAAAAAGTTTGATTTCTTTATTTTAAAAACTTTCCTAAATACATCAAATAAAGCAAACCGATGAAGAAGACCAGCATACCATATATAGTGAAAAGTCTTTGATATGCCTTGAGCAATATCTGTTACCTTACTGCTTCCATTTAATTCACAATAGAACCTTTCAATTATAATGGATTAAAATCTATTTTGATTGTTTAAAAATTGTTAGACTTAAGATGACAACAAAATTAGGTGTAATTTGGAAATATAACAAAGGATTAAGTTAATTCTCTTAAGACGACAGTAAGAGTGTGGTCACTTGATTAAATATTAGACTTGTTAGTTTTAATGACACTATTAACGATTTTCTGAAAGCCTTCAGAACCTTACTTTTAAGATAAAATATGAGAATTATTAGTTTAAAAATAATGAATCATAGGGTGATCTGTACCCCTAAATTGGAACAAGGAGAAATTAAACATAAACTAGGTTCATAGACAAGAAACAAATAAAAGGGTGAAGGTAAGTTCTTGGAATACCAATAGCAACAATAGAAAGAATTAGTATATAGAAAGGTTGTTGTAAACGGCTCATTTTATCAACATTAAAATGATTGCAGTCTTGGCAAGAATGAAAAAAACAGCATATAAAATGATAGTCAAGCTAAACAGTGCTAAGAAGATTGAAACCTGATTTTACAACAAGTAACACAACTGATACGTAAGTATATGCCTAGACCAAGAATTTGACTATTGTTATTTGTGAATAATAAGAATAATAACAATAACACTGAGGTCCAAAAGTGAAATAATTTAATTCAAATTAGTCCTACCAAGAGCAAGTAGGTTTGATGATTTTTGCATTGAAGATTTAAAATTTATTTTGATTGAACAAAAAATTGGATGAAATTGAACACAAATTTACTTTGATTGAACTGATTGAAATAGTTTAGTGATGATAGAGGATTTTTTTTTAATTTTTCTAAATGTAGAGGACTTTTTTTAGATATTGATGGTTATGCCCCTTGACCGCGAAACCCTTGCTGTTGGCCCTGATATTTGAAGATTTAAATAGCTAAAGTTTTCTTCTTTTTTTTTGGTTGCTGAGTGTATGTATTGTTTGTAATTTAGTTTATAATGCAATTTTTATTTTACTCTAGATTATAATGAAACGTAAAACTATAAGTGAATCACCAATTGATGATGGCTCACAAAAAAAAGTTTACGAAACTCGGTGGTCTGATCAAGTTCATTTAATACAAGAACAACTCATTAATGAAAGTAGCTCAGTTGCTGGTATGTTTCTGTATTTATATGTGAAATTTGTATCTAAAGAGTTCAAATATGTTTAATAAAGATTAGCCATTAACTTTATTAAGTAAGATATGATAAATATTACATGACAAATTAAGTTTTTTAAAAGTTTTTATAACTACATAATTACACTAAATGTGTAATTAACTATTCCAAAAATGCCACTAATTAAATTGTTGATCAAAGTAACATCTAATTAGGTAGATGGAGATTTTTTAATAACTTATTTTGGCAAAAAAAGCATGTGTAAGTACATCAGAAACTATATTATTGCTTCCGGAATGATACATATAACTAATCTCTGCTAACACTATCTCCACCACTGACTCTTAGTGTTTAAACGCTGATTAATTGAAATCGAATTTGTAATAATTTAACATTAGGCCCCATCATTGTGAAAAATTTTGAAACCATAGGCAATTTTCATCATGATGGTACCCAATCATACCCACCAATGGTTATATTGTCACTATTAGTTATAAGGTATAGAAAAGTGTCATGTATCTTTTCTTTCTTAACAAATTTGTCCATAGATCTTTTGAACATAAACACACCATTATTTATTCAAATGGAATCTTGCAAAATTAAAATAATTTACTGTTAACCTCAAATGTCTATACTTTTTGTAAAATCTTTTATAGGAGTGTGGTGTTGAGTATTTTTCAAGTCAAAGGTAGAGAATACTTTTTATTTTGCAAGTTCATTTGTTATATTGTCTATTCTGGGAAAAGGATATGCATCTAATTTGGTGTAAAAGTGTTTGAGAGTAATCAATGTGGATTCTTTTTTTGTTTGATTTACTTAGGTCCTTTACAATCAATACTTAGGCTTACCATTGCGCAATTTATGGCTCAATTATACTATTTGATAATAACTGGTATTTCACTTTCAATAAAGTTTTGATCATCTTTACAATTTTTTAAAGTTTCAATAATACTTCCATAGGAATCACACTTTTCAATGTAAATGTTGTGTTAACATGTCCATTCCAATAATTACCGGTGCTACCAAGTTGTCTCCAATAAGGAATTGCACTTTCAATTTTTTGCAAGCTAATAACAATGAGCCTTGGAAGATTTCATTAACTTTTAATGTCGAATTATCTGCCAATGATACTTTTGAGGTAGGTTGAGTATCGTAAGGAAGGTTCCAATGTTGAAGAAGTTCTGATGTAATAAACGTTTTATCAGAGCCAGTATCTATCAGTGCCTGTGTTATATTTGTGTTAATGGTGACGTTAGTCTATCAGGTGAGTTGATTGCTGCTATGACCATAGATACTATTGCGCTATTGTTTTCTTCCTAATGTTCTTTAACAACTGGTTTAGTGAAGGTCTTATTTTGTTTCCTTAGAGACAGACAGTTGCCCAGTGGCCCCTTCTTTGACAATGTGTAGAGATGGAATTTCGCGTTGGGCATTTAATTTTTTGTTGTGGTTCATTACCGCACCAGTAACAATGAGATTTCGTAATGTTACGACTTGCGGTAAAAGTTGGTAGCGTAGTGTTAGCTGTCGTGGTTGTTGTCAAATTAAGAGCATCTTCGGTGGCTAATTCCATTGTTAGCGCTACTTTATAAAGTGCCTCAAGATTGTCTTCTGTCACTTCGAGCAGTTGTTGGCTATTAGAAGTTGAGTAAATTCCAGCAACAAAACCGTAGCAAATTAGTAAATTAATATGTTGTTCTGCTGTTAGAGGTTCTGTTGGACATTTTCTTGCATATTGTTTCAGGCTGCTCATGAAGCATTAGTAAATTAATAAATTGAAAAATTAGTAAATTAATATGTTGTTCTGCTGTTAGAGGTTCTGTTGGACATTTTCTTGCATATTGTTTCAGGCTGCTCATGAAGCTTTCAACTGTTTCTCCTCTTGTTGCTTAAAAGAGTGAAGTTTGTGGCGCATCATAATAGGTGTTGATCGTTTTTGATATTTGTTATCAAGAATTTTGATTGCATCATCAAATGATGTAGTATCTTGAATTATAATTACTCGCATAGAATTTTAAGGCTATATCATTAAAAATGGAACCTTAAAAACCTGACCCTAAAAGATATGAAGCTCTTATAAATATGCCAGAACCAAAAACCTTAAAAGAATTCAACCGAATAATAGGTTTATTTGCCTACTACGCTAAATGGATACAAAACTGTACCGAGTTTACTCTACCGCTTACTCAAGCAAGAGACAACTTTCCAACCAAGTGCTTGAACCTTGTGCTTGAAGTGCAACCAAGTGCTTGAAGGCAAAAGAAGCAATTAAAAAGCTCAAAATTAAACTTGCAGAAGCTTGTCTAGCCTCCCCAAATTTCAAAGTTTCACTAGCTATTGAAACTGATGCCTCTGACACAGCACTGGGAGGAATGTTACTTCAACTAGACAGACCTGTGGCCTTCTTCTCAAGAACACTAACAAACGCTGAAAGAAGACACGCAATTGTCAAGAAGGAAGCAGCTGCTATTGTAGAATGCTGTAGAAGATGGAAGCACTTAATTAGTTCAGTACCATATATCATAATTACAGACCAACGATTCATTTCCCTTATTTTCAATAAACAGATTTCAACAAAAATTAAAAACGAAAAACTAACTTGATGGGGTTTAGAATTAGCAGATATTAATTGTACAATTTCATACAGACCAGGAAATCAAAATATCGTAGCTGATACCCTTTCTCGAAGTTGCTCAGTTTAAAAGACCCATAAAACCTTTTACAATATTCATTCCAAACTGTCATCCTGGAGTTAAAAAAATGATACATTATTGCAAAACCTGAAATCTACCCTACTCTACCACTAAAATTAAACAACTAACAAGCCAATGTACAATCTGTAGCGAACTCAAACCGCGCTTATACAAACCTCCAACAGATAGTCTTATTCAGGCAATGAGACCTTGGGAACGTTTATCTATGGACTTTGTTGGACCTTTACAAGCCACCTCAGCTAATAAATACATCCTTGTGGTAGTAGACGAATACTGTGGCTACCCATTTGCATTCCCTTGTAAGGATATAACAGTCGACACTGTGATACAACACCTTCTCAGTCTTTTTTCATTATTTGGTGCACCATCATCTATGCATACAGATCAAGGAACACAGTTTGAAAGTATAAAACTTAAAGAATTCCTAGAAAGAAACGATGTCATCCGAACTCGAACTACTCCATATCACCCACAAGGCAATGTTCAGTGTGAAAGAATGAATGGAACATTACTTAAAGCTGTTAGTCTGGCCCTGAAAACATTGAGTCTGGAAAAAGATAGGTGGGAGGTAGCATTACAAATGGCTTTGTTCTCTATAAGAAGATTTCTGTGTGCTGCTACTAACGAAACACCTCATCAGAGGATGATGAACTTTCAACGTTCATCAATAATAGGTACGGTTCTACCAAACTTTTTAACAGAACAGGATTTAACAATTTTATACAGATGTCAGATACAATTAAAAGGAGATCCACTTGTTGACAGAGTTCAACTATTAGAAACAATTTCGCCTCACTTTGCACGCGTGAAACTTCAAAATGGAAAAATTGATATAGTCTCAACCAGGGCTGTGGAGTCGGAGTAGGAGTTGGAGTTGCGGAGTTGCGACATTTTCAGCGGAGTCAGAGTTGGAGTTGCTAAACAAAATTGCGACTCCGACTCCAATAGTAAAACTTCTCGGTATTGCACGTGCATGTACAAAACATTCATGTTCATACTAAACCTCAAAGAACGTTTCATAAATTTGTCAAAAAAGAAATTTTTAACTCATCTCGTAATACTTTCCAAAGAGTTTAAAAAATTTGCTTTGGAGTTGGAGTAGGAGTAGGAGTCAGAGTCGGAGTTGTATTCAAAAAATTTCAACAACTGGAGTCGGAGTCGGAGTCGTTACTTTTTTTTTACGACTCCACACCCCTGGTCTCAACAAAAGATCTTGCACCACTTCAAGATGGAAATCCCTTAATAGAACCAGTCCAACAACAGTCCGAATGCTCAAACAATGATGAAATTGTCATGAGTAACAGCGACTATTCTGGAAATAAAAAACAAATTGAATTAAACGATACCAACGAAGTAGTTTTGAACCTACTGCATCCGTTTGGGAATCCAATAAAGAATAGCTTCTCTTATGATCAATCAACTACAACAGTACCTAACTAAACATCTATTCAAAAGGTTACTACTCCTGACACTCAACCTAATATATCCTCAAGAACAGGACAAACTATTAAAAGGCCAAAGAATCTCGACGACTACTTTCTTTTATAGAGTATTATCCGAGAGTAAGCCGTACTAAAACTTTTATATTCTTAAGAACTATGTATTTTAACTAAATAATTTACGCCAATCGCATCATTATAAAACTCGGTTAAATGAGCTTAAGTTATTCTAATTATATTTAATTGATGTGTTATAAAATCTGTTTTGTAGATCTTGAATTATGTTTGACTTAATATTTGATGAAAGCCAAAAATATTTAATATAGACTTATTTATTATGGTTTCATAACAGTAATCATAAACAGGATGATAAAAAATTAAGGATGAAGTAAAAATGATCTCTTCTCTCCATAATCCTTATTAAAATTCTCAAGTGTGTGGTTCTAATGCTTCCATTTGATTCATTTTAAATCAGTTAGTGCATTATGATTGAGATCAAGCCTCATCAGTTTTACAATCTTTGACATTTTTAACTAAGTTTTTTCCTTAATGTTGAATAAGTTGTCATGAACTCATAAAAAAGAAAGACCTCTTGATAAAGGGTGCAACAATAATATACTCTAGGTATTTAAGAGATATACATAACAAGAGTTAAAATATGAATAAAACACAGATGATTAAAAAAAACAGTATTAACACTAGAAATCATAACAATTATCATAAATAGAATTTAATTGTGCACTTTATTAGTGTTGCCCTCTAAACAATTGTAAATTTTCAAAATGTAAAAGACTTGAGCCATCCATTTTACTCAATAAAATTTCATCTTGTGTTTTTTATTGTGATTGGCAGTAGGTTGTTTAGAATTTATTTTATATACAATTATGACATTAGAAGGTATTTCTTATTAATTGTCTTTAGGATATAAGTTTATCCTGAATGAGTTAATATTAGGAGATCAGTTACAGTATTTGGTGACCCAACATGGGATGTGTTATGTTATAGATGTGGTTATTTTTTTAAGTCTAACAGCCTTAAATATAGATATATAGACAACAAAATTTGGTTCATAATATTCATAGTAAGTGGTGTAAATTTAGGTTGTTTTTTAAAATGATTTTCCTTACAAGAAAAGTAATAAAATATTTTTTGTTTTGTTTTTATTTTAGCATAGTTGTTGCAACTGTCTAATCAATTTTTAAGTGATTCCATGTCTTTTTTTCTAATGTATTAAAATGTTCAGATGTGCTACATTGAGAAGCATATCTGAAGATTTTCATCATAGTGTTGCTACATTGACTGACAAATAGGTAAAACATTTGAGGGTTGTTGCTACATTGACTGTCAAATAGGTAGAACATGCCAAGAGTGCTGCTACATTGACCAAGTGTTTGGTTTGGGCAGGCAGTCTATGAATTAAAAAAAAACTGCTTTGAAATTTTAAATTTTTTTTGGTCTTTTTAATTAATTGAAAAAAACAAATATAAAGTTGACATTTTATGGTTAAAATTAAAGGCGACCAAGCAACATATATATACAGGGCTCGAATTAAGTGATCGTGAATTGCGATATCTGGAAATATTTCCGGTCTTTAAAATTTTAGCTTTTTAAAAACCGTAAAACTGTTTGATCACTAAACTCAATAGATATCATTTAATAAAAAATATTTACGTCGATTATGATATAAAATCTTAATGTAAATCCATATTATCACTATTTTTTATTATTATTAAAGATTATAATTTAAACTTTAATATTTTAATTTATTTTATAAAACATCAGAAAAAACTAGAAAAATACAGCACGATAAAGTACGATATAAAAATTAAAAAACAAGCGCTAATCACAACAGTCTAAAGGACTTTAACAATGATTGAATATTTTAAATAAAAGAAATTGTTGAATAAGATATAAAATACTTTTATATCTTATTTAAATCTCATTCAATATTTTCTTATAAATTTAACGCTTGTAACACTTTAGCTGATACGAATATAAAAACCAAAAGACAGAGGAGTTAGTATATAAAAACTAATTTAAACTTTCTAATAGTTACTTTAAAACAAAAACAAAAAAAGAAACTTTAATAACATGTTTAAAAAAAAAATACTTTATAATTTTTTTTCTTATTAAATAATTAAATTCTAATTTAAAACATTTAAATTTTTAAATAAATAATTCAATAAACTTTTCCCCTAAATAAAAATGTACTTTAATGTTTTATATAATGCACAAGTAGCTTTAGCATACTTTTTAATTGGTTATTTTTTTTATACAAAGTTTTATACATTGCACAAATAGCTTAAGCATAGTTTTTCATTGGTTGATTTTTAAATTACCGCCAAAGTTTTTTGGACCTTAAGTAATAATAATTTTTGTCTTGCAACTTTTTTTTATTTATAATCCTTAAATTACATATTATTAATTGTTTAAAAAAACAATAACTAATAATATGTAAATTTTGACTGTTATTATTTTTGCAGTAGTAAATTTATTGTTTTTCTTTTTCATTAATTTTTGCAATATGATAAACTGACCGTTTCATTAAAACAGTGTTTACGGTTTTTAAAAAGACGAAGAATTTAATGACCACATATATTTCCGGATATTGCAATTTGCGATCACTTTATTGGAGCCCTGATATATATATATATATATATATATATATATATATATATATATATATATATATATATATATATATATATATATATATATATATATATATATATATATATATATATATATATATATATATATATATATATATATCAGGGCGCGAAAATAGGCGAATGTGCGAACGTCTGCACAAAAAAAGACAAAAAAATTAATGTCACGTTCCTTTACTTTTCCTAACGCAAACATTGCCATTCGCCTAAAATGTTTCAAAATGGATGTGTTACTACAGCATTTTTTTTTCCAAATATTTAACTATTGATCATTTTTTATTTATTATAAAAAACTCAAAAAAACAATTACGAAAAATTTAAACACATTTTCAAAGACTTTAAAAGAAACCACGCTAAAGCTACTTTCTTCAATGGAACGAAGGAAATAATTAGTTTGAGCATGGTTTTTGCATGCATTTAAATTTATTTAATTAATTTTATTTAAAATGACTGCATTTGCAATTACTTTAAAAAAACCATGCTTAAACTTAACGATTACTTTTTTTAATAGCGTGCTTTTTTTTTTCTTATTTTCCCTAAAGTGAAGTAATGTTAGTTTGCATTTTAAAAAAACTTATAAAAGTTTTAAAAATAATCTTCAAGTTTTGCTAAAATACATAATCTAATAGAATATTATAATTTTATTTTTTTTATTGTGCGTTTAACAACACCAATAATATGATATTTTTATTAACTTATTATAAAATACTTAATTTACTATTATTTTTAAAGTTTAAAAAAAAAATATCAAAACAGCTAAGCATCTTTTCAATGTTAAAGAAAGATGATACAGAAGAGCATATCATTAAACATAAAGGAGAAGAAGAGAGAGAAACTAAGCATGCGAAAAAAAAGTGCAATGTCTTGGCTTGTGCTATGACTTTAGAAAAATTGGCTATATAGCCAAAAGATATTGAATTTATGTTTTGGAACACTGTAAATGGATTGCCGCCAAGCAATAAAAAACAGGGGCAACAACTAAGCTGGATTCATATTGACAAATCAAATGAGTGTTTCTCTTGCTGGGTTTGCCAAAAGTATCCAAATAGTAGCAATGCAACCAATTCAGTAACAATAAGATGTAAATTTTGGAAAAGAACATATTTGTTATGCCACAATAAAGATGATGGGCATAAACCCTGTATTTCTAAATATTGAGAGAACCTTTACTTTATAGCTTTAAGTCTTGAGAAAATTGTATCGACATCAATTTTAAGAACTACTGAAAATAACCAAGAAGAATTGAACAGATTTTTTTGGATATCGTATTTTGTTGTTTAAGATGATCTTGCATTTAAAAAATTTCCTCAGCTGTACAAGCTACAAAAGCTAAATGGAATTAAGTTGGGCAAGAACTACTTAAGTGACAATACTTGCCCACTGCGTGGCCCATAGATTAGAACTTTCTGTGTTAGACTCAATAAAGTTTGATATTTATTTAAAGAAGTTTGATGATAACATCAATAGTTTGTTTCGTTTTTACTATTATTCATCGCAGTGAAGAAAGGAACTGAAAGAAATAGCTTTTTTTTTTAGATGAAGAGTAAAAACAGCTTGAGAGATTGAAATTCGTTCGTTGGTTAGCTAGCCGGGAAAGGGCGTTAAGGTTGCTTGAAACTGACTATAAAGTTATTATTTATGATTTCAAAAGCAAGATAAACAAAAAAGACGAAACTGCGCAGAAATCTAAAGGATTTTTGTGTTTCATGAAAAACCCACAGTTTTTATTTTATTTACATTTTATTCAAGAAATTGGTAAATCACTAACAACATTATCATTGGAGTTTCAAAAAAAAGAAATTTTAATTTGTGAGATTTTGCCTAAAGTTGATGCAAGAATTGCTGTACAAGACGTATTATCAGTTAATCCAGGCTCGAATATAGGATGTTTACCAGATAATTTAGTAAAAAATGATAATTTAATCTACAAAGGTATTGATTTAACAGCATTAAAAAAGCGTAATTTAAAGAGAATTGATGAGTTAGTTAGACAACAACCAAATAAATGTTTTGATTATTATAATAAAAAATATGTCATTAAAATTGTCAACGGAGCAAAAGAATACATATAGACAAGCGATTCCACCGTGATTTTAATCAAAAGCCATTAAAATCTTTAACCACAATCTTTGATTATTGAAACTGACCAAAATCCTTTACAGGTTTGCTAGAGATAAAAAAATTAGGATTTAATGAAATAAAAAGTATTTGCAATTTTTATAAGAACAATGATATGATAAGCAGAGAAACTTCAACTTATGTGTATTGCAGTGGCCTTTATTCATGGAGAAAGTCTCTAAACTAAAGATAAATTCATTGTTGAGCTTTTATAGAGATATCTTGTTGGAAAATGAACCTGATTTGGCAAGTATAAATGTCTTGTTAGAGATTATGCTAACTTTCATCTCTTCAAGGGCAAGTTGTGAACGCAGTTTTTCTTGTATGAACTCACAAAAAAATATTTTGCGAACTTCATTAAATGACGACACCTTAGAAGATATTATGCGTATAAAGCTTGATGGCCAGTTAATTAAAGACTTTTTGCCCCAAAAATATGTCAAAAATTGGATTGACGCAACGGTTGGTGTTAGACATTTGGAAGGCCATAAATTAAAAAGTTCTTGCAATTTTTAAATCCATTTATATAAATATCAAAATTAATTTATAAATATTAATAAGTCGTCATTTTGCGATTTATTTCGTTAGTCCCTTTTATTTTAATTTCTTCACGTTTATACGTATATTTTATGATTAAATAAATTTAACAAACTAAATTAAAAAAAAAAAGTTTTTATCGTTGAATAATAGTTTACAATCATTGCATATTAAAAATCAATAACTTGTGCGCACTTTGCAAATGCGTGAAAAATTGTATCGAAAATATGACATTTTGAAAATTCAATCTTTTATATATCCAAAAACTTAACTAGAATAAAAATTTATTTAAATATAAAACTCCCTTATTTGACACATATCACTTAAATCAGACATTCGTCAATAATTTAAGATACGAACGTCAACGACCGTGAAAAAAAAAAGATTTATCACGCCCTGTTTATATATATATATATATATATATATATATATATATATATATATATATATATATATATATATATATATATATATATATATATATATATATATATATACTCTTGCATGGTAGTCACAAAGTTTTATATATATATATATATATATATATATATATATGTATATATATATATATATGTATATATACATATATATATATATATATATATATATATATATATATATATATATATATATATATATATATATATAATATATATATATATATATATACTCTTGCATGGTAGTCACAAAGTTTTATATATATATATATATATATATATATATATATATATATATATGTATATATACATATATATATATATATATATATATATATATATATATATATATATATATATATATATATATATATATATATATATATATATATATATATATATATATATATATATACTCTTGCATGGTAGTCACAAAGTTATATATATATATATATATATATATATATATATATATATATATATATATATATATATATATATATATATATATATATATATATATATATATATATATATATATATATATATATAGTCTTGCATGTCTCTTGCGTAGCATCAAAAAATATTTCCCATAAACTGTAGTTTTAAAGAGCGCGTTAATAAACCAGACCAGAAAAAGTTTCAAAAATTAAATTTTTTTTTTTAATTGATAGACTGCCTGGCCAAACCAAACCCTCAGTCAATGTAGCAGCACTCTCTTGCGAGTCAGGCTATTTGTCAGTCGTTGTAGCAGCACTCCCTTGCGAGTCAGGCTATTTGTCAGTCAATGTAGCAGCATTCCCTTGCGAGTCAGGCTATTTGTCAGTCGATGTAGCAGCACTCCGTTGCGAGTCAGGCTATTTGTCAGTCGATGTAGCAGCACTCCGTTGCGAGTCAGGCTATTTGTCAGTCGATGTAGCAGCACTCCGTTGCGAGTCAGGCTATAAGATAGTCGATGTAGCAACATTTACGCATGTTTAAAAAATGTTTTTTATTAAATCAATAACAAAAACACCACTAATTAAAAAAAACTTTCTAGTCGTTATAATTGCGGTTTTTTAAAAATTTTTTAAAAAACAATTAAATTTAATGTACTTCCGCATAAATTAATTGCTTTGACATTTCGATGACAATCAAAAACAGCTTAAGAGACGAGGTAATTAAAATTGTAGTCGTAAGAGACTTTTTTTACATTAAAATGCTCTTAAAGCGACACTATATGAGTATATATATATATATATATATATATATATATATATATATATATATATATATATATATATATATATATATATATATATATATATATATATATATATATATATATATACTCTTGCATGGTAGTCACAAAGTTTTATATATATATATATATATATATGTATATATATATATATATATATATATATATATATATATATATATATATATATATATATGTATATATACATAAATATATATATATATATATATATATATATATATATATATATATATATATATATATATATATATATATATATATATATATATATACTCTTGCATGGTAGTCACAAAGTTATATATATATATATATATATATATATATATATATATATATATATATATATATATAAAAACTATTATCTCATTCTTCTTTATCATTAGACTCCCCTTATCATCGTACATCTTACAACTACCTTAAAGCTGACTGGGACTCTTTCCGTGATTTTCTTTATGATGGCCCTTGGGTAGAAATCTTTCGTCTTCCTGTTGACAAATGTGCTTCTTACATAACTTTGTGGATTCAGGCTGGCATGGAATCCTTTATTCTTTCCCCGCGATGACAGGTCAAACCTCACTCTTTACCATGGTTTTCCTCACATTGTGCTGCTGCAATTGCCAATTGAAACCATTACTTCCATATCTATCAGCAAAACAATTCTCCTGAAAACAGATGTCTGTTTATTTCTGCTAGAAACCATTGTAAAATGGTTTTTTCTAACTCCAAAGCCTGTAATTCTCAGGTCATGAAATCTTGTATTTCATTACAAAAATTAGGCTCTCGTGACTTCTGGAGAATCTTTAATAGTATCAATAATAAGGGCAAGTGTGTAATTCCATCTCTCTTGTATGGTTCAGACTTCAACTCCACCTCTCTTGTATGGTTCAGTATGGTTCAGAAGGGATACTAGAAAAAGTGTTTTGATGCAATTCAGTCGCCGGTGACTCAAATATTTTCCTTTCTCCCCCCCCCCCTTCTCTTTATTTAAGCAATATTACTTTAAATATTATTTTTACCGCCGATGGTAAGTTTTATGTTCTAAAGATGAGTTTTTTCAGTTAAATATTTTCTAATGAATTTTTAACTATCTAACATAATAATGCAAAACTCTTTGCAAGTTTCGGCGTTACGGTTCACATTCCGTTGTTTCTATTATTAAGAACAAAATAAAATTGTTCTTAATAATAGAAACAATAAAACCTCAAAATACTACTTATTTGACAAGCTCTTTTTACGCATTTAGAGAAAAATGTATAAATAAATTTGTAAAAAAAAAATACTTCTATGTACATGGATCACGACCTGGGCCACCAAGAGTTGTCACGCCACCTGGGACAGCAACCTTGAATGGCACCCTTATTTAATGAAATTTTTATATTTTCGGTAAAGGACCTTTTTTTTTTTTTTTAGGTACCTTCTCTTTATTTGGCGTCCTTGGATATCTGGCGCCTGGGACAAACTGTCCTATTCATTGCCCCCTCCCCCCCATTTCGGTAGCCCTGATCACGACATTATATTTTTAGTGGAGGAGAGACTCTAGAAAGGTATGAGGAGAGCCTGACCTGCTCAGCTACCATCGTCCGGCCCATGATGTATTTTAAAAAAATCCTCCTTGTTTTTGTACTTTATAATTATCATTATATCTTTATAACCATGTATTTAAAATGGAAGTTATATTTTAACTTTAAATACATGGTTTATATTTAAAATGGAAGTTAAAATGTTTAATTATTTAATTGTTGTAAACGAAAAACTCAAAGTATCAATTTCGTGGTGGGCAAAAACAGCAATGATGGTAATGTTTAAGTTAAAAATGATGGAACCAATAGCAACCAATATGAGCAAAGTAAAAAGATGCAAATGGTTCAATCATCATGGTTAAAAGAATATACTTGGCTTCGATATAAAAAAGATATCTGAATTGTATACAGAAGAGGCATCAAAAAATGTCTGGAAGAACTCAATAATAAGCGCAAAAAAACTACAGAAGTTAAATCGAATGATGAAATTTATTGTTATGATTTGTTAGAATTGCCATGAGAAGCATTACCACGCTCATCAATTAACAAAAAGTTACACACCAACAATAAAAGAAATGAAGCTACATCCATTCATATTTGGTGCAATATCATATAGAATCAAGAGTGTAAGTAAGCATTGCAAAATGACAAATATACAGCACGCCCTCGTGACAGACAGATAACAAAATTTAGGAAAAAAGAAACATAATAAATTTAGCAAAGTTCAAAGTCTAAAAACCACATTTGCAATTTTTAATTCCAAATATGTATGGTGTTTTGAATGAAGGAAAGCCATTTTCCGATTTCAAGTTTTAGCCAGGTTGGACAAAAACAAAAAGTGTAGATATCGGAACAACATACCACAATAGGCGAGCAGGAGTGGATTTTGGATTAGCAATATCAGATATTTTTTTAAATGAATTCAGAAAGCAATGCTCAACAGCTAAATTTTTTAGCGTTATTGGGAACAAGTCTTCTTATGCTTATAGACTGGAGCAAATGGTTGTTTACAAGCGTTACTCGGTTAATAGATATATTATGACATTAGGAATAGCTGCAAATATTAATGATGTAGAATCAGATAAAGAAGTAGTACTCAAAGAAGACAAAATTAACGATATGTTTACAAAATCTACGATATGTTTAGCAACAGCGAAGACTATAATGACGAACAGGATTTTGGAGGTATTAATATTTATAATATATATATATATATATATATATATATATATATATATATATATATATATATATATATATATATATATAAATATATATATATATATATATATATATATATATATATATATATATATATATATATATATATTAATATTTATATTATTAATATTTTATAAGTAATATTTGCCTAAAAGTTGAATGATTAAAACTTAATAATGAAAGTAAAATGTTTAAGTCGATAGTTAAAATTTTCTTTAAATGAAAAAATTAATTTGAATCTTATAAAAATTGCTTTGTTGCCTTCTAACTTAAAAATATTTAATTCATTAAAAGTTAGTGACTTTTTTGATTTAAAATTTACTTAAAAAGAAAAAATTAATTTGAATTTTCTAAACTTGTTTTGTAGCTCTTTCACTTAGAGTTTTTTCAGCATTATTTTTTCATAATCATACTTCGGTAGATTACACAAACAAAAAAGATTTTAATTAGAACTTTCATTATTCAATAAATTCAAATATTTATACTATATTCAGTTCTAACTTTTATTATATTTATATTTAATTTCATTATTAAATACTGCTTAATGATATACAATAAAAGATTAAGAAAAAAACAAAACAATAAAAGAAGTTTGTTCATTATACTTTAATGTAATAAAACCTTTATGTATTGAAAAATAATTTTTTTTCCAATTAAAAAACAGTAATATTGATAAAATAATCACAATACATAAAACTTAATATTGTTTACGCTTTTATTTACAGGTAACACAAGAAAAAAATGTATCGATGCATGAAGTTCAATATTCACTCAATCAGGCAGTTGATAATTTAGAAAGATTTGAAAAAAATTCAGACTCTGGTTTTTTATGGATGAATCGCTTGTTATATAGAGTTGTATATTCAAACAAAGTAATAAAATATGAAGCTCGAGTTTGTATTGCTATATCCATGAAGGAGTGAATTTTAAAATGATGGTCAAATGTACCAGATGTGTTTGCAAAAGCAGGCGATTTGCTAAACACGGCTGAATGGACAGATAACAAATTCTTCATGGCTGAAAACAATAAAAAAGAACATAAAAGTGTATTAGACAATAACATTAAAGTCCTTATTGATGACAAAATAATCAACAGCTTAATTATAAACAAGTAGATGTAGGAAATATCCTATCTGAATGGATATCTTTAAAGAAAATAATGGAAACGTGGACCATTACTAATTCCAAATCATTTCCACTGCTGTCTTGGGCATAAATTTGCAAAACATGTCAAAGCAGATAGATTTACTTACCTATTTTTATTGATTGATTTTTTTATTGTCTTAGTTTAAGTTCAGCTGACGCAGAAAGACGTTTCAGCACTATGAAAAACATCAAGACAAAATAAAACTTTTGTTGAGTGAGTAATAAGTTATCAAAACTGTTGCAGAAAAACAAATCAGGCACTTCTAAAGGTAGAAGGTTGCATGGATAACAAAACCCCTATCATCTCAGTTAAAAAACCAAAACAAAAATTTTGAAGAGTGATGAAATGAAAATGACAATTAAAGAAGTATTATAATAGATAATGATAAAAATAATAATTTTTTTTGAACTTCTTTCATTGCTTTAACAACATAATTATTTGTGAAATTCTTTTTTTTTTTTTTTAAATAGTTATTTTTAAAAGACTTAAGGGATCACTTAAAGGGGTCCTAAAATCCTCCAACATATATACACATCTAATTAAATATATTTATTATATTTCCTACATATATACACATTTAATTAACTATATATTTATTATAGCGCGTTTCATAAGTTTTTTCCCACTAAGAAATGTTTAGCAAGTTACGATGCAAAACAGTTTCATTTCAAAAGAAATTTTGTTTTTTACCATTGTTTCAAAAAATAGAACTTTATAATCCTAATATGTTGTGATACTGAAAATAAAATTTAATTATAAACATTTTGATATATAAAAATGTAAATTTTTACAATTATATCTGTTTGGCGAACAAACTTTCTTTATAGACATTAAAATGTCATTTAGCAAAATAGCTCGTTTCACAAGTTGCTACTTCCGAAAGTCTACTTTCGCAAAATAGGTTCATTTTGTAATTCAACTTGTGAAAGCTAAATTTCGGAGGTAGCATTTTAGAAATGAACATCAACAATTTTAAATGTTTTGTAGTATTCAATGTTGTTTTTGTAATTCCTCATTCTCAGGCTTGGACAGAAATGAGGTGCGATCGCACTCTGAAACTGACCACGCTAATATAGTTTTTTCTTTACAACTTGACCACGGGTATTTAGATGTTTTAATTTAAATACAATAAAAAAATTGTTACGTTATGAATAACTTTTAATCGTTGATCTTTTTTATAGTTTTTAGTTTACGCGAAGGCTTTAAATAAAACCATAAAATTAATATGATGATCGTTTACATAAATGCATGTGTTAATTAATAAAAAATGTTATATAAAAATCTGAATGTAAATTAATAAAAATCTTTTAAACAAACATATTTTTTGAAAGTTTTTTTTTTTTTTCAATTACAAAAGGAATGAATGAGTTTTAATCTTTAATAATAACTTTTAAATTTATTACGTGAAGTGCTTATTAATGAAGTTGTAATTAAAATGAAATTAAATTGCTTGTTGACAGTTTATTTTAATTAAATTGCATTTTTTTTTCTTCCAATTTTAACGAATAAAAAAGTTAAAATCTTTTTTTTAATTAAACTCACTAATTAGGGCATGAAATTATTAAAAATAACTATTTAAAAAAGGCTACATTATTAAAAAAAATTTTTTTATTTTGTTACAATTTTTTTTGAAAAATTAATGTTGATACTATTTAAACATATTATATAAAACACTTTTTAATTAGTTTGATCCTTTATTAAACAATCATTAGAAGTATTTTGTTACTTAATTTAAAAGCGATTTATAAGCGTTTTGCGTAATTTTAATAAAACGTTTAAAAAAATAAGTTTTAATAACATTTATTTCAAACGTAATTAAATACGTAACAAAATGTTTCGTTTCGAGTTTAATTTTTTATTTTTACTTTTGTGCTTATATAATTTCTTTTTCGTTTCTTTTTTTTGTTAGGATTTTTTTTTTGCTTTTTTTTTTTGTTAGGATTTTTTTTTTCATTAGTTTTTTTAAAAACTTTTTTTCCAAGTTCAAGTTTAGCTTCGCATTTCTACATTCAGCGCATTTCTGGAATGTTTGTCATATTATTAATTTAATAAAATAAACTTAACCACTATTGGTCAAGTTTATTTTATTAAATTAAACTTGACCAAAACTACAAATAATTTGCGTGGTCAACAATAGCGCTCGATCGCACGCCATTCCTGTCCAAGCCTGCATTCTCAATCTTCTTTTGAAAGAATTTTATTTTCTAGATTATTTCGAAATCATACAGCTAACAAGTATACCAAGTTAAACTACCTGTGCTGTTTTAGTAAAAGCTTGTCTTCTCCATTTTAGCAATAGAAATTAGTCTTGATAATACTCACATTTTTAAAGACGCAATCCACAGACTTGATAATTTACTTAAGCACGTTTAATTCCTAACAGTTTAAGTACACAGCGTCCGAACCTTTAAAGCAAGTGAAAAACTATAACCATGCATGTCGTCGTGCGCTTTTTCTGAAATTAGAAAAGTGGATGTTATCAATAGTTTATTATATTTATTTTGGTTTGAGGAAATATTTTTTAGTTTACCAGTAGCGCTATATGCAAAAATGACCAAAACTGTACAAGAATTAGACTAAATGCAATTTAGGGGTCATCCATAAGTTATGTCACGCTTAGGGAGGGGGGTTAGGCAACTTTGTGATGATTTGTTATGAGGGGGAGGGGGTCTTGATTTTGTGACACAACTTTTTTTTTTTTAGAGAAGACTTTCTTTAAATTAAAAAAGCATCTGCCCAAACCCTCAGTTGATGTATCTACATGTTAATTGTAAAATCAACTACGCCTAAATCTTTCTTAGTCGATGTGTACACTCCATTACAGCCTGTTAATGGTTACAACCTGTTAACGAATTATGGCTGTTTGTGCAGTGCACGTTCTACGCTTTGAATTTATATGGTTCAAGTGCAGGACTTTATTTAGTTGGTGCACAAAAGTGTACTGCAACAAAAAAACAATCTTTGTACAATAACTAAAAAAAAAATTTCTCTATACCGAGAAATGAACCTGGAACCTTTGGTTTACTAGCCGGAGGCAGAATCTACTTGACCACGCATACATTGCAAGATGGAAGAAATTTATAAATTAATATTTTTGCATATATAATATGTTATTATTTATTATATATATATATATATATATATATATATATATATATATATATATATATATATATATATATATATATATATATATATATAATATATATATATATATATATATAATATTTTGAATGTGTTATATATCGGAAAACTAGATTTTTAAAATTGGTATCATGTTTATGAGAGCAATGTTAATTTAAACAATTTCACACAGAACTATTGGGATGAAAAAAAAACATTAAACAGACTGAAAAGCACTAATTAATTAACTCAAAGAAGCTCAGAGAATTATAGACATTATATTTAAAATCATTTTGTATTTTGTAAAATTTTGCACCCCCTCCCATCCTCTCTAAAAAAACTTTAGAAAATTTTTTTAGGAGGGGGTATAAAATTGTTGCATAATATTGGGGGGCGGTCAACAAAGTGTTACACATGCGTTATGAGGGGGGGGAAGGGGGTCAAAAAGTGTCAAAAACTGCATAATGTAATTTATGGACGACCCCTTAAAAAAAAAAATTGTTGAAAAGCGACTCAAAACATTAGTGGGCAACCAACAGTACCTAAATTCTTAATTTCAGACCAACCAAAATCTGA
>NC_061158.1:55475868-55593368 GCF_022113875.1 Hydra vulgaris | reverse complement strand
CTGTAGTGATCTTCTCAGCCTTGAAGAGGCAAATAACAAAAAAAAAAAAAAAAATTCTTAAAGTAGGTTTGAAAATATCCTGTGAAACCACCAATACATGTCCATTCAAAGGGAATGAGCTGAGCAACTGATTAATTAGATCCCTCTTTAATTTCCTTAATTAGACAGTCTATTTCAGAATAATCCAAACCAATTAGAATGTCAATTTTTTTTTTTTTTGGTCCAATGTTTGGAAGAATTACTTTAATATCTCCACCTTTTTGACATTTTTTCCTAATTAAATGCTTTCAAGTTTCCAGCTAAATTATTTACTGTAAAAGCTTGCATTTTAATAGTTTTTCCATTCAATGGTATTGTTTCAAAATGGTATTGTTTCCAATGGTATTGTTTCAAAATAATCAATTTTTCTATTTATCATAAATGGCGGTTATCTTTTCAATTTTACCTTGTAGTGATAACTTAGCAGCTACAGAATTCAAATAGGACTTGGTACTTCCATGGTCAAGTAATGTGTTGACCACAACTTTTTTATTTTTATCACAAAGATTTACTGGCACTGTTTGAAGAGAGTTTTCTATTACCATGTCTTTTTATTTGTTTTTTCATTTAGATTCTTCTTTTTACAAGTTTTTTCATTTAGATTCTGCTTTTCAATTCCACAAATTCTTGAGTTTCTGCATTCTTTCAAAAAGTGATTAAAATTCAAACATCTGAAACAGAGTTTTTTTCTTATCTGTCTTCCATTTTTCAACAACACTTTGATTCTCAAAGGTTGGGCAGTCTCATATTTTATGATTGTTTTTGTAAACAGTACATTTCTTTATCCAATTTATTTTCTTTTTTCAAATATTTATAAAAGGTTTATAACTAGTATCTTTTAATTCATGAAAAGATTCTGTTACTGCAATTTGAAAATCTTCAAACAAACTTTTTGAAAGATTCAACATTTTCTTTCAATCCATTCTCATATACCCAATGTTTGTATCTTTTTAACATCATCTCTGGAAACTTTTTTTACAATTTAGGGTGTAATGTTCTATCACCAAGTTTTTCGATTATATTTGATTTTTTCTAGTTAGTTACTAAAAAAAAGAAGTAACTTTTAGTTACTACTTTTTTCTAGTTTGTAACATGTAACATATCAATATTTTTTTAAATATTATCTATTCTATCCTATGTTTTAACTGTTTACACAAGTGAAAATCCAATATTCATTGGCCTCATTGTCCTTGGCACTCTGCATATTGGCATATGCGGAGGTTTTAGCAGAGAGTAAAAGTAATTACCATTTTTTAATAATTTATTGTAATAATTTTATTCTTTCTAATATATATGTTTCAACATCTTTGCTTTTAACAAGACTGCAAGCAACCACTATTAGAGTTGGATTATTGGATTATATGACTTAAAAGATTGCAAATTATATGAATCAGGAAAGCAAGATAAAGGAAGCAAATTCCAAAGAAGTTCGAGGAAAAAAACTAGATAAATAAGAGTTTTTGGAGCATTTAGAAACAGTCACAGTAAAAGGATGAAACCTAATTGACAAAAGAATGAATTTCAGTAGATGGGCACAAGAGACACTAGCTCTTTAGAGCAATGCCCATTATAGTATTTGTAGAAAAGAGAAAGAGAAGCAACATTACGACAATGTGATAATGGTTAAAAGTTGCCTGCAAGACCAGTTCCAACTATGTTTACAATGCATTTTTACACCTTGTCTAAAAGAGAAATGGCATCATTGGAAGATTCACTTCAGATATGGCAACAGTATTCTAAAAAAGGACAAATTTGAGATTTACAGAGATAAAGAATGGAATCAGGAATAAGAAAGTCTCAAGCATGATAAAGCGATGCAACCTTAGCAGATGCTAATTTTGCAATGGATTTGATATATGGTTTCTAAGAAAGATTCGAAGTAAGAGTTAAACCTAGAAGAATTAAGGGTAGATTATTCATAGAGTACATTACCGTTCATAAATAAAGAAAGATCTAAATTATTGTCATAAAGATTGGCTGAAAAAAATTGGTTTTTATCTGAGTTAAAGTTCCCAAGCCACCGAGAGCTCCATGCTGAAACAGGCGTGAAATCATTTTCGAGCTCAAATGCCCTCTTCAAGCAATCAAAGAGTGTTGGCTTATCAAGACAAGAATAAATGGTAGTATCATCAGCAAACAATGCCACATTAGATGTGAGAATATCTGTAAGAACGTTATTGTAAATTAATAAGTCTAAGGCCATGGATAGAACCTTGAGGAACCCCTGAAGTTACAAGATATGAAGAAGAGTCTGATCCATGGAGGACAACTTTTTAAATTCTACAATTGGAAAGGAAGGACTCAATAATATTAACGATTTTACCAGATATACCGTAAAAAGAAAGTTTATGGAGAAGACCAGCATGTTAAACTTTATCAAAAGCTTTAGAAATGTCAAGACCTAAGCCTTAACCTTTCCACCTCTATCTAATGCACAATAAAGCCTATCGGTTATTACTGTTAGCAAATCAGCTGTAGAACGAGAAGATCAAAATCTATATTGATGATCAGAAAGTAAGTTATTAGATTCAAGATAAGAGATTAAGTGTTTTTTAATTAAAGGTTCAAAAACCTTGCTTATGATAGGAAGAAGACTAATGGAATAGTTAGATGAATCAGGTTGTTCTCCAGAATTTTTGAAAATAGGGATAACAGATACCGCTTTCCAGCAGGCTAGAAAACAAGACTTTGATATGCACTTATTAAATAGTTTTGAAAGTATAGACGGCAGCTCTGAAGAACACTTCTGCAAGATTATAACAGGTATGTTGTCCATACCACAAGCTGTAGAAGAGTCTACACAGGAAATCACTTTAGTCACAGAGGCTGGAGTAATACAAATGTCAAGCATTGAATTAATCTGTTTGTTGGCTATATCAGGTAGAATGCAACTAGTGGATACAAGTGATGATATTGATGAAAAGTTCTTAGCAAACAATTCAGCTTTGTCTCTAAGCGAGGCGATGAACCTTACAAGAGAGTTGGAATAACAGGTTTTCCTTTTTTATTGATACTGTTAAAGATTCTCCAGAAGTCAGGAAAGCCTAATTTTTAAATGAAATACAAGCTTTTCATGGCCTGAGAATAGCGGGCTTTGGCATTAGACAAAACCTTTTTACAATAGTTTCAAGCATTAGTAAACAAACGTCTGTTTTCTGAGGAAGTGTTTTGCTGATAGATAAGGAAGTAATGGCTACTATTGAAATTTCCAGCAGCACAATGTGAGGAAAACCATGGAGAAGAGTGAGCCTTGAATTTGTCTAGAGGAAATAAAAGCTACCATGCCAGTGTTATGTAGAAGTTATGTAAGAAGCACATTTGTCAGCAGGAGGATGAAAGATTTCCACCCAAGAGCCATCACGAAGAAAATCTCGGAAAGAGTCTCAGTCAGCATTAAAGTAGTTGCAAAAGGTACAATGATTAGGGGACTCTGATGATGATGAAAAATGAGATAATAGTTTTAGAGAGATCAAACCATGATCAAAAGCACCTAAGGGTAAATGTAGAGAAACTGAGCACTAGCTAGGATCAGAAACAAGATAAAAGTTGAGTAGAGAAGATAGATGATTTGGATTGTCTGTAAATCAAGTTAGAAAGTTTACTATTTGAGTTAGAGATTAAGACAAAAGTTGTGGGTTTTAATACTTGCAGAATCACTGACACCTAGCGCCAAGCCATTCAGTGTGATGAACATTTAAGTCACCGACAACAACAATAATTGCTAAAATATGTATAAAGAGAGAGGGCTTGGTCAATATGGTCAGAAATAACATCAAGAAGAGTGCAGTCTTGAGATGAAGGAGAGTGATATAGAACAAAGAGGAAGGTGATAGAGGGAAGTGGTGCTAAACAAAAGCACATAAAAGAATAGTTAGTGGATTCAAATCTAATTTCCGATTAAATGGGTGAATTCTTATGCATATAAATGCCCAGGCCAAGCATGTGTCTATTGGAGACTTTACAAATTAAAGGAAGATTACCAGAAACACTAAGATCACAAGATGAGACAGCTGAACTCAATTAAGTCTCACAAAGAGCAAGTATGTCTTGCAAACTTTGCAATAGATATGACTCAACAGAAGAAAAGTTACTTCGAAGACCACAAATATTAATGAATGATAGATTTAGAGAACTTGGTGGTGAAAATGGTTTTTTGTGTTTTATAGTTTTTGGTACTTTAGTCATTTTTAAATTTATTAAAGAACCTGACTCAAAGCATAAATAGTACTCAGTACACTAATTGTTAGTTCAAGCAATTGCCTCATTACTATTAATAAACTGTAAGCCGTAACAAAAGGCTCCAAATGTGGTCTTAATAATGCACACCAAAAGTACCATCCATGCGAAACATTGTACTGTTAGTACTCTGATATTTTACAACTGTTGATGGAACCAGCCACTCTGAGAGTTACCGTATAGTTCGGGAAACCTGACAACCAGCCAGTCTCAGAACCATAAAACTGAGTTTAGAGCTGTACCCTCATTAGGAGATAATAGAATGAGTTGTTTAGTCAAAGAGCCCCAAGGCAGGAGGTATTTTAAGTTGGAGTTGGCTTCTCCTAGCCTTTGCTAGGAGAAGCCAAAAAGATCTTGAGTTTCCTTTCTGACTTACCTATACAATCCTCGGAATTATGAAAAATGAGGTCTGCAATAATTTGCCGACCATTATCTTTTTGAGGTTGGCATCAGGTCGGCAAAAATTATTTGAATCAAAAGTCTGACCATAAAACATAGAAACGAGGTCGGCAATTTTTTGCCGACCTCAAACACTTTCAGGTTGGCATTGCCAAATGCCGACCCTAATTCTGAGGGTTGCTTATATATGATGGTATAATTTAACATTCCTTAAACTGTTTTAACATAATTATTACATTTTTATTTGAATACCAAATGAAACATTACCGGTGTCTTGTAGCACTGGTGATGATTTATCTCTACTAAGAAAAAAAAAAATGAAAATAAAAAAATCAAACTAATTGCTGCTGAAAATATGCACACATATGAAGATTTAGAAAAGAAATGTCTGATTGCAAATTCAATTTTTGAAGGTTTTTGCATAAAATTGTTCGCATAAAACTAAATCTAATCCTTTTTTATGCTTTTTTTTTTGTTACAATCTAGTATTTGGGCAAATAGTTTGCAATAGTTTGCCAAACAAAGAATAGTAAAAAGAGTAGTAGAGTAGGCTATACCATACCAAAAAGTCACCAAGTATTTGTGGCATCTTTATTAAAAAGTCCCTCAGCATGACTCATGTTAATGTTACAAATGCTTTTTTTTTATCTTTTATCAAATTATCATAATGATCAAATTAGATAGTGATCAGGTGTTACTTTAAATAGTGATCAGGTGTTACTTTGGATAGTGATCAAGTGTTACTTTGGATAGTGATCAGGTGTTACTTTAGATAGTGATCAGGTGTTACTTTGGATAGTGATCAGGTGTTACTTTTGATAGTGATCAGGTGTTACTTGAAGCCTAACTTAGGCTTTAGGTAAAAGTCTTTAATAAATTTTCTGTATAAATAAAATGATAATTAGTAGTTGTCTATTTTTCACCTTAATTTTTTATGTTATGTTTTATTATAGAATTATTATACAAAGCATTTTAATTTTTTTATAGTTAACGTTAATATGGGAAGCCTTTGAATGTGTTTTATTATGGACATCTGATCAAGCAATAGACTCAAATCTGAAATCTACTGGTTTATTTATTGTAAACAAAATACTTCAAAATCACATCAAACTTCTTTATTCATCACTAAGTGTCAATGCATCTACAGATTTGGTTATTGCTGTTTTAAAATGTATGGCTGTAATGTTAGCACAAGGCTCTACTGCTGTTTCAGAATTTGTTTCATGTTTTGATTTCTCTCTTAAAGGGTTGAAATTTCATGCCAAAAAACGAATTAAAAAGGTTTATTTTCTTTTCTTTTTAAATTTATACTTAATTGTTGTAGAAATAGCTGAACTATTTAGAGAGTGAAAAACATTTAACCCACACTCTGATAGCATTTTATGAATCATTATTGTTAGTTTAAAACCTTTTTTCATGTTAAGTTTATCCAACTAGTTTATTTTTAGTTTATATGACTTTATAAGTTATGAGTTTATATAACTTTTTATAAATTAATTTTTTGTTGATTATTAAACAACATTTTGTGGCAATACATTCCGTAATTTAGTTGAGTGATTCAATAAAAAATTGCATCTCAGTAAGTATTTTTTGCTTCAAATTGTTAGTAGTAGTAGTAGTAGTAGTAGTAGTAGTAGTAGTAGTAGTAGTAGTAGTAGTAGTAGTAGTAGTAGTAGTAGTAGTAGTAGTAGTAGTAGTAGTAGTAGTAGTAGTAGTAGTAGTAGTAGTAGTAGTAGTAGTAGTAGTAGTAGTAGTAGTAGTAGTAGTAGTAGTAGTAGTAGTAGTAGTAGTAGTAGTAGTAGTAGTAGTAGTAGTAGTAGTAGTAGTAGTAGTAGTAGTAGTAGTAGTAGTAGTAGTAGTAGTAGTAGTAGTAGTAGTAGTAGTAGTAGTAGTAGTAGTAGTAGTAGTAGTAGTAGTAGTAGTAGTAGTAGTAGTAGTAGTAGTAGTAGTAGTAGTAGTAGTAGTAGTAGTAGTAGTAGTAGTAGTAGTAGTAGTAGTAGTAGTAGTAGTAGTAGTAGTAGTAGTAGTAGTAGTAGTAGTAGTAGTAGTAGTAGTAGTAGTAGTAGTAGTAGTAGTAGTAGTAGTAGTAGTAGTAGTAGTAGTAGTAGTAGTAGTAGTAGTAGTAGTAGTAGTAGTAGTAGTAGTAGTAGTAGTAGTAGTAGTAGTAGTAGTAGTAGTAGTAGTAGTAGTAGTAGTAGTAGTAGTAGTAGTAGTAGTAGTAGTAGTAGTAGTAGTAGTAGTAGTAGTAGTAGTAGTAGTAGTAGTAGTAGTAGTAGTAGTAGTAGTAGTAGTAGTAGTAGTAGTAGTAGTAGTAGTAGTAGTAGTAGTAGTAGTAGTAGTAGTAGTAGTAGTAGTAGTAGTAGTAGTAGTAGTAGTAGTAGTAGTAGTAGTAGTAGTAGTAGTAGTAGTAGTAGTAGTAGTAGTAGTAGTAGTAGTAGTAGTAGTAGTAGTAGTAGTAGTAGTAGTAGTAGTTAGTAGTAGTAGTAGTAGTAGTAGTAGTAGTAGTAGTAGTAGTAGTAGTAGTAGTAGTAGTAGTAGTAGTAGTAGTAGTAGTAGTAGTAGTAGTAGTAGTAGTAGTAGTAGTAGTAGTAGTAGTAGTAGTAGTAGTAGTAGTAGTAGTAGTAGTAGTAGTAGTAGTAGTAGTAGTAGTAGTAGTAGTAGTAGTAGTAGTAGTAGTAGTAGTAGTAGTAGTAGTAGTAGTAGTAGTAGTAGTAGTAGTAGTAGTAGTAGTAGTAGTAGTAGTAGTAGTAGTAGTAGTAGTAGTAGTAGTAGTAGTAGTAGTAGTAGTAGTAGTAGTAGTAGTAGTAGTAGTAGTAGTAGTAGTAGTAGTAGTAGTAGTAGTAGTAGTAGTAGTAGTAGTAGTAGTAGTAGTAGTAGTAGTAGTAGTAGTAGTAGTAGTAGTAGTAGTAGTAGTAGTAGTAGTAGTAGTAGTAGTAGTAGTAGTAGTAGTAGTAGTAGTAGTAGTAGTAGTAGTAGTAGTAGTAGTAGTAGTAGGTAGTAGTAGTAGTAGTAGTAGTAGTAGTAGTAGTAGTAGTAGTAGTAGTAGTAGTAGTAGTAGTAGTAGTAGTAGTAGTAGTAGTAGTAGTAGTAAGTAGTAGTAGTAGTAGTAGTAGTAGTAGTAGTAGTAGTAGTAGTAGTAGTAGTAGTAGTAGTAGTAGTAGTGAACAAGGTGAATAGAGTCTACAATAATTATTTAACAAAATCTTTGTCATTGTTAATCTGTGATGTCTTTCTATACCTAATGAGTAGTATTCTGATACCATCATAAGAAGGTTACATAGTGATGAAAGGTATCATCTGAATTTTTATCTTCACGAATAATGTACCCAGCAATATATACTAATGACATTTTAATATCGACAGCTAATGAATTGCTAAGAGCAGGCAAATTGTCAATAATGTTGCAAATGTCCTCGCTTTGTAAAAATTTACATTTTGGACAAGAGTGATCTGAACCAAGATTGATTAACACATCTGAACTATTCTCAGACTTTAACTGCAACTTTGTACGATATATAGTTACTTTTTCAAGAACTTGTTGAACAGAAATAAAATAAGTTCCTCCTGAGTCTTGTCCTAATTTTCCAAAGAGCTTTTCTAATGGATCTGTTGTAATGTTGCCTAATAACACATACTGATGAGTTGTGTCTAAAAGATATAAAATACATAAACAAATAGCAGTATCTTTAGTTAGTAACTTGATTTTTTCATTTTTAATGCAAAATCACCAATAGCAGAAAGTTTGCTTAAATTTTCATCATCAGCAGAAAAATGGCAGAACTATTAGAATCTTTTAAACATCTGCATGATGGGCTGTGAAAAAATTTTCTAAAACTTAATGACTTTAGAGATCAAATTGTTCCTTCATTTTCATTCAGGTCTGGATGACTTTTTAATGGTGCCTATGTTTCATTACAAAACACTTGCAAACAAGTAATAACTTTCTGGTTGTTCAGGCTCGAGAAGGCCCGAGAGGGCCACTACAGTCGAGGAGACTACTCATTTTTTTTTAAACAGATTTACATTTAGATGTAATTCTTCCTAAAGTACGTAAACTTGAAAGTTCAAAATCTTCTCTGTTTCGATTGTAGGCTGATTGTGAAAGGCAAAAATAATCAAATGCTTGCACAATTATTTCAATTGAATACTTGTTTTCCCCAATACATATTTTATTCATTGACAAAATTTGTTGATGTAAAACTTCTTTTTTGTGTGTTATTTCACAACAATTTAAAAATCTTAATGCTTCTTGGATATAAGAACATTTGTTCAAAATATAAACTCTGTTGGATGACAAAGTCATAACGCTACATTTAACTCCACAATGGAATGCTGCAAAAGTGAAATCTTTATTTATTCGAAGAAGAAATCAAGGAATAGCACTTTCCTTTAAAAAATCTGAAGACAATATATAATACATCATTGCATAAGTAATTGGTTATAGCAAAATTAAATTCATTAGCTTTTAATTTCTCATATAAAACATTTATACTTTCTATCTTTTCGTGAGAATTAAGTATTGCTAACTCATCCTATTCTTTCCAGCGAACACTATTAAGACTTTTTGATGTTTTTCTAAGTGGCATGGGTACATTTAGGGCTAAACTATAGCAATCCAACTTTTTTGTTCTTCAATGATTCTTGGAAATCGAAATGTTTTAACTCTATTCTGAGGGTTATAATTACCGTTGCAATTTGTTACACAACATCAGCGAACCATTTTTAGAATACTTATATAAATACTTTGCCTTATCTTTCACTTCTAAACTGATTCATTTCATTCAAAACTTAAAAGTTGGTTTCAATACTGACGGGTGTTTTGTAATTGTAAATTTAATGCAAACTTTGAACTGATGCGTAAATTTATATATTTATTTAACTTAAATTATATTATTTAAAATATAATAAAAGATTGAACTTTGAGGAACCCCTGAGGTTACAGAATAAGAAGAAGAGTGCTGTCCATCAAGGACAACTTTTATACTACAATTGAAAAGAAAGGATTAAATAATCGTAAAGATGTTTCCAGATACAACGGAAGAAGAAACTTTTGGATAAGACCAGCATGCCAAACTTGATCAAACGCTTTAGAAATGTCAAGTACGATGGCCTTAACTTCTCGACCTTTATCTAATGTACCATCGGTTATTACTGTTAGCAAAACTATCGGTTATTACTGTTAGCAAATCAGCCGTAGAAGGAGAAGATCGAAATCCATATTGATGATCAGAAAGTAAGTTATTAGATTCAAGATGAGAGATTAAGTGTTTTGTTAATTAAAGATTCAAAAATCTTGCTTATGATAGGAAGAAGACTAATAGGGCGGTAGTTAGATGAGTCAGATCGCTTTCCAGAATTTTTAAAAATAGGGATAACAGATGCTGCTTTCCAGCAGGCTGGAAAACAAGACTTTGATAAGCACTTGTTGAATAGTTTTGAGAGGATAGACAACAGCTCCGGAGAACACTTCTGCAAAACTATAACAGGTATGTTGTCCGAGCCACAAGCTGTAGAAGAGTCTAAGCAGGAAAATCACTTTAGATACAGGAGCTGGTATGCGGTATGTGGTGTAGTGGTAGAGCGCTCGCTTCATAAACGAGTGGTTCCGAGTTCGATCCCCACCACGTCCCTGGTAGTACCGCGCTCAACTCGTTTCTCTGCGCAGCGGCCTTGTTCGTCAAGGTTCGTGTTTCGAAGTTATAGAGTTGAGAGAGGGTTATAGCCACAAAATAAGTAGCCTCCTCGTCTGTAGTGGCCTTCTCGGCCTTGAGGAGGTGAAGTAAAATAAAAAAAAAAAAAAAAAAAGCTGGAATAATATGAATGTCAAGCAATGGACCAACCTGTTTGATACCTATATTAGGTAGAACGCAACTAGTGGAATCAAGAGATGCTATTGATGAAAAGTTCTTAGCAAATAATTCAGCTTTGTCTTTAGGTGAGGTGATAGTCTGAACCATACGAAAGATTTCTACCCGATGGTCAAAGCGAAGAAAATCACGGAAAGAGTCCTAGTCAGCTTTAAGGTAGTTGTAAAATTTACAATGATAGGGGGAGTCTGATGATAAAGAAGAATGAGATAATAGTTTTAGAGAGATCTAACTGTGATCAGAGGCACCTAAAGGTGTATGTGGAGAAACTGAGCACTGACTAAGATCAGAAACAAAACATAAGTCGAGTAGAGAAGGTAAATGATTTGGGTTGTCTGGAAAGCGAGTTGGAAAGTTGACTATTTGAGTTAGGGATTGAAAAAAGGCAAAAGTTGTGGGCAGAGTCACTGACATCAAACAAAAGTTGCCTGCAGAGTCACTGACATCAGAGCCAAGCCATCCAGTGTGATGAACATTTAAGTAACTCACAACAACAATATTTGCTGATGGATAAAGAGAGATGGCTTGGTCAATATGATCAGAAATAACATCAAGAAGAGTGCAGGCTTGAGATAAAGGAGAGTGATATAGAACAAAGAGAAAGGTGATAGGCGAAGTGGTGCTAAACAAAAGCACATGAAAGAGTAATCTGTGGATTCAAAACTAGTTTCCGACAAATGGGTGAATTCTTACATATATAAATGCCCAGGCCAAGCGTGTGACTATTGGAGTCTTTATGAAATAAAGGAAGATAACCAGAAACACTAAGATCACAAGATGAGACAGCTGAACTCAATTAAGTCTCACAAAGAGCAAGTAGGTCTGGTGAACTTTTCAAGAGATAAGACTCAACAGAAGAAAAGTTACTTTAAAGACCACGAATAATAGTGAATGATAGGTTTAGCGAACTTGGTATTGACAGTGGTTTTTTGTGTTTTATAGTTTTTGTTACTTTATTCATTTTTAAATTTGTAAAAGAACTTGACTCAAAACATAGATAGTACTCAGTACATTGTTTAATAGCCCAAGTAATTGCCTCATTACTATGCTCCAATGTGGCCTTGGCAATGCACACCAAAAGTACAAACAGGGACACCATCCATGCGCAACATGGTACTGTTAATACTTTCATATTTTTCAGCTGTTGATGGAATCAGCCTCTCTGACAGCTACCACAGAGTTCAGGAAACCTCACTACCAGCCGGCCTCAGAACCATAAAAATGAGTTTTAGAGCTGTACCCTCATTAGAAGATAATAGAATGAGTTGCCTAGTCATAAAAACAGAGACACAAGCAAAACCCATGCATTGAGTCCTGAAGACCCAGCATTTAACATCTTAAACTGGAAACAATGTATTAAAAATACATCTGCGCCAGCCTAGTAGATAAAGATGTGGTGCAAGGCTGGTAAACAGATATATATATATATATATTTATGTATGTATGTATGTATGTATGTATGTATGTATGTATGTATGTATGTATGTATGTATGTATGTATGAATGTACGTATGTATGAATGTATGTATGTATGTATGTATGTTTATATATATATATATATATATATATATATATATATATATATATATATATATATATATATATATATATATATATGTATATATATATATATTACATGAGACCATGGCCAGTGAGTAAAGCATTTTGCTTTTAAAAAATTTTTCTAAAGATTTCATTTGATTTTTTAAGAAATTTTTCTTGTTTTTATTTACGCAAATGTTCCTTTTTATTTTTATTATTTAAATTTGATTTATTTACAATGATTTTATGTTTACCATGAGCTTGTTTTTTATTTTATTTAAGCTTAAACCAGATCCTCGTACTTGTTTTGTTCGTTTTTTGCTTGCTTTCTTTGTATTTGGAGATGTTTCAGCATTGTTAAAAATGTTAGAAGAAAAGACAGTTGATAATCTAAATATCTTTGCCAAAGGTAATTTTTGTTATTAGACTCACAATTAGAACAAATACTCACAAAATAACAAATGACAAAAAATGACAAAAAAAGCTACAGTATAACAATGTATTGTTGACACAAGTTTTATTGAAAGAATAAGTTTTTTTTTTAAATTAATACGTTCATAATTTAGATTTAATATCATTGGTGTTTGATGATATAAATCAAGATTCACCTGAAGTTATTGGTGCTGTTTTGAACACTTTTTTACAAAATGTAATTTTTTATATTTATTTAACTTACGACAGAATAGTTTCACTTTAGAGAATCTTTTTTTGTTTTTGTTTATTTTTTTCAAGATGATTTCAAAAATAGGAAACAAAAATCATAATCATAAAAGGAAACAAAAAATCTTAATAACCATAGATTGATATAGCGCAGATGTTTTAATTAGATTGCTTGCATGAAATAAATAGTTGTTATAACAATGTTTCTTTGTAAAAAATTTATAAAAAAATATTTTATAAATTTTTTTGGCATTAGCAATGCTTAGAAAAAAGGCTGTTAATTTAATTTTGACTTGTTTGCACAAGCTTGAAAATGAAGTATAAATGTTTTTATTAAAAATCTAATTGAGACAACTGAAATAAAAAAATTTTAGAATTTAAACTTTTAGTTTATTTTTTTGTTTAAATTTATAAATTAGTTTTTTAAATAGTTTTTTATTTATTTTTATGTTTATTATGTTTGATATTTATATCCTATTTATCATTTTGTTAATTTCTTTGCTATTATTTGTTTAGGTAGTCGAGGAATCAAGTTTATTAAAAAAGATGAAGATAATATTCTTTAGTTCATCTGTTCTTTTCAAACTTGCTCTTTTATGTAAACATAATGAAGAGAGTATTAGCAGTGTTGCACTTTCAATGTTAGAGATTCTTTGTACAAACCAAAAAAAAGGAATTTGCTTTGGATGTAAAAAAGATGAACCATTCACTGGAAAGTATGTTCATTTAGACAAGTTTTGTATATAGAAAAGTATATTTTATATTTATATATATATATATATATATATATATATATATATATATATATATATATATATATATATATATATATATATATATATATATATATATATATATATATATATATATATATATATATATATATATATATATATATATATATATATATATATATATATATATATATATATATATATATATATATATATATATGTATATATATATATATATATATATATATATATATATATATATATATATATATATATATATATATATATATATATATATATGTCATGACTATTGTAATGCTATTCTATATATTATTGTTTTAAGATTTAATATCTTTTTGATTTAGTTTTTTCAATTAAATTAAATATCTCTTTTAATTTAGTTCTTTCAATTATGAGTTATACTTAATATCAATTTCCTTAAAAATCTTTAAACCATGCCCCTAAAAAAAAATCTTGAACATAAAACATAAAACTCAAACATCTACAAAATGAAGAGAAGTGATGATGTGTTAAAGTGATGATGTATTAACCTGAGATTTCTACTAAAAGTTGTTATTGCATTACTATTTTTAAGGTACAAAAATTGTAGTTGCATTACTATTTTTGGTATCTCAAAAGAAGTAATGCAACTAGAACTTTTAGTAGAAATCTCAAAAGCAAAACAGAAAAAATGACTTTTGTACTTTTTAGAGTTATAGTCAGTAAAGATTTCATAGAAGAGACTATTTTAAGTCATCTTTCAGATTTTCAACAATTTAAAAAAGTTTCTTGAGGCTTTTAGTGTTGTTAATTAGTTAATATATATATTAGTCCTTATGTAGTGGAAATGGTGACTTTGTCTACGCTGGTATGGTTTTATTATCATATGTGAATGTTAATGTAAGAATTTAGTTGTATTAGATTATGTTCAGAAGAGTATAACACTCCTTGCCATGAATATTAGCTCTGAATATTTTAAAAGAACCATGATTTAAATCGTGTTTTAGTGACTAGTATTTATCCCATTCCATAAATTCATCATACACAAATATATATGGATCTCACTACTCTGTACTAAAAGTTATATCAGCAGTTATTTTTATAGTGATGTTATATATTTTAATAAAAAGTTTTTTTAAACTCATTATAGATTACTTAATCCTGTTTTACTCAAGTTTTTGACATCTATAAAGCAGCATGCTTTGCTTCAAAAAAACTTATTGGACCTGACAATAAAAACACTGAAGGTTTGTCCTGATGTAATTGCTCCTTATATAAGTTCTATTGATCTACAAATGGAGCCAAAATGTTCTGAACAATGGCACAACAAAATTAACTTTACAATTGAGGTTTTTATTTTTTAAGATTTTTAAAATAAAAAATTACAAAAATTGTTTTTAAAAATGTTACACTTTTATATGTTTCATCTATCATCATTTTTCTTTCATAATATTTTTATAAGTTTTCTGATTTTTTTAAATTGTTTTTTATTATTTTGCTTTTTTTTTTTTAGTTTCAAAATTTTTGAGGGTTCAAATATTTATCAAATTTTTTTGTTTATCAATTTTTTTTTCAGTATTTACCTTTTTCTGTTACTATTTCCATACTGCTTATATTATTAATTTAAATTTATGTCACATGTGAGTTTTCATATTTATAATTAATAGTTTGAAAAAGATAAAATAAATAAAAGTATATCTAAAATGAATGAAAAGTACAACTTTTAATAAAACTGCAATACTTCATTGAATTTGTTTTAAATAAGGTTTATATTTAAAGTTCATAAGAAACTAATTTAGTAAAACCTCCATAAGATTTTTTCATATTTTTCATAAGCTTCATGTTTCTATACTATTTCATATCTTTCATAAAGTTCATGCTTCCAGAGTGACAAAGAATGAAAACAAACTTTTTTTGCACACTAACTATCCATTTTATTTATTTATTTTACTTTATTTCACAAATTTGTTTTAAATAAAAACAATAAAAATGTAGCTAATAATTAAAATTTGCTACTTAAAATTTTTTTTTTGTTAGATTATGAAAAATGTACCCAAGGTTTCTGATATTTTGTCAGATTCAAACAAAGTGAAACCTGACAAAGAGTATTATTTCAAAATACTAATTCCACCTATGCCAAAACGGCATTATGAAGCTGGGATTAAGGTAAATTATTTTTACTAAAACATTTTGTTTCATTAACTTTACAAAAAGGATAATATTGTTTAAAAATTATTTCGAAATTTTAAAAAAAGAATGCTAGCAGTGATGTCTTATTAAAAACCTTGGATCTTCTTATCATTGTTTTATCACGCTGTGTTGATTTTAAAGAAATGTTTTCAGCATTACTTTTAAGTGAAGAAAAGAAGTTAGATTGGATAGACTCCTTAATTCAATCATTACCTGATGTCATTGCAGTAATTAAAGTACGTCAAACATTAGGACCACAAGGAATAGTTAAAAAAGAACAAGAATCAAGTAATTATTTGAAATTATATATCTTGTTAGTTTATAATATTGATTTTTTTAAAGACATTTAGTTGTACTATTTCTATTATTTTTTAATATTTTATTTTTGTAAAAATGTTATTTTAAAAGTTATTGTAAAACATTTAAAGAGAAAATTGTTTGTTGTTGAATTATTTCTTTAGATTTATTGGAAAGAAGCATTGAGTGTCTTTACCTCTTTCAAGTTATAAAACCAGGAATCATTAGTGACTCTGGTTATAATATTTGCAAGCTACTTATTTTTACTAATAATAAAATAAGTGCATCTATTGTTAGCAAAAGTTTACAAATTTTGCTACTTGAAAACACAAGTGTTCGTTCATGGTTAGACAAGGTGTTTTTTTTGTTTTGTTTATTCTTAATTCATTCTTATTATTAAATTCAAATTTAAGTTACACAGAACAGAATTGAACTGTAAGCTCATCATTAGCAAGCTATTTATAAGCTCATTCTTAGCTAGCAAGCTATATGAACTTGTTGCAGAACTTCAGTCACAGCTGCTAAATGTTAATAATTTTTGAGCTATATAGCTGCAGAACTTCAGCCACATTAGCTAAATTTTAATAACTTTTAAAAGTTTCTCGTTTAAGAAATATACTATAGTTATCTTTTAAAAATCATTGTGTTATGCCAACATTAGTATGTTTAATATATCACATTTGATTCAAAATGGATCTTTATTTTATAGAAAATGTCTGGCTATAAAAGTTTTTTACATCTGCTTCTTCAAGTAGCTATGCAATGGAAACATGAAATCAATATTGTAAATTGTGCTAAAATGCTTTTTTTTAAGGTTACTTTTTTTTTTAAATTAATTATAACTTGTATATTTATGTTTTTGTGTGTGTGTTTATATGTATATGTATATGTATGTATATGTATGTATATATATGTATATATATGTATATATATATGTATATATATATATATATATATATATATATATATATATATATATATATATATATATATATATATATATATATATATATATTTATATATATGTATATATATATATATATATATATATATATATATATATATATATATATATATATATATATATATATATATATATATATATATATATATATATATATATATATATATATATATATATATATATATATATATATATATATATATATGTATATATATATATATATATATATATATATATATATATATATATATATATATATATATATATATATATATATATATATATATATATATATATGTATATATATATATATATATATATATATATCAGAAGGGTGACTGAAAGTAACCAGTTCATTAATGTTGGTCACCCACCAACTTGTTGAGTTGCCTGTCACTATTTTTTATAAAAATTTTTGCATTCTTTTTATTTTTATTTTTTTATTTTAATTCACCTCCTCAAGGTCGAGAAGGCCACTACAGACGAGGAGGCTACTTATTTGTGGTAACAACCCTCTCTCAACTCTATAACTCCGAAACACGAACCTTGACAAACGAGGCCGCTGCGCTACGAAACAAATTGAGCGCGGTACTACCAGGGACGTGGTGGGAATCGAACTCGGAACCACTCGTTTATGAAGCGAGCGCTTTACCACTACACCACTACTGCATTTAGCTGAGTTCGTGCATATTCTAGTTATATTAAGATAATAATTGACATGCTGATATATACGCCATTAGTTTTTTTACTTGAAATAAACGCTCATTTTCTTAAAAAAATAGGGACTTTTTTTTACCACAACAAAGTCTTTACAAATACTTTAAAACCTTTTGTGTTGTAATTATTAAGATTTCATTTGTTACAGGAGCCTTAAAACTATTGATATTTTGAAAATATTTTAAAGTATCGCATAATTTAATTTAATTTAAAAGTGCATTAAGAATCATTTAAAACTCATATTACAAAAGTTATTGTTATTGATAGAATTTAAATTTTTAAAAAGTTTTAAGAAATATATTTACTTAATTTATTTCGTAAAACAATCTTATGCTTAACATAATCTTTTATTTATTTTAATTTTTTTATTTTAATTTTTATTTATAAATAGATTTTATCAGTTACCAATAAGATATTTGTAAACATAATTTAAATATGCAAGTGTATAGTAAATGTATTACGTCAAAAGAACTTACACTATATGGAATTAATAAGGAACAAAAAATTTTAAATACATTTGTGAAAAAAATTCTCTTAAACAAAAACACTTATCCCTTTTTATAAGAAAAACTAAAAATTTCTAATTTGCTTTTAGATATTATAATCTATGATAATCTATGATGGAGAGAAAAGTTTTACATTTGCATAAATTCAAAATTTTGCATAATGAAAATCAATTAAAAATCAAGCAATGTAACTGCGTAGATAAAGCATTTTGCCCTTTGAGTAAACAGTGTTTGTCCAACAATATTGTCTACCAAGTCCCCGCAAGTTCCAGGGATCATCAACATAATAAAAAAGTATATTTTAAAATATGCAAACCATATCAAATCATTTACATTAGGTAAGTATAGAAATGACACATAGGGTTGCAATCCCTACAACCTAACCACCTTTGTCTCTACAAAAAATAATTTATTTCATCACATAATGGTAAAAACCTAATTATAATATAATATAAAATGAAATTGTATCTTAGATCTTGTATCTTGAACTGCATTCAAAAAAATTCTTTTTCTTTACTAAAACTATTGATTTTGACTACTTATTATAAAGCTTTTTTTTTTTTTTGGGAATGGCCTTTAATGCCTACATTCTGTTAATTACCAGTGATCATTGAAAGAATGGTTGAGAGATGCTAAGAAAAGGATGCCATTAGTAGAATCCAAAATTTGGAATGAGCCAGAAAATCACCTGAATTACTAATACTTTAGCATGCTAATTGTTTTTATCCATAAAAAAGCTAAGGATAAGAAGAAGAAGAAGATCATAGGTTATCATGTCTATTTAAGTTCTACCAATACTACTGCTTTTGTACCTCTTCATACTATCACCTTTCTCTTTGTTCTTTATTGTTCTCCTTCTTTCCAAGACTGCGCTCTTTTAGACATAATTTCTGATCAAATTGACCATGCTCTCTCTCTCTTCTCTTTGAAAGCCTATAACTTCGATCTCTTTTTCAGATAGTTAACTTTGTGACTCATTTTCCTGACAACCTAATCATTTACCTTCACTCCTCAAATTATATTGGTCGCTTGTGTTAAGTTTCTCCTTTTTCTCCCTCAGGTGGTTCTGCCAATGCAATGATGTCCTTAAATCTTATATCTCGTACTTCATTTTCGGACTCATCCTATCATCGCACCACTTATTACTACCCTAAAGCTGATTGGGACTCTTTTCGTGATTTTCTTTGTGACGATTCTTAGGCTGATGTCTTTTCCCTCTCAACTGAAAAATGCGCCTCCTATGTAACCTCCTGGATTCATACAGGAATGGATGCTTTTATTTCTTCTCGTTGGTTCCAAGTCAAGTTTCTTTCTATTCCATGGTTTTCACCATCTAGTGCAGCTGCTATATCTAATCACAATCATTTTTTTCATCTTTTTCAAATAAACAAGTTTCTTTAGAACAAACAGCTATTTATTATTGCAAGAATTATTCTAGGTTCACTAGGCTCATATCTTACATCTTATTTCAGAAGTTAGGCTCACATCTTACATCTTATTTCAGAAGTTAGACTTTTAAAAAATCATTTCATCTTTCATTCATAGGACTGATCTTATTACCTCTCCCAATGATAATGCTGAGCTGTTTGCAAAGAACTTTTCTTCTAATTCGACTCTCAAATCTTATGGCCATTCTCTTCCTTCCATTCCAATTAAACAGTTTAACCTATTGTTAGACAATCAATCCACTTTAACTTCTGTTGCTAAAGTCATATCTTGATTAAACTCTTCTACGGCTTGTGGTCCAGTTCTACAGCTTTTTCACATTCCATCTTGAGTCATATAACTTGCTGTCAGACAATCAATACAGTTTTCAATCCTCTCGCTCTACAGCTGACTTGCTAACTGTTGTGACTGAAAGGTTTTATTGTGCATTAGATGGAGGCAAAGAGGCTAGGGCTATTGCTTTTGACATATCTAAGGCTTTCCACAAAGTTTGGTATGTTGGTCTTCTCCATAAGCTTGTTTTATATGGTGTATCTGGTAAAGTTTTTGAGATTATTAAATTGTTTCTTCCTAACTACTTTACCAAAGTCATCCTCAAAGGCCAACACTTCTTTATTTCCAGTAACTTCTGGGGTAACTCAAGGTTCTATCCTTAGTTCTATTTTGTTTCTACGTTAATGATCTACATTAATGATCTTTGCAACCTTATATCTAAAGTAGCTCTTTTTGCTGATGACTCAACTTTATATTTCTGTCTTGACAAAAAGTCATCTCTTTTTGATCTCTTAGAACAGCCAATCTTGAATCTGATCTTTCTTACGTTACAGATTGGGGTTCACAGTGGTTTGGAAACTTTAACCCCAACAAAACTTAGTTATTTACTGCAAACAACTATCACAGTACTGTTGACATTCCTATATTAATGAATGACAACCCTCTCACTAAGTTCACTTCTTTACGTCATCTTGGATTACCATTCACTACTGACCTTTCATGGAATTGCTAAATTAGCATCTGTTAGGGTTATTTCTCTTTACTGTGCTTGCAATTTTCTCTCTCCTGATTCCATTCTCTACCTCCACAAATCTCTTATTCGTCCCTATATGGAATACTGTTGTCATATTTGGGCAAATGATGCTCTTTCTTCTAATGATGCTCTTTCTCTTCTAGACAAGGTCCAAAAAGACATTGTAAATGTAGTTGGACCCGGTCTATCTGCAAAACTTTTTCCCATCATTGTAAAGTTGCATCTCTTTCTCTTTTCTACAAATACTATCATGACCACCGCTCAAATGAGCTTTCATCTCTTGTTCCATCAACCAAAACTTATTTTCGTTTGACTCATTATTCATTAAAATCTCATTATTTCACTCTATCTGTCCCTGCATGCCCCAAAAACTTTAATTTGTGTAGCTTTTTCCCCCACACTTCAACTCTAACAAACTCGCTTCAATCTTCATGTATTCCTGACTCATACAACCTTCAACTTTTTAAGTCTTTCGTCAATCGTTTCATTGTTCTATAACTTTATTATTATTACAGATCAAGTCATCACGGAAATAATTGATAAAAGTAATGGTTATACAGAAGAACTAGAAGACTGAACTTGGCAATCTGGCGAACTTCACTTTTCTAACCTTGGATTAGTTATTGATTGCGAACTTCACTTTCCTAAACCAACTTGCATCCAATTTAAAAAAATGGAGTCCATGCAACCAACTGTGAAAATTATCAAGTACCATATAAGACAAACCAGTACTTGTTCAGGACTTAACAGGACACAAATCTTTCTGCTCTGTTCAGATGTGGTGAAACTGTTACAAATAATTTAACTCACGTTAAACTGACCAATGGCAACTATTTTTTTACAGTTCCACAAATTGTTTAGAGACTGCACTTCTCAACAGAAATCACTATTCTTACATATCAGTCAAACACAGCATAAAAGAAAAGATTTGCAGCCACGGGTCTACAATGTAAAGGATATAAGTACTAATTAATATAGTTCTTCTGTCTCCACTCCATATAAAATTAGGCTTGGTCGAACAGTTTATCAAGGCACTGAATTAAAGTAGCAAAACATTTAAAGAGGTCAGATTTTTTCCTAAACTAACAGAGTCCAAAGTTTTTCCCTGTGTGTTTAGTGGAACATAGGTAAAATGTATACACAACCTTTATAGCTAAACAAATAATAAAATATACATCAGATCCAATAAATTCAAATATTCAAATAATAAAAGATGTAAATCTATTACGCCATGTTCTTTTATGGACAAAACAACAAATCACTATGGAAACAAACAACAAATCACTAAAAAATAATGAAACAAATTGAACGATTACCAAGTGTTGTAACTTCATCCAAATTGTTAGAGATTTAAATGGCTAAAAACAATTTGAGAAAAAGGCTAAGAAAAAGTTAAGGTAGAAGTAATGCTTTTGAAATAAAAAATAATAAAAGAAAAAAGAAAAACTAAAATCTAAAAGAAACAGAAGTGCTAGCAGAAGAAAATAAAAATGTGTAAAAAAAGAATTAAGAAAGAATCAGCTCTGATTCAGAAAAAAATCAATTGATAACCAATTTTTGTTTTGGAATTAAAAAGCAATTTATCCTTTATTATTTTTTATTTTTTTTCATTATCTTCGCTTTCAACAATGCTGCAAGCGACCACTAATAAGAGTTGGAAATTACTGGAAGAGAAAAGATAAAGATTGTAGAGCAAGATAATGATTGACAGACAACTTAAAAGATTGCAAATTATATTAATCAGGAAAGCAAGATAAAGGAAGGGAATTTCAAAGAACTGATGTTTGAGGAAAAAATCTAAATAATCAACTTAGTAATAATACTAAAGTCTTTTGCTTTTTTACTTTATTTAAATAAAATTAAAATATTAAATGTATTTTTTATTCTCAGTGAAGAATCATTTACAGTAGATGGTTACCATGGTAATGAAGGAAAGTGCTTAAACTTTCAAAAATTTCAAAATAAGATTTAAAAAAGAATTTTACTCAAATATGATTAATAGAAATTAATTAATGATTGAGTAGAGATTTTTCACCCGAAAACCCAAAATTAAAATCTGGTATGGTTTCGAAGTTCTGAAGTTTTAAAGTTTTCTTGAAATCAGGATAAATGAAGACATGACCTTACTTGAAACATTTTAAGGATAAATGAAGACATGACCTTACTTGAAACATTTTAAGGGTAAATGAAGACATGACCTTACTTGAAACATTTTAAGGGTAAATGAAGACATGACCTTACTTGAAACATTTGTGTTTTAAAACACAAATGTTTTAATAGTTTTTGTACTTTATTTACATGTTTAAAAGTTGAAAATTTAGAACATTATTATTACTGTTATATTTTATAATTAGTATTATTATTGTTATATTATCTTTTTTGTTTGTTATTCAAAATATTTTTTTTTTTTAATTTCTAGGTTTTAAATATTACGAATCAATTTGATGAGTTATATTTTGAAATTTCTACTTGGCTAAATTATTTACTAAATCAGGAAGAATCTTTAGGCTGTGAAATATTTGCCACTTGCTGTTTAGATTTGCTTCATGATCCCTTTGCACTTTCAAATTTTTGTGGTATATTTTATTGTTAAGCATTTAGTAATTTAAATGTTAGATATAATTTATAGTTTATGCACACGTATATACTTATATATTATATTATGCATATAAACTTGCACATATAAACACACGCATACACACGCTTGCATATATAAAAAATAAAACCTTTCAAAGTTTAAACTAAAAATTAATCAGTGGCAACAAAAATTTTAAATTATAAAAAGTAGAATTTTAAATTATGAAGAATTAAGGCATTGAAAAATGTGGCCCTAGGTACACAAGGTACCTACCTTGTGTACCTAGGTACACAAGGTAAATACACAAGGTAGATACACAAGGTACACAAACTTCCCCTACTATTATTTTACTATCAATAATTATTTGGATCAGGTTTATGTTTGAGTGACATTATTCTTATAAATTAATTGAATAATAATATTTTTTTTGCTTATTTTAAAAATAAATTGATATTTATTGTTTTTAGTATTGTTATTATCATTTTTGTTGATTTTGTTGTTGCCATTGTTGTTGTATTAACATAATGTTATTTTAGTAACACATAATAAAATCCTAGTTTGTAATTGTTTTTGATGTTAAGGTTAAAATTGTAATGTTTTTGATGTTGAAGGTAAAATTGTAATGTTTTTGATGTTAAAGGTAAAATTGTAATGTTTTTAATGTTAAAGTTAATACGATGTTAAATAAATTATCTATTTTTAAAGAAAAAGAATGCAAATTTTCTTGTTGTAACAAATAAATTTTTATAATAAATTTAAATAACTTGAAACTTAATGTTTCTTTACACAATAAAAGTAAATCATTTTAAAACCTAAAAGTCCCTTTTAAGTTGTTGCTATAGAAATATTCTAAAAGATTAAAAGTTCCTGGGTCTTGGCTTAAAAGTTTTCTACTTTAAAGCCAAGGCCCAGGTTAACTGGATCTTTCAGTTTGGGTATGAAGGCTTTCTACCTGATTCTTATAGAGGCTTCTAACCTGTGTTTTATGAAAGCTTTTATGTCTTTTAAAGATTTTTAGCTTTTTCTGTCTCTTCTGTAAAAGGTATAAATTGTTTTTTTTTAGTTTTTTACAGCATTGTTAAAATTAATTTTTATTTTGAATTTTAGTGGATGAAGGTTTATTGGATGGTTTGTGTGAAGAAAATAAGTATGTTTTTTTTTAACTTTTAAAATAAAAGTACTTACAAAAATTATGGTAGTTATATTAACTTTTGTTATTTTTAAAGGCAACCATGCAGTACTTTAAGTATTAATATGTTATCATTGCTTTCAGGAGGTAAGCTTGTTTACAGTTGGGTTAATTAATTCAGTTTGATACATTTATTCATTTTGATCTGACAAATTTTTTTTTATAACAAACTAATTTAATTATGAAAATGTGATATTGACTATTGTTATTTTTGAATTGACTATTGTTATTTGAATTGACTTATTGTTATTATTGAATTGACTATTGTTATTTTTGTTGCTAATTGAATTATGTCAAAAGTAAAACAAGACCCTGAATCAAATTATTTCAAATGTAAAACAAACCTCTTCATTTGCCCTTGAATGAAATTATTTTCGCTTATAGATAAGTTAAGAAGGGTGACCTCAGCTGTGGCAGAGTAAAATTCTGGAAGATTCTATTATTACTAACTTAGTGTTTTTGCATGCAGCATTTTGTTCTATACTTTTCTATTACACACTTTTCCTCTTTTTTTTTTTGCATGCAGCATTTATTAAACGTTTTACACATTACTGTTATATTATTAAAGTTCCAAACATTTCCATTTTCTACATTTTCCATATCTTACTATGGTTTATTTGATATTTTTGTTTTTTTTTTCATTAAAAATTATTTATAATTTTTTTTTAATGAAGAACCAACTGAAATGTATGTTTAGTTCATTAAATAAAAAAAATCAGTAAATAATTTTTTTTGGGGGACATTTTACAATAAAACTAAATTGTCTTATTAACACAAAACACAAAAAATTTTGTGTCTTGCTAAACAATAATGTCCATTAGTTTATCATGTTCATCAGTTGTTTCTAAGTTTGTTAGTTGTTTCTTTTAGGTTCTTCAGTTGTCTGCTCCTGATGAAAGTACGGTTCTAAAACTCAATTTTATGGTTTTGAGGCCAGCTGGTAGTCAGGTTTCCCCAAACTCTGTGGTAGCTCTCAGAGAGGCTGGTTCCATCAACAGCTGTAAAATATTAAATACTTATTTTTGTTTATTGTTTAATTCATAATGACTCCAATAGTCATGTGCTTGGCCTGGGCATTTACATTTGTAAAAATTCATCCATTTATCAGGAAACTAGGTTTGAATCCACAGACTATTCTTTTATGTGCTTTCTATCACCTTTTTCTTTGCTCTATATCCCTCTCCTACATATTAAGGCTGCACTTATTTTTATGTTATTTCTGATCAAATTGACCGAGCCCTTTTTCTTTATCTTTTAGCCAATACCATTAATGTTGGTGACTTTAATGCTCATCACACTAAATGGCTTGGCTCTGGTGTGTCAGTGACTCTTTGGGTGTTAAGGCCCACATCTTTTGCCTTTTCCAATCTCTAACACAAATAGTAAATGTTTAAACTTGCTTTTCAAACAATCCGAATCATTTACCTTACTCAACTTATGTCTTATCCTAGTCAGTGCTCAGTTTCTCCACATTATTCTTTAGATGCTTCTGATCACTGTTTGATCTCTCTAAAATAATTATCTTATTTTTCTTCATCATCAGAATCCCCCTATCATCAGATCTCTTACAACTATCTAAAAACTGATTGGGACTCTTTCCGTGATTTTTTTTGTGATGGCCCTTGGGTAGAATTTTTTCATCATCCTGCTGATAAATGTGCTTCATATATAATTTCTTGGATACAGGCTGGCGTGAAATCTTTTATTCCCTCTAAACCATTCCAAGTCAAACTTCACTCTTCTCCATGGTTTTTCTCTCATTGTACTGTTGCAATTTCCAATTGTAACCATTACTTCCATATCTATCCCAATAACAATTCTTTAGAAAACACACGTCTATTTATTATTGCTAGAAACAATTGTAAAAAGGTGTTGTCTAATGCCAAAGCCGGCTATTCTCAAGTCACAAAATCTTGTTTTTCATATCAAAAATTAATCTCCAATGACTTCTTGAGAAGCTTTAACAGTATCTATATTAAGGGCAAATTTACTGCTCCACCTCTCTGGTATGGTTCAGATTTTGTCACCTCACCTGAAGACAAAGCTGAACTGTTTGCTAAGAACTTTTTATCAATCTCACTTTTTGATTCCACTAATTACATCCTACCTGATATATTCAACAAACAGGTTGATCCAATGCTTTACATTCGTATCACTCCTGCTTCTGTTTCTAAAGCGATTTTTCGACAGCTTGTGGTTCGGGCAACATACCTGTTATAGTATTGCAGAAGTGTTCTCCAGAGCTGTCGTCTATACTTTCAAAACAATGTAATAAGTGCTTATCAGACTTTTATTTTCCAACCTGCTGGAAAGCAACATCTGGCAAATCTAAATCTATCCATGAATCTGTTATCCCTAATAGTGGCATCTGTTATCCCTATTTTCAAAAATTCTGGAGAGCGATCTGACTTTTCTAACTACTTTCCCATTAGTCTTCTTCCTATTATAAGCAAGGTTTTTAAGTCTTTAATTAACAAAAACCTAATCAATATGGATTTGGCTCTTCTCATTCTACTATTGATTTGTTAATTGTGATAACTAATAGGTTTTATTGTGCATTAGACAGATGTGGAAAGGACAAGAGCTATCACTCATGACATTTCTAAAGCCTTTGATAAAGTTTGGCATGCTGGTCTTCTCCATAACTTCTTTTCTTATGGTATATCAGGTATCATCTTTAAGATTATTGAATCCTTCCTTACAAATTGTAGTATAAAAGTTGTCCTCAATGGACAGCATTCTTCTTCATATCCTGTAACTTCAGGGGTTCCTCAAGGTTCTCTTCTTGGCCCTATACTCTTTTTGATTTACAATAACGATCTTCCAGATACTTTCACATCTAAGGTTGCATTCTTTGCTGATGATACTACCATTTATTCCTATCTTGATAGGAAGCCAACACTCTCTGATTGCTTGGAGAAGGCATTGAGTTTGAAAAGGATCTTACTTCTACAGCATGAGGCTCTCAGTGGCTGGTGAACTTTAACTCAGATAAATCTCAATATTTTTCAGGTTATCATTATTGCAACAATCTAGATCTTCCTAAATTTATGAACGGTAATGTACTCAACTAGTTGTCTACCATTTTTCTTCTAGGATTAACTCTTACTTCCAATTTTTCTTGGTAACCATACATCAAATCCATTGCATATCCTTAGCATCTGCTAAGGTTGCATCTATTTATCATGCTTGCTTAAAAAATAGATAACTTTCTTATGTTGGATTCTATTCTTTATCTATATAAATCTCAAATCTGTCTTTGTATAGAATACTGTTGCCATCTCTGGAGTGGATCTTTGAATGATGCCCTTTCTCTTTTAGACAAGGTGCAAAAATGCATTGTAAACATAGTTGGACCTGTGTTTCTAGCTAACCTTCAACCAATCTCACATCTTTGTAATGTTGCTTCTCTTTTTTTTCTTTCTATAAATGCTATTACAGATGCTGCTCTAAAGAGCTTATCGAAGAGAATTTTCATTCTTGTGTTACTTTTCATTCAATTAAGTCTCATTTTTTTACTGTGACTGTTCCTAAGTGCTCTATTTATTCTTATTCATCTTTTTTTTTCTTAAACATTAGATTTTTGGAATTTGCTCCCTTCATTTTGTTTTCCTAATTCATATAATTTGCAATCTTTAAGATGTTAAACATTATCTTGCTTTATAAACTTCATCTTTTCTCTTCCATTAACTTGCAACTCTAGTGATTGCTTGCAGTCTAGTTGAAAGTAAAAACATTGATTCAATCACTTCTTGATTGTAATTTTTAATACTTTTTGTTGTGCAATCAGTGATTTATGTTTAAATCAACATTTTTTGATTCATAATCAACAAGTTTTATTTCCTGATCAAAAATTTTTAAGATTTTTTTATTTTATGCTAAAAAAAATTTTATCAACAGTTTATGTTATGTAATCAACAGTTTTAGTTAATTTTAATTATTAATAATTATATACTACTAATTTACTATAATATGAAAATCTTTCATTATTTAATATTCACGAAACCACTTGGAAAAATGCTACCATATGGTGTATAAAAATGAGTAATGTATTTTGTCTGCATTATATAAAAAAGCATTTCTTTGCATGAAAACATACATAAAGGTCTGTCTAACATTTTTTTGTAAATTGAAAATCCAATGTGATTATTTAAAATGTATTTTGAAAAATCAAAAATTATAAAATTTTTAAAAAAAAGAAAAATTTTATTTTTTTTTATTCAAGATTTGGCTGAAAAGGTGGTTGCTCCAGTTCTTCAAACACTTGTAGCATGTAGTAAAGAACCCAAAAGAATTGTTAAATTTGTTTCAAATATTTCATCTGTTCAGCTGGAATCCTTTTTTACTTTCTCAAAGCAATGGATAGATTTAATAGAGAAGGTATTTTTGTTAAAAAACATTTATTCAAACATTAAAAATAATTTATTAAATTTATTAAACTCTCTCAAGCTTCTTTAAATGTTTTTTTTTTTTAACTCTGTTGAGAAATTTTTTCTGAGTATCTTTCTCTAAATATCATGAATTCTTTGTAACCAGTTAACCAGTTAAAGTGCAACTGGGTTTAAAAACTCAACTAGGGAAAATGCTGGGACCCATCTGGATATCCCACATGGGTCCTATTTTGATTTTGTCAGCAGGATCTTGGGCTAATCTAGGAATTTGATAGGAAATCCATATTGAATCTAGATATTTATCCATATTGAATCATGAGTATTTGATCTGACATAACTTGTATGAATCAGTTTAAAAAATATATTTGAATTTCATCATATTTTTAAGCAACAAGGAATTATTATTATACAATGATTTGTATAATACAACTATTATTATACAATTATTATTATACAATGATACAATTATTATTATACAATGATACAATTATTATTATACAATGATACAATTATTATTATACAATGATACAAATTGCTCGACAATTGTTCTGCTTTAGTAGCTTTCTCATATGGTTATATATTATATTATATATTATATTATACCCATACACTAATACAATACTATGCATGTGTTTATAAAGTTATGAAAAAAGATATCAAATGTTACTGTATGATTATGTAATCATATAATCAATAACACAATGAAAATTGACTTGCTATAGCAAGTTACTAATACTTACAAAACATTTATCATTATTTGGACATGTGAAATAAATTAGATATACAATTATAAAATGCATCTCAAGTTCAATATAAAATTGAATATGTAATTTTGATCTTAAATATTGCAAAAAACTTGCATAAGTTTTTTTGCAATAATTAGAATCAAAACTATATTTTCAGCTCTGTATTGACTTTGAGAAGCATTTTATAATGGTATATTTAATTTATTTTACTACATACTTTAAAAAAATATATATAACAGTCTGTGATAATTGATTGAAAAAAAGAAAAAATTTTAAAAAGACCTACTGCCTCTATAGGTATCACAATTTTTTTTTAACATATTCTTCTTAATATATAATAAAAATGTTTAAGCATTATGATAAAAATGTTTAAGCATTAAACTTCTTGTTTTTTTTGTGTCAAGTCATTATGAAAGGATCATGCTTACCATGTATGTTATTTATGCAATAGAGTAGTTTCTTATTTATACAATATATAATATATAATATTCTGTGGTAAATTATAAGGCACATAATAATACTATGTATCATAATATTACAAAATATTGAAAAAAAATTTTGTTTAGAAGATATCATGATTCTGATTCCAGAAAGAAATTCTGCAAACTGTCTTTGTCAAGACAGTCTGAAAACTTTTAACAAGAATATTTTAATAAGAATATATATATTATTCTTTTGTATTAAATAACTTACCAAGAAATTGTGTGTAATGCAGCAAAAGTATAGACTTTTAAAAAGAATGGGTCATTGAGCTACAAGAAAAGCGTCTGATTAATAATGTATATATATGATTAGTAATGTATATATATGATTAGTAATGTATATACATGATTAGTAATGTATATATATGATTAGTTATATATATGATTAGTAATTTATATATATGATTAGTAATGTGATAGTAATGAATATAATTAATATGATTAGTAAATGTGACCACAACAACATTAAGTAGTCTTGATCTTAATGATTTAAATAATTGTAAAATTGAAAATAATGAATCTAACAAGTTAATTAATGTTTATTTGACTCATTTTTCAAATTCATGATAAAAAGATGCCAATTCAAAAGCAAATTGAGTGGTATGGATGTATACAACAAGATTTTTAATAATGACAGTTTTGGTGCTAGGAAAGCTTTTTTATTGTTAGTTGCTGTTAATGGATATTTGAAGATCCCAGTAGCATATTTTTTATCAGATAGAATTAATTCAATCTATTTCTCTGCATAGAGGCCTTGTTTAACAAGGTTTTTGTTTTGGAGTATAAGGTTGAGACTTTAATTTTAAACAAAATTGAAATGTGTAGCATCCTCAATTGCAGAGTAGCGACTGTAGAGTGAGTTTATATGTGGAGTTAGCAGTTCAGACCTCATAATCAAGGCATTGTAGATGCTCTTGAGTTTCTCAAAAAAAACATTTATTTTAAAGGTTGAGGGACTAACCATCAACTTTATTTAACTTATTGAATAAATTTTCATTTTACTAAAAGTTGGAATTTTGTTGGTAAAATTTAAAAAACTCTAATCAAACGAATTAAAAGCCTGCATCAATCTTTATTAAAAAACAAGTTTAGAGGTAGCTTTCCAAAATAAATTTTTTTTTTTTTTTTGTCATTATACTTTTTTTTTCCATTATAAAAACATCGCCACTGCTTGCCACTGAGTTCTTAAATTAATTAGTTTACACAACTAGTTTTGGTTTTTTCTTTTTTACAGTTAATTTTTATAATTTGATTTTTTATTTATTTAAATAAAGACAAATATGTTGGTTTAATCCAATATATTTTTCATTTTTTTAATTATATTTTATTTTTTATAATAATTTTATCAAATAATAACAAATAAGTTGATTTAATCAATCTTATTTGTCATCATTTGATAATATAGTTAATTTTTATAATTTAATTTTTTCATATTAAATATTATAAAAATATCTTGTTTTTCTTCATTTAAAGAACATTTAATTGTGATAAAGCTATTTTTATTTATTATTTGTTTGTGTTGTTGGTCAAAACTGCAAAAAGGAAAATCTAAATTTTGTTTATAACATTTTTTTATTGGTGTCAAATATCAATTACAAATGAGAATTATTCAGCCTAGTTTTAGAAAAAAATAAGGAGCTTTATAGTACTTATTAAACTTATATAGAATTATACTTACCTTTGCTAAAAATTTACCTTCAGCAAAATATTGTTAAAAGTTTTGTTTATTTATTGTTTATTATTGTTAAAAAAATTAAAACGAAGTTGAATGTAACTTGATTTAGAACAAATTGTTCATTATTTCATGACACAACTTGAAATAACTAAATACTTTCTGAAATACTCTTTTCACTAATTTTGACAAATTATTATGTTATATTTTTGTACTTCTGAAATTCTAAAATATTTTTTTAATATAAACTGAATTGAATTGTGCTTATGGTATTTTTTATTTAGAGATTTACACTAATTTTTATATTTTATTAGTATATTTTAGTTGTTTTATGGGTTTGGTTCTTTTTCAAGATATCAAAAATAATATTGGAATGAAACTTTAAAAAATTATCAAAATTAATTATTAATATTTTTATTAATTAATTATATAAAAATTAAATATTTTTGAAAACTTTATATTATATTATAGTATGCTTGCACTGTTTGTTAAATATTATTTTAATTTAAACCAACTCAATAAGTATTTAAAAAATGGGTATACAGTACACATGGCTAAAAAAAAACGGCTTGTAGGTATTTTAAGAAATGGGTGTTACAAAAGTTTCAAATAAATTTATTCATATTTAAAGACTATATTTATTACATAATTTAAAAGAATATTTTGTTAAAAGTTTTTTTCAATTTAATGAAGGTTTACCTTAAATCAATTTTTAAGATACTTCCCATAGTTTCCTTCCCATCAATAGTGACCATCAAGAGTGGCCATGACACAGTGATTAAAGCGCTTGCTTTAGAAGAGATCAAGGATTCAAAACTCTGGGCATATTTTGCACCATCGGTAAGAAAGGAGATCTTCCTAGTTAAATACTCTTCTGCTGTGCTTTGTGACCTTCTGACCTTCTGCGGTGCTCTGTGACCTTCTGACCTTCTGTGGTGCTCTGTAACAAGACTGTTAGATGTTTTTGGGGTACCTAAAACAAAACAAAAATATTAAGTGTGAATACTTTTAAAGTTTTGAGATATTTTTTGTGTTATCTTTAGGTAAAAAAAATCTTTCATACCCATTATGTAGAGTAATTATTCATTAGTAATTGAGCATAAATTATTGCAAATAATAAACATTAGTAAAGCTTACATAAAAAAGATATTATCGTTACCATTCTTTATTACTTGAAAATTCACTAGCAATTCAAAAATTTGACTTCAACACATGATTTTAGTCTATATTATAGTTTAATTATAAAAATAAATTAAGTATTTAATTTTAGAAATTTGTTAAAAAAAAAGTTTATATCCTGAAGTCCATTTGTATTGGAGAGCACAAGACACTTAAGTGATTAAACTATTTTTAGGTTAAATTATGTTAATTAGAATACATTTTAATTGGTAAGCTCATTTCAAAGTTTGGTATGACAGCATTCAATTATTTAATAATAGTTTTTTCCTTTCCCTTTAATTACAGTATGCTTGACTACTATAATTAAAATGTAAAGTAAATAATGATGCATTACACTGAGTTATCTTTAATACGCAAATGACCCTATGGTTGTTCATACAGTTGTTGTTTCATATGATTTCATGTTTTATTTGTTATTTCCTTTATGTCTATAGTGATATTATTACATGGTTACTATTAGTCTTTTAAATTATGTTTTCTTATTTTTTAAATTATTTATTTTGTATTACATTTTCTGTGACATGACAACTACCACCAGATTTGAAATGAAAAAATTATAGTTTACTTTCTCTTTTTTTTTTAATTTAGTTTATTTTGTGTTTTATTTAGACAAACTCAAATAAAATTTACTCAAACAAGAAAGATGTTATAACACGTATGATTTTTTTTTTACGATATTAATGCATATATCATTATGTATCATTAATATCTTTGAATTTTTGAAATAAAATTAGTATTATTAAAGTAAAGCAAGAAAACAACATATATAGCAACAATAATTATCTTGTGATGTTAGTTACAACATTTATAACAATAACATTTAACAAAATACAAGTCTTTGGTTGCTTTTGTTTTGTTAAATGCTGCTCAATATTATGTTTGTTTTATTAGTTATTAAACATTAACTTTTTTTACTTGTGTGCAGAGTCTAATGCTGTGGAAATGGTATACAGATCTGCATTGATGCTCAGCTATTTTTCATCGAAAGACATCAAAGATGATATTCTAAATTTTTTTTTGACGTCACAACAGTTATTTGTACGAGAAATATCTGAAATGCCTTTACATTCATTAACAAACTATATATTGCCCCTATTTTTCAATATAATTACTGTCCTTAATCATAGCAATATGCAGCCTATTGTTATCAGTCAAATTGACAGTGTCTTAAAAATAAGTTTTCAAACCATACTAAGCAAGATTTCAAACTTGGGTGGCACGTTTGCTAGTGTATCAGCCAACTTGATTATTTTTCAAACCAGTTTCATTAAAGAATTTTTAAATTGGAAAGATCTTATTTCTCAGACACTAGCTTACTGTCTTCAGCAATTCCCTGAGCTAAAAACACATCACTCAGGAAGACCTGTTAATGAGTTTGTTTATGCATTAGTTGATTTGATTTTTCAAATGAGAAAAAAAATTTCACAAGAAACTAATATGATGGCAGTTTTTGGTATTGTAAAAAATATAGCAGTTTATCTACCTTCTTTTGCTGTTGTAGAGTTATTAAAAAAAGTGACTTGTGATCTTTTTTCTGTAGAGCAATGCTCAAAAGTATCCTCTTCATACATTAACAGTTTAAACTCTTTACTTGTGATCATAAATGAAAACTTTTCTTTTAAAGTGATATTATCAGATTTATCTGGATTAAAGGATTATTTGCATGAATGTTTAAAAAGAAAAAACAAAAATCAGGCAGAGCAAAGAAAATGCTTTCTGTTAATTTATAAATATTTTCCAACCCTTAATGTTAGTTATAAAGTTTTATGTAAGATGTTAAAGTTAGGAGAGAAGATTTTTCAAGATGCTGCTCTTCTGTTGTCAAAGCAAAATATAAAATGGGTTGATTCAATGGTGACCGAAATTGATCATCAAAATTTTTCTGTCACTGATAATTTGGTTTATCTATTACCACTTTTGTCGATTGCTTCTAGCTACAAACTTTTAACTGAAGATCAGCATAAAGTTGTTGGTATTTATTTTATTATTTTGTGATTTCTTTTTTTGAATATTTTTGTTTTTTATTTTGTTATTAGTAAAATAACAATACTAATAAATATGTTATAATTCTATATATGTTAAAATTTTAGAAATAATTAATATTTAAATAATTTACTATAAAAGATATTTTAATAAGTCATGGAGACCTATGTTTGCAGTAAAAAATGTGTGTGAGTTTTGTGAGTTTGTGTGATGCAGTGGTGTGAGTTTGTCTGATGTTAATGCTCAATAATTTTGTTTTATTTTTAAGGAAATATTCTAAAGATACATTTAGAAAAGATTTTAAACTCAAAATACCCAGGATTCATAGATGTTCTTGTTTGGCTTCAAACATTTCTTTCACTTGATGAAAAAGCAGAGTTTGTTAAGGTTATTATTTCGAACTTTGAGAGTGAGGAGAACGTTGAGGAGAATCTTATTCTCTTCATTCACATTGTGTCATCTATAAAAGAACACAAAAAGTATGCAATGCTATTGTTAGATGGTGTTGCTCAAATTATTTTAAGAATTATCAACTCAAAAGATACAGGGGTTTTCGAGCACCTCCAGCCAACTTTAGAATTAATCAGTCAATTGGATGTTAAAAAATATTCAAAGAAATTGAAAACATTAGCTTCTTTGTGGAATGAGTTTGTTACGATTATACTGAAAAACTTTTATTCAGAAAGTAAATGTATTAATTTGCTCTCAATGGCTGTTAGTTTGTTTTACAAAATAAAAAAATTTCAAGATTTGAATGTCCTAACATTAAAAGAACTTTACTCAATGTTTATAAGTCATTCAATGTTTTTGCAGGTAATGCAAAAGGAAGACATAGTTAAAGGTATTTTTTTTTTGTAGCTATTTATAAATAAAAAACTCATTATTTACTGTTTGAAAAGATAAATCTTAAGTTTGTTATAATTAACATTTAATGTCTAATCTTTGTGCAAATTAAAAAAATAAGTCAACTAAACTAAGCACATGTTAATGTTACTTATGCTAAATAAAAAAGAATTTATTGATTGAATTTATTGATTTTTTTTTTTTTTTTAAATTACTTACAATTAAACAAGAATAAGAAGAAAATAACAAGAAATAAATTAATAAATCTAATAAAAGAATTAATAAAACAAGAGAGTGGTATATAAATGGTTTATATGCAGTTGCTATATACGCTATGTTGAAGCTTTTTGTCAGGACTAAATCAACATAAACAATTTTAAAACTAATATAACCACTAATTTGTTTTTTAAGAAAGTATATTAATGTAGATGTTATAAAATATATTCCCAATATATGCACATGAAGCAAGTGATTAAAAAAATGATCAGGTTTGGGTGTAATGTCAACAACAAAGAATTGTTTTTAATGCTTTTACAATAAGAACTTAATGTTGCAAGATAAATCCAGATTATGTAGCCCAATCAAATCTGATTTGGAGCGTTTAAAGCAGCTAATTTAAAAAACAATCTGAGATTAACAATATGGTGTTTAGCAAGCAAAATTCAATGTGTTTATGGTACCATAGAGTATCTCTTGCACAAAATGAGAAGGACCTTTAAGCTTTTTATTTGGATATCACACAAATTAGATTCAAGTAAGTTAGGTCAGCAAGCAGACATCTGCATAAACCTCTTGTTTTTGCAATGCATGTTTAAAATAGTTTTACCATGTTATCACCTGAGATAAGAAGTGGGTACTCTACATAAACCACACCTGAAAGCGTCAAGTGTGGTTTATGTAGAGTAATATGGAGTTGGAACAACCATTAAAACCAACTCTGAAAGTTAATCTACACCCTATAATGGTGTTTTTTATGGTTTGGTAAGAAGTTCACAGTATAGTGTGACAGGCTTGCTTCCACTAAACAATAGCTTCAACAAAGCACAATACTTAGCACGAAAAAGTTTACTTTCTCCATGACAACCTTTGCTTACATTGCAAAATCAATTTTACAAAACTGTTGAAGCCAAGATTTTCTCATTTGCACTACTCCCAACATAGAAACAACAGATTATTATTTCTTCTGATCACTAAGCAACAGCTTGTGCAATAAAAGATTTACCAGCAAAGAGGCACTCTAACAGCACCCCAATCATCTCTTTGATTCAAAGCCTAAATAGTTTTACACCAACATCATTCATAGCCTATAAGTTGGCAAGTTATTGAAGACAATAATGGTATATTTATTGTTATTGTTATTTATTGTTAAAGTTATGAAATTAAAAATGAATGTTAATCTTTTTTTTCTTTTAGTTATCAATATTTTTTAGTCAACCCAATATTTAAAATAAATATTTAAAATTCAAGATGTAAAATAGGTAGTTAAATAGACTAATGTCATCTTGTCATGTCATGTTGTCATGTCATGTTGTCATGGTTTTTTTGAATTTTTTTTTTAACTAGTAGTTTAGTTATAATGTGTGAAATTTTTCTTTTTTAGAATCTTTAGTAAAATTGCTTTTGGCTTTGGTAAAGTTATCTCCTGATTTATGTAGTCATTCATTTGTACCTATTCTATTGGCTTCATATGGTGCAAGTCTTAGTAATTGTGGTATTTATTTTAATAATATATTATTTTTATGAGCTTCATTTAAAGTTTGCTCTTAACAAAATCTTTTTATTTTTGTTCAGATCAATATCTTTTATCTTTACTTATGCTGTTTGAAGAAAGCGGTGTTTCCTTTGAGCAGTTTCAGCCTTTGTCTTGGGGTTCTGGGGCACTTGATGCATACAGAATAGATAAACCAAAGCACCTAATGCATGAAAGAGTGTTTTCAAGCTTTCTTAATCAAATAGATAGCAAGCAATTAATTCAAACAGCTTGGAAATTTCCAATACATTTAAAATTAACAGTGTGTTTTTATTCGCTTAATTGCTTTTTTTTTTTAGTGTTTTATTTTCTTTAACAGTTTAGAAATTTTAAAAAGTTTTGTAAAAAAGTGTGTGATTTTAGGATGAATATTTCAAAGCATCAGAATTGTATGATCCAAGATTTTTATTAACTTTGCTGGCATGCTTTTTCAAGCCTGGTAAGTTTACCTTTGCTGACATGTTTTTTCATGCTTGGTAAGGTTAACCCTCTATTGGTATAATATATTATTCTTGTAATATATTGTATTTACAACTGCAATTATTATAATATATTTCTACTCAAAAAATGCAAGCTTGAGTTTTAGCACAATACATATTCGTAAAATATATATTTACAAATTAAAGCACCATTTTGCAATAAATGAATAGATATTGTAAAATTTTCAGCATCATTACAGAAGTAAATATAAATTGCATAAATCATGAATATTTCGTATGTCCTCCATATTCTTTGAGAACATCCATGACTTGCTTTGGCATTGATTATCCCAGGTTCAGAATTATGGTATCAGGAATCATGTTCTAAACTGCAAATATTGACACAAGTCATCCGGATTTTTAGGCTTGATTTTCTGTATCTTTATGAAGAGTTCCTCCCACAAATTTTGGTAAGATTTAAATGAGAGCTTTGTGACGGCCATTCAAAGTGTTAATATGAGCAGATGATAATGATTTGTAATCATTTTTCAATTGATAATTTACTTGCACAATATTGACAGATATTCTGCAAAAAAAAAAACAACAGTATTGAAATATAATTAATTTAAAATTTTGAGTCTTGAAAAACCAGTAAATTAAAAATTATACAGCTTCTTTTTTTTTTTTTTCCTCATTCATGAACAAAATACACTTCTCTCAAACTATAAATCAAATTTTCTTATGTGTCACTTTTTATTATATTGCCAAAAAATTCAACAAATCCAATTGGCAAACTGTTGGGGAATGAAAATAGTACAATTTTTGTTTGGAATAAGTACTATTCAAACTGTCTTAATGGTCTAAAAAAACAAATCATTAAAAAAAAAAATTTACTATATAATATAAACAGGCCATTTCTAAAAAATCACACGTTGAAATTCGTATATGTTTTTACTTTTATTTTCATAAAAATGAAACTAGCAATCTCCAATTTACTCTCATTTAATTCTAATCAATATAAATATTTTGTAAACAAAAAATAGTAAGCATTAGTAATGTTAACAAAGAATAAATAAAGTTTGAAATGGAATCACGCACGGAACAGAAAAACTTCTATTTTAGTTACTAGATAAATAAACTTTAATTCCTTGGAAAATATAAGTTTCACCGGTATACTTTTTTTTTAAATAATATTTTAAAGTAAAGATTTCCAGAAAGTTACAGGATTGCACTATGAATCATAGAGTTACAGCAATCGTTTAAATGCAGTTTATGAATGATCACGCACGGAAGTCACGCACAGATGTTGCGAATTTGTCAATTTCATGTAATTATTTTTATGAAAATAAATTGCTTGTGAGTATTTTAAGTGAAATATTATACTTCTGCGACTCTTATTTAATATATTTTTGATGAGAAATGGCAGTCATCAATTATTTCTAGCTAGAGTATTGCGTTTTGAAAGTTATTGTATATTTTTTTAAATCTAGCGATATTATTACTCTAAAAAATAAAATTGTAAAAATGTGTATATTTAATTTATTCAGTCTAAAATATGATAAAAATATTTTTGTTAAAATTGTTCTTTAAGAAAATCAAAATAGTATGCATATTGCATAAAGTCCCAGCTTTTAATTGCTAAAACAAAGAAAAATAAAAAATCACGCACAGAAATGGAAATGCCCAACATAATTGTTTTTTTCTTACATTAGTTTCTGAAAAGTAGACCACATTGTTAACATAAGCAACAGTTCTAGCGATTTCTTGTAATAAGCAGATTCAAAATTATAAAAACCCTTACTTATATAAATCTGAAAAGATGATAAAGTACCTTCTCGTAATACACTATTTTCTGTACCAAAACCGAAGAATCTGGGTTCAGACACTTTAATTTATTTAGTACTTACTATTCTAGAATACCCAGAACATCAAGTATACCCAAGTATATAATAGTTCTAACTAAAGTAGATCTTCATATTTTATTTGTTTTCTCAAAACTTTTTGTAATAATACGTAAAAAATAATTGGTTTTTGTAATGAATAATAAATAGATGTATTTTCTTTTTATAAATTTAGCGAAATCGTTATATTAATAGGTTAAATAATCAAAGTCTTCAGCTTCAAAAGCTCAACAAAAGTAAAAACTTGTTTATTTTGGTTGTTTATAGAGTATCCTATCTGTTAACATAGATTGTGTTCATACAATTTTAAGTTTTAAATATGATACTATACAAGAGCCAAACATTTTTTGTGGTTTGAAGATGTAACTTTAACTTGTAAATTAGTTAATATCAAACATTTTTTGTGGTTTGAAGATGTAACTTTAACTATTATTTATCATTTGCAAAGTCTTTTTAAACTTTAACAAACTTCTAGTTTATCTTGTTTAAGTTATACTATCTTGTCTTGTTTAAGTTATCTTGTGTCTAACAACTTGGACTATCACTGCTGACCTTTTCTATTACTACTGATTTTTCTTAGAAACCATATACAAATCCATTTTAAAGTTAGCATCTGCTAAGGTCTTGATTTCATCCTCTACTCTCTAAATCTCTTATTCAACCTTGTATGGAATACTATTGTCATATTTAGGCTGATTTTTCTAATAAAGCCCTCTCTCTTTTTTACAAGGTCTAAGAACTCCACTTAAAGACTATACAGTTGTAAAATGAATAACTCCACTAAAACGATATTAATAGTTAATTTGTATAAACAAGGAAAAACAAAGAAAGCAGTATAAGTTATAACTGTACATAAACTAGATTTAAAAAGGTATATAAGTTTGAATTAAAGGTGAACTATATATTAAACAAATAACCCTACTTTAACGGTATAAATTTTGTCTAAAATTAACTTAGTAACAATCTGAATATATATATATATATATACGCATTAATATATATATATATATATATATATATATATATATATATATATATATATATATATATATATATATATATATATATTGTTTAATATAATATTTGGTTGCCTTGCCTAGCTCTGATATTTAACTATATATATATATTTATATTGTGTGTGTATATATATACACACACATACTATGTGTTGTATATATATAAACACACATACATATAAATGTATATATCTGCATGTAAATAAACATGTGTATGAATTAGTTTTTATTTGGCATTTTCAGGTTATTTTGTTGATTGTCGTCAGTTTATTGAAAGTGGTTGTTTATCTCTTGTGATTGCTTCACTTTCCTCACACGATGAGTCAATTCGCAAAGTTGCTTATTATATTTTATCACAATACAATGACCAACTCGAAAACTCAAAGTTTAGAGAAAAAAGTCAAGTAAGAATGTGTTTGTTTTATTTGAAGTATATGTATGTATGTATGTATGTATGTATGTATGTATGTATGTATGTATGTATGTATGTATGTATGTATGTATGTATGTATGTATTTATGTATGTATGAATGTATGAATGCATGAATGCATGCATGCATACATGTATGTATGTATGTATGTATGTATGTATGTATGTATGTATGTATATATGTATGTATGTATGTATGTATGTATGTATGAATGTATGAATGCATGAATGCATGCATGCATACACATATTTATGTTTGTATGTATGTATGTATGTATGTATGTATGAATGTATGAATGTATGAATGTATGAATGCATGCATGCGTACATGTATTTATGTATGTATGTATGTATGTATGTATGTATGTATGTATATAAAATATTTCTTAATAGTTATATTCTAATGCCATTTTTTTTTTGTTGTCTATTAACATTTGAAATAAACTAAATTCTATTCATTGATTGTAACAGAGCTTAACTTGTTCCAAATAGTTGCAAACTGATTTGTAATGAAATTGCACCTTGGTGTGCAGTCTTCTACCAGATCTGGTTTCAATTTATAATTGTGACCACTTGTTGTTAATGTTCTACTATTAATTAATGCTAATTGTTTATCAAAGTTGCTTTATTTCAATGTGTTTATTAAATTTTATACAATATTATAGCAACAATAGGGGTAAATTGCGTCACCGCTTTTATGTTGTGTCTTTAAATTTGTAATTCCAAGTATATCAAGTTTATAACTTGATATACTTATATATATTTTATACTATATTTTATAGCTGATGTAATAATGGTGATAATCTTGCTACTCGTCATTGTACATTTTCTATTTTTTTAATAAATCTAACAAGGAATGGAGACCACACTACTACAACATATTTCAACTCTGGTCTTTATACCCAAGTAACTCGATGCAATAGTAATTAACATTTGCTTGTTTCTATATATTTGGTAACTCACCACTGCATAATGTTTTTTTTAAGATAATACATAATGGCTTTGTTAAGACTGCAGAACATTTTTTAAAATCATTCTGTTTACACTACCCACTGCTACACTTTTGAATGGGTTAAGTGGCATTAATTTTTCCAGTATTTCTGCCTCACTGATCTCTATATTATTAAAATTAACGTTTGTATAAGTCGGAAAGTTTTTATTAATATTCATTAAGGTGGTTTGCAATATTGGGACCTTCAATCAAAAGTTTACCTTCATTAAAATAAATTCTTCTTATGTAGTCTTAAACACTTTGTTTTGATATATTTATATAACATTTTTGGATTATCTTTAGGCTTTAGTATTAGCTGTCATTTAAATTCTAACTTAGTTGTCTTAACTTTTTTTTTTGCACGCTTTTTCAACAAGAAGTATTGTTTGGTTGCTTCAAATTTTGATTTTTCCATCCTGAGTTTTCGTTCGTTTTTCATAGTTTCCATAGTTTTTATACATTTTCAATAGTAAAATTTTTGGTCTTATTTAACTCTTGATTGAATTATTTTTTTAAATATGAATCAATCTATATACTAAAGCTTTCAATTTGATAAACTTAACTTTTATACTCAATTTGAAATAGCGAAATGCCTAGAGCATTCTGCTAATATCAAATTGAGTATAAAGTTAAGTTTGCATCACTTATCTGGAAATTTGGTTCAAGCAAAAATTATATTTGAGTTTGATTTAGTATTACTGAATTTATGTGCCAGCAAGTCTTCTAGGTTTTTGTTTAATGATGTTGTGTTGGTGAACTAATATGAAATTTTTATTTTGTATTCTTTATTTACGTTAGTATTTTTGATTAATAGTTGATACGCAATCTAATTATTCATAATATTATTGCTAAAACCATCAACTTAATACAACTGAAAACATCAGACATCAGATTGTGCCATTTGTTAGCTTTTTTTATCCATATCTACAACTCTCTTGTCAATAAAATTTTAAGAAAGCAAGCTTTCATCTTTTATCTCTATTAGTGCTTTAACATTGTGGTGTAATTGCTATTTTGTCACTATAACAACAGTGTTATTTGTTATGCCATAATAAAATGTATATGGGAAGGCTAGTTCTTGATTTAGTACTTTGCACAGTTCTCTTAGTTGTTTGTGAAGTCTGGATTTACGAAAATACCTGTTTTTGGTGGTTATAGGAGGCTTTTAATACAATAATTTTTTTATTTTTATTGCCAACCTCAATTTCAATGCCAATTTTATTTGGTTCTTTTGTTTTGGATTTCAAACAATAAATTTTGTTATTACATTTATATCTACACTAGTTTTAAAAATAATGTTTACCAATTCATGATAAAAATATGTTGTCATTTGATGTTGACTGCTTTATAACAACTGATGATGATCATGATGATGATCAAAAAACATTTTATTTTGTCATTTGATGCTATGTAGCAAAGATTAATTAAAAAGTTATATTTTTATCTCTCTTCTTTCATTTTCTTTTTTTACAATGGAATTCATTGATATTGTAATATTTGATCAGTTTTTGCTGTTACTATAGCTACCACTAGATAGTTGCACTTTTTAAAGTTTATTTTCAGTTCAGTCTTTTTTAGACCAATAATCACTTTATCCTTCTCATTTAGCGACTGCTCCAAGTTTTGATTTCTTGCAGTCTATCTGCCTAAAATGACAACAGCTGCAACAGTTGATATACTAATTTTTACTTTGTTTTCTAATGTTTATAAAAGTATTTTAAAATATGAGTTATATATGATATATATAAAACTAAGTATAATACAAAGAACTCCACTTAGAGACTATACAGTTTTAAAATGAATAATTTCACTGAAACGATGTCAATAGTTAATTTGTATAAACAAGGAAAAATAAAGAAAGCGGTATAGTTATAACTGTACATAAACTAGATTTAAAACGGTATATAAGTTTGAATTAAATGTGAACTATATATTAAACAAATAACCCTACTTTAACGGTATAAATTTTGATTAAAATTAACTTAGTATAAAAAAATATTTATAGATTAAGAGTATTTAATATAATTACATAAAAACTATGTAAAAAACGAATTATACCTCTGCTATGGAATACATTTTTAATGTTAACCACTCCATAATGCGCTGTCAAGTTATAATTAAATATTACTTAATATAAAACGAATATTTCCGGTCAAAGAACATTGCTTAAAATGATTATAATTAAATTAATAAATAATTATAGTTAAAACTAGGTATAAAACAAACATTTCCCTAATTATAAACAAGTTGAAAGCGATAAAACAAAAAAGTATAAAACAAATATTTCCATTTCAAGGGTTAAAGCAAATATTAATATAAGTTAAAATAATTTAAACTTAAAAATTAAAGGTTAATTAAATATAAACTAGAGTATAAAACAAAAAGTTCTACTAAAATGGTTTTTTTTTTTTAGAAAACAAATTTTACATTTTTAGAAAACAAATAACTCCACTAAAACGACATAGATTATTTTCACTTATATATACTAAGTATAAAACTATATATATATACTTAGTATAAAAGAATAGCTCCATTTATAAGATATAAATTATTATAAAATATTGATATAGATTAAATATAAACAAATACCTCCCCTAAAGGGTATACATTATGATTTAATATAAACTAAGATAGTTTAACTACAATAGTATAAACATTTATAATATAAACTAATTATAATTTATTAATAAACTAACGAGTGAATAGTTTCAATAAAGCAGTATAAACAAAAACTAGATATAAAACATAAAGTGAATATCTCCGCTATAATAGTACACTTTATGCGGCATACAAAATGTGAATGATTAGTGAATTGAATTCCCTCCTCTTAACCCTATGGTCCCTATTTACTTGTCACCTCTCCAACATTTGTGGTCATTGTTTAACTAACGCTATATCCAATAAAATTATAACTTCTTTTTAACTGAGGTATTTATGGCTGTATATGTTCCATAAAGTAACTAGTTATGTTTTTTTGGGGTTCAGATGCGAAGTTATACAAGAAAAACCCTTATTGTTAATAACATACGGAAATCAGTCTTGACCATTCTTACCACTAAATTATGAGATTTCTAACTGAACTTTTGTCCTTTTTTATAATTATTTGCTTAATACTTACCGTAAAAACCCCTAATTCCGGATGTAACATAATTCCGGATGGTTTTAGTAAAAAGTTTTATAACTCCCTTAATATAATGAATTTATGAATAATTTTTTTCATAATAAACGTCTTTACCAGACAAATCGAAAAATATAAAAAAAAAAATTATATGAACTATGCAATCATGAAAGATTTCGATTTGAAATCTTTCATAACTAAAAAAAAAAAAAAAGGAAAAAAAAAATTTGACTTGCAACAAAAAAATTAAAAAAGTAAAAACACTATTTTGTGCAGAATTTTATGCTGATTATTTTAGCCAAAAAAAATTAAATTACCTTTTGAAATAATTGAAAAAAACAAAAAACAAATTTGCTACCAGCCAAAAGAAAAAGACGCCTAATTCCAGATAGAGGTAATTATTATTTTATGTACCTAAAAAAAAAATAAACAAATTAGCCAGCAGCAATAAACAAATACACTTTTGAGTCCCGGATACAGTTAATTACAATTAGCTATTTTATTTTTTATCACTTTCATGCACATAATATAATATATTATGTTCATTAAAGTAATAAAAAATAAAATAGCCACAAGGGAAAAAATAATTGACACTCATCCAGATACAGCTATTTTTTTTAGCATCCATAAAGTTAACGCATTTGTGTTAATTGTATTACTGTATTAAAGAATATGGATAATTTTAAACAAAAAGAAGAGCGAGAGAGTCGAATCCAGCTAGCTATTCAAGCTATTACTGAAAAAAAAAAGTCGTACGTACAAGCTGCTAAGTGTGGCAAAATCTACACTTTTTGACAGAACAAAAGGATCATGTAAAAATCGAAGAGCGCCAAGAAAGATGAGCAACATCACTGAAGCTATTATTGTTGATTTATTAAAATTTATGAGTGATATCAGCTTTGGCTTGAATAGAAAATTCGTGTTTATTGTTGTTGAAAATTATTTAAAAAAATCAAACCAACGTAGTCTATTCAAAGGCGGCAAACCGACTAGAAAATGGTACTTCGGTTTCATGAATAAATATCGTAAAGAAATTTGCCCATGAAAAGTAAGCAGTATGCAAACTATTAGAGCTGTGGCCACACAACCAGCTATAATTGACAATTGGTTTGAGCAATTAGCAGTAGCATATAATGAACATAATTTAGGCGATAAGCCGTTTTAACTGTGATGAGTCATTTAATCAAGGCAAAGTCAAAATTATTTGTAGAAAAGAAACAAAAAACCCTAAAAAGCTAGCACCATCGAATGAAAAGCAAATGACGACAATCTTGACTTGTTGTGACGCATTCGGTAATTATTTACCTCATCAAATAATTTATAAAGGCAAACATGTTATGAAAGACTGGTGCAAAGGCGGTGCCCAGAATGTTTATTATAACAGTAGTAGTTCAGGCTGAATGGAATCCAAACTTTTTTTGTCGTGGTTTAAAAGAGTTTTTTTGCCTCACTCAAACAAACTTTCAGGATTTAAAGTTCTAATACTTGATGGCCATGCTTCACATATGAGCTTAGAGTTGAAAAAAAAAGCTTTAGAAAATTATATTTTACTTTGGCGTTTGCTGGCTCATACCAGCCATTTTTTACAGTCACTAGATGTTGGCTTAATAAAACAGTAAAAGGAGCATGGAAGAGAATTGTCAAAAGTTATTTGACTAAAAATCACTTTCAAAGTCTGACTAATCAACATTTTCTGGCCATGTTTAAGGATCTCATCCAAAATGGTGGGTTTAAACATGAAAATGCACGGAGTGGTTTCAAAAATACTGGTATATTTCCACTTGATCGTTCGCAAATTTCTTCTAAAAAAACTTCCATTGGTGCTGTGTTTCAAGCTGTCGAAAACAACAATATTGAAAATTTATTTGATTCTTCTATCTAGTCCATTAGTTATGGGAAATGCTACCAATACACTTAATACACCGTCAAGAATGTCAAATCGTGAATTTTTGCTTAAAAGCTTTGCTACTTTGAATAATGCTGTTCAACAAGTGGGCAAAGATATAAACAAATCAGTGTTAAATATGCTTTGAGATCAATTGACACTAACTCTAAATAAAAGAGTTCAAAAAAGTGAGAGAATAAAGCGACCAGCTAATTATAATATGACTTCGGCGGATGCCATAGCTTACGATGAAGCTGAACAAAAAAACAAAAATTAGATGAACAAGCTGCAAAGAAATTTACTAGGGAACAAAAAAAGATTTCCACTGCTACTCAAAAAGCGAAAAATGCCCAGAAAAGAGAATAAAAAAAAGTTGAGACAAAGTCAGTCATCTAAAATACCAGGTAAAAAAGGTATAAAGACAAAGAATCAATTAGAAGACCCTCATTTTCCTCAAGCTTCAAATAACATTTTAGTATCTGATGATCTTCTATGTTATTCTTGCGAAATTAATTGGACAAATAACTTAGATAACCAATGGCTTGCGTGTGAGCAGTGTTCAAATTGGTCATGCATTGAATGTGTCTTTGATTATCGTCCAACCATGGAATTTATTTGTAACGAATGTGTATAAAATTATATATATTCTTTTTTTATTAAACGATTTCATTTTTTTAATGGATTAAAATAATTATTTTAATGTTAGTATTATTTGTGTATGTGTTTTTCTGTATTTTATACGCATCTGGAATGAGGGATATAAACACCTAATTCCAGATAAAAACAATATTTTTTAAAAATAAAATAAAAGATAGATTTATATTGCAAAAATAATATTTTTTATACCGTTTGATTTGTCTTGTTATGAAGTTTATTTATTTAAAAAAATTATTTCAAAATTCTTTATATTGAGCTAGTTATGACAATTTAAGTCCTAAACCATCCGGATTTAAGGGTTTTTACGGTATTCTAATATAATCTTTTTTGCATTTTCACTTAGGATTTGACGGCCTGATGTGTTCTAAATAGTGACTAGACTTTTGTTCTAGTTGTGAACATTAATAAACAAATTTTTTTCTTAGAATAGCCTATGGACATGTAACAGAAAAAATATGCACAAGTATTTTAAAGGATATTTATTCACTAATTGTAATTCGATATTTTGAATGTTGTAAATTTGACATCAGCTTTTGGATGGTCTTCGGCTGGAATAGGTAGCTCTGATCCATTTATTTTTGAAGTCTTGGATATTTTTAACTTCTTTTACATTGAATCTTAGTTTAATTTTGACCAGCACTGGCCAGACGTTTTGTCACAAGAGCCGCATTTATATGCCTACGTGAGGCGAAGAGCCGCAACAACTTCATGTTTGTTTTTTTATATAAGAAACTTTTATACTCTTTCTTTTGATAATCTGAATTTTAAGAGACTTTTGTACTAGATAAGTAAAAAAAACTACCCAAAAAATAAGAAACTTTTAGTACTAGCCCATTTTCTTGGTTTCATATAAAAACAACAATTTGTAATTCACTATTTAAAATCATTTTTTAAAGAAAAATTTTTAGAAAATACAAATCATTTAGAAAATTCCGTGTGCTCCCAAAGTGTGGAAATAATTGTTATATTACTATTCAACAATATCATTTTAATATGAAATTTTGATATTTCTTGGATACAAAAAATCATTTTTTAAAAATTTAAGTAAAATATGTATACAATTGAATTTAGTTAATTGTTTTAAAACACTCAATAAATTTTTTAAGGAAAAAACTATTCCTTCAAAGGTTTTGTTTACAATGTCATTATATCTGATTTATTTCCTTCAGACTAAAAAATCATTTCTATAATTTTCAACAATCACATGATCACACTGATTTTGCACAGCACATGATTAGGTGCTGTGCAACACACTGGCATGTGCTGTGCAACACACTGATCTTTTTTATGAACTGAGCTTTTTTTTTCAACTCTAAGCTCATATGTGAAGCATGGCCAAGTATTAGAAATGATCTTTTTTTTTACTAGCACATGCTGATCATAAACTTTTTTTTTATTAACAAAATTATAACAATGCTTATATCAATTAAATAATAATTAAAAAACAACACTAAAATTCATTTTATCAATTTTTTAATTTGATCAAACTAATACTCATAACTTTACTGACAAGTTTCTTAAAACTGGTTTCAAACTAGATTTGCACGATACTTTGATTTGATAAATTTCATAGTAGAGAATAAAGATTCACATGTATACGTTGAACCAAAAATTGAAATGAATTTTATCTTTTTTTTTATTGAAGATACTTAACCTCGAGAACTATCTTCCAAAATTCCATAAAAGTTATTGTTTTATGCAGCATAAGTAGATTTTGATCTTCTTGGAGATCTAATAGTTCCATTTCAAATTGAGATATATCTTCAAGCATTTTTTCAGGTGTTGGACAGCCATTACTAATAATATTAATTAAAAAAGGATTTACTATAAATCCTAAAGAAGATTTTAGTTCATGCAAATCTTTAAACCTTTTTTGAAAGTCTTTTCAATCTCAGAGTCATCATACTGAATTGAAGGATTAGAAGTAATCATCTCCTTCATTTGAGGAAAATGATTAAGTTTTTTCAAGCCAAGAACTTTCTGAAAAAGAATAATTTTTTTTGAAAACTAAATATCGTTTGTGCAAGATCAGATATATTTTTTTCTTTTTCCTGAAGAAACAAATTCAGACTTTTTAAATGTTGCATTATATCAGTCAAAAACAAAAAATCTTGCACAAAATTTATATCGTCTAGGATTTCAAACATCTTTTCTTCTTCAATCAAAAAACAATTGGCTCTAATAGTTTTTTAAATCTATAAAAAACATCACTACTTGAAAGCCATCTTACAGAACAGAAAAATGACACGTCACTTGGCTCATCAGCAAGATCCAATTCATTTATAAAGTTTCTAAACTGTCTGTGATTTTTTGCATTTGCTCGAATATAATTTACAATTTTTAAAACAGATTTAAAAACATTTGGAAAGTTAAAATGTTTTGCAGCTAAATGTTCTTGATGAACAACACAATGAATTGGAATAAATTCTGGATACTTAGGATCACTTTTTAATAAGCCTATAAGTCCTAAATATTTTTCAGCCATTGCTGATGTACCATCTGTAGCAACACTAACAAGCTTGTTGATAGGTACATTAGCTTTAAGCAGAGCTTTGTTAAGGGCTTCCTTGATATCAACTCCACGAGTTGTGTCTTTCAACTCAATCAAATCTAGTAACTCTTCTTTTACAATTACGCCTGAAGTCACATATCTAACGAATACAGCCATTTGAGGCTTGTCTTGAATATCTGTTAATTAATATACAGCTAAACTAAATACTTCTCAGTTTTTTAAATCGTTTAGTAATTGCTGTTCAACATCAATACCAATCTCAGATATTTTTCTTTCGGTTGTATGCCAAGAAATAGGAATTTGTGATACTAATCTTTGGATTTTGCTATTACTAGGATCTAAAACTGACCGGACATCTGAAATGTTTTGCTTTATAAATTTCCATCGGTATAAGGATGTTTACCTCTGGCAATATTCCATGCTATAACAAAACTTGCTTCTGTTGTATTATTTGATTCTTGGCTGTAAGATGAAATATTTAGTTGTTAATTTATATTTTTTGTTTTGAGCAATTCAATTTTATTCTTTCTGTAATTTGAACTTAACGGATATTCTTCAGAAACTTGTTTATGTTTTGTTTCATAATGACGTTTAACATTGCATGTCTTGTTATGAGCAAGTTCTATATTGCAAATTAAACACATAGGTTTATTGTTTCTTTCAATAAATGCATATTTTTGTGTCCAATCATTATGAAATATTCTGTTTTCGACTTTAATTTTTCTTTTCCTCCTTAATTTGCGAAACAAACTAGTGTTTACTTTTACTTTATCCATTTTTGCAAGTTTTATGACAATAAGAATGATGGAAGTAATTATATGGAAATATATTAGCATATAACAATTTGGAAAAAAGCCGTATGCGGCTCGCAAGCCGCAATAACATTCCAAGAGCCGCATGCGGCTCGCGAGCCGCCATTTGGCCATCCCTGATTTTGACAATAGCCCAATATCTTTTGATAGGATGTAGTTAGTGACTATTTGGTAGATTGTAGTGTTTTTCAACGAAATTTACTTTATGTCCTAGAGTAGTGAAATCTTAAAAATAACAAAAGCTGCTTCTTGAGACATTCTTTTTTCTTTTACCACATTCACATATTGCTTGCCAAACTAAGAATTTTTTAGCAAATTTTCAAATTACAATGCATTTATATTTGGAATTCAGTTTCTTGTGATTAATTGAATAATATTAGTGTGTGGAAGAGATAGGAAATATGCAGTACAATATTTTTCATCATTAATAACACTGTGTAACAAATTTTTATTTTTTTCTGCTCATGGTTTTAAAGTGTGTTTTTCTAAATTGCTGTTATTCCAGAAAAACTTTGTTTCTGTGACAATGAAATTTGGAAAATTGTGTGTTTTTGAGAAAATTCTCAATTTGCTAATGAATGCCAAGCTTCCTCATACAATATTCCTGAACTGCTAGAGTTGTTCAGGTGTTTCTACACTTCTTATAAACATAGTTGGACCTGCTCTTGCAGCCAACCTTCAACCTCTGTCACATCGTCATAATGTTGCTTCTCTTTCTCTTTTCTACAAATACTATAATGGGCACTGCTCGAAGGAGCTTGCGTCTCTTGTGCCATCTACTAAAATTCATTCTCGTGTTACTCGTCATTCAATCAAGTCATCCTTTTTCTGTTACTGTTCCTAAGTGTTCCAAAAACTCTTATTCGTCTAGTTTTTTTCCTTGAACATCAGTTCTTTGGAATTCACTTCCTTCATCTTGCTTTCCTGATTCATATAATTTGCAATCTTTTAAGTCGTCTGTCAATCGTTACCTTGCTCTCCAATCTTCATCTTTTCTCTTCCAGTAACTTCCAACACTAATTAGTGGTTGCTGGCAGCCTTGTTGGAAGCAAAGATAATTAAAAAAAAAAAAAAAAAAAAACTTCTCCTAAACACTCGAGAATGTTCAAGAAACTCTCAGAACGTTCTTGAATGTTCCAAAAATAGCTGTACAAGTATAAAGGCACAAGTGTATAGAACCAAGATTCTGATTTCTTTCAATTCAGACTGAAAAGATAACCATTTGTAGTTGAAGAGAAGTTATTTATTTGATATGGCAACAAGACGTTGTTTGCATCCAGCTGATTCATTTTGCTACATGTGTGATTAATTCATAAAGAACAAAAATGTTAAAGGCCTACAAGGCATACTTGGGCGTTCTGGTCGAGGGCCAAGACATATTTTGGGCACTGCATTCAAGAAAACTATTAAAGATAAACTGAACAGTTGCTTCATCTAGTTCATTTTAAGGAGTTGTAATTTACAAAGTTTTGTCATAAGTTGTGTACTGTAGGCAAATACGTTCCATATTTTGAAATTTTGAACAGCCATAAAGTTTGCTATCTTGCAAATTTGGCAAGAGTCAACAGATCACTCAAACAACTGCTACTTCTGCATGGTAAACCCAAAAAGTTGTCGCACTGGCAAAGATGCCTCTCAGATCATTTATCTAGACATACTTTCTTCCATCACCCCAGTATCACACAGCCCTGATCTGCCTGTTCTGACTCCTTCTAGGCGGCATTGGCCATCTTCAGGAGATAGCAGCAAGTCAGATAGTGCGGCAGATACTAGAGATATGGACTACGATTCTGCAGATAAAGTTGGGGATAGAAAGTCATACTTTTCTAACCAGAAAGACATGAACAATTTAATTAGAAATCTTAGGCTTACTAAATTGAATGCTGAGAATCTGATATCCAGGCTCAAACAGTAGAACTTGGTTGATGATAAGGTACAAGTCACAAATCAGAGGAAGTGGCATCAAAGATTCTCCAACTTCTTCAGTTAGCATGATGAGTTGTGCTTCTGCAACAATGGAGCCTCAAAGCCACAATGGAAACAACTACCAGCGGTAGTGGGTAGTTGTTTCCATGTTTTGAGATGCCAACTCTGTGCATCTCAAAGGTTGTCAAAATGTTGCAGAGTGCATTAAAGTATGGTCACTATGGATGAAAGGTTATCAGTGACTTCAAAATGGTATTATTCCTCGTGGGTCTTCAAGAAAGTTTGCACGAAATTTCCTTGTTTCCTCTGTCTCTGGGACAGCAATGACACTTAAGGCACATTATTGAACAAAGGACTGGCCACAACAGACCGAGCTCTCTTTTGGGAAGAGTAATGTGAAGTTGGAGCCGCTGATAGAACTTTATAAAGTGCTTATGTCACCGCTGCACACCAAGTTAGGTATCATTAAGAAACTTGTCCCTGCTCTTGACAAAGAATCAGCAGCGTTTCAATGCTTCCAAGATATTTTTCTAAAGCTGTCCGAGGCTAAAGTCAGGGCTGGTATATTTGTTGGACCACAGATCAAGCAGATCATAGAATATAAGGTTTTCACAAAGCTGTTGAACAGGACAGAGAAATCGGCTTGGAGTTTTTTTTTTTGTTGCAGTTGTTCAGGGCTTCCTTATGGTAATCACAATCTTTCACTTTTTTAACAAGATCTCAAAAACAGAAACCTTTTTTCTTCCACTTCCTGATTTCCTTTTGATTGTACCAGTGTCTTTAAATTGTTTCAACATTCTGCACTGTTTTCAAAGCAATCTGTTCTGCAATATGCACTCTTCAAAAATTGTTTTGTTTTGATGATGTTTCAATTAAAACTAATTGTTTTGATAACAGAGTTATTTAAATTTTGAATAACACAAATACAATGACATTTTAACAATTAGCTAGTTACAGTAATGTACAGTTTTCATTAACAGTACATCAGAACATATGCAGATTCTTTCTGGTACATGTCTTATATATCGATATGACATATATATATATATATAGATATGAAAGAACAAAATTGTTTAGTTTTTCAATGATATAAAACCTAGATTTAAAAATTGATATATAAATAAGAAATTTTAAAATTATTTTTTTGACCCTATAATGGTCAAGCTTGTAGATATTATTTTGATCCCATAATGGTTAACATCTTTTCAATATCATTCTTATAATATAAAATAAATAAATTTATGAAAAGACAAAAAAAATGTTTCACTATTAATTTCTATTTTTATCTCAATTTATTTTTATTACTTTTTATAAATCTTTAAATGAAAAATGAAAAAAAGCATTTATAATGCTTTAAACATAAACAAAAATATTTTCATTAAACTGATTAAATAGTTTTTACCATATTCTCATATTATTTACTATATATTTTGCTCTCAATAACCATTCTGATAATATTGATGTGTAAATATATATTATAATATGATTGTCAGTATACTAGTATAAAAGTCATTATTTTTAACAATAAAATTTTAAGGTGATGTACTTGCTGATGTTATTAAAAAATTCAATCATAAGTGAGTTTATGCAGATTCCTTGTGTATGGACCATGCTGTTTATTCAATACCTTTACTTCGTTCTCAGACCAGGTTTTGTTTTTATTATGATTTGCAACATAAATATTGTTTTTTTTCAATTAATCCTTGAAAGTATATTTATTATGTAGTGTTCTTTAGTAATCTTGCTAAATCAGATTCAGCAGGATCAATTATTTTAGTTTTTATGTTGATAGTAACCTTCTTAAAGGATACCATTGATTTAGCTGGAATGCATCATGCTTTTTATGGATTTTTTTAATATAGCATTATTAAAATTGTATTTTTATTGTATTTTTGTATTGTAATATAAGTTCTGATAAAATAAAAAAAAATTACATTGAAAATATACTGTGTAACGCAAAGTCTGTCTTGTAAACAATAAAATAAAAAAATAATAGAAAAATCTACGATATTGTTAAGTTCATATCACATGTTATTATAATGTATAAACAAAATAATTGTTTCAAATTTTATTAGTGTTTTTGTTTCCAACTGCATTTTAAACTATTTGCTATTTTATATTTATATTTGTATTAAAAGTATATTTATATATTTTAAATACCACTATTTGCTGGTATTTTTATATATTTATATGTGTGTGTGTGCGTGTGTGTGTGTATATATATATATATATATATATATATATATATATATATATATATATATATATATATATATATATATATATATATATATATATATATATATATATATATATATATATATATATATATATGTGTGTGTGTGTGTGTGCTATACTCAATCCATATGTAAGGTCACAATTTTCAATATCATTTTAAGAATAAAGTATCATAAAGAAACCAATTTTGGAAGATATATAAAAATGTATAGCATAATAAGAAAAATTATCAATAAAACAAAACTGGCACAACAAAAATAAATATCTAGTATTTAAAATATCCTCCACATGCATCTTTTTTGCAAATATTCAACAAGATTGTTGCAAATTTTGATTGATTGTAAAATTCATTTTGAAATCTAGTTCTTGTTTTTGGTTTTGACTAGTTTTTCATCCATCTAAGTCCAAATAGATTGGATTCAAATCTGGTAACCGAGCTGATAAATTTTTTGATAAGAATAATATTTTTTTATCCTTGTTTTGACTGTTACTTAAACAGTCAAAACTAAAAATAATAAAATATTATTTTTATCAAGACTGTTATCTTTATAAAGTAACTATGCAGGTTCTAGCAACTTTATGTATGTGTAATGGTTGGTTCAGGGTGTATAAATGTTGCACACTTACTTTGTTAAAAATAAAGCAGCCACGAATATCGATACTTCCATGGGCAACTTGTAATCTGGATACAACAAACCAATTACAAAATTTTTCAGATTTAAATCTTTTACCACAAAATTTGCTTTTTTTATTTGTTTTCAGAAAACTATTTTTATCACTGAAAACTATTTTTATCACTGAAAATTACTTTTCATTTTTCTTTGGAAAAGTGAAAAGTAGTTTTTAACAAATTTATTTTTTACATCACTATCACTACTACACCATTACACAACTATCATTACTACACCATTACACAACTATCACCACTACACCACTATAATCCTGGGAGTCGATCTCTCACCATTTACATAGGTTTTCTAACAGTTGCATAAACACCACATTTTTTCATAAGTAATGTGCTTTTAAATATAAATAAAGAAAGTCTTTTGTCACAGTTTTTGTTAAATGTGTTGGTAAGTTAACAATAACTTAACCTTTTTAGTTAACTCTAGTTAAATGACGTTGGATTTTAAATTGTGATTTTAAATGTTTTTTTACAGTTTTTCTGATGCTATTCTTTGAAAATTTTAATCTTTTTACTATTTCTCTGTTACTTATAATAGAATTATAAGTCATATTATTTGTACTTTGACGCTTTTACTTATTATTTGCACTTTGACGCTTTTCTTACTGCTTTTCAATGCATTTCTTTGTAAATATTTAAAACGTGATTAAACTGGTCACCATAAACAATTTTATGCAAACGTTTATAGAAAATTATCAGCTTATCATATAAATTGATAAAATTATTATGAACAGCAGTTGGCTTGAGAAGAGAGTTGGACGGAAATCAATTAAAAGTTTGTGCACCTTTTTTTTTTGATACCTTTTTCAGATATATATTTTTCTTTATTAACACATTTTTAAAAATAATTAAAAAAATTTACAATAAGTGAATATGTTATTGATATATATACTTTTGTAAATTGTAAATTTTAAGTATGAAAGGTAAAAAATGATTTTTTTTTTGACGATAAAATTCGTCACTTAAGTTTCTTTTGACTTTCGTCTAACTTATCTGTGTTGTTTAAAACAATTATAACTATTTTTTAAATTACTGCAAAAATACAAACATAATTAGCTTGAATCTCCTTTTTTTTAATGCAGAATGTGCTAGTTTTTTTTTTAATGTTTCATACTGTTTTTGTTATTTAATTTAATTTGTTTTATTATTATTATTTTTTAATTTTTAGTTTTATTAACTGAATTATTTGGTTAGCACAAAGTGATGCAAAGACTATGCAGTCTTTGTGTCACTTTGCGCAAGACTTCTTTGGTATTTGTATTATTATAAATCACTAAACAGAGTAAAAAGACTGAAATATGATTTTGTGAAATTAGACAAAAATTAGAAAAAAGATAGCTTTCTCATATGAATCTAAATTAAATTTTTTTCAAAGTGATCTCAGACAACATGTACAGCTCCCTATTGGAATGAGAAATAACATTCAGTACCAAATTCTAACTGAAAAACTTGGTGGAGGAAGTTTCATGGTGTTTGGAATTTTCTTTGAACAAGAAGTCGGTCTATTGATCAACACTATTTCCATGGACATTTTAGAAAACAATTTATTATAATATGCTGAAAAAACGATGCTGTGTAATACACCTATCCAACTTAAATTCTACCATTTTGCGCGGCGGGGACTGAACTCTAATTGTGTGGGTAAAAGTCGAAAAAACTTCCTAAATATATGTATTTGAATTAGTATTTATTTGTATTTATCTCATCTTTTGAATTCAACATGATGGCAAGAGGTAACTGTGCAGTAATAAGGTGTTCAAATAGCCATTATAAACTTTTGAAGTGGAAAAAACAAGAATGTAATGTTCATGAAGGTTTAAAAAAAGAACAATGTGGTTGTAATCGTCCTTTCAATCTTTACTGTTTTCCAAGTCCTTTAAGAAATTCTAGAGAAAGAGAAAAGTAGAAAATTTTATTAAAAAGGGAAGGTAAAAATAAGAAAAAATGGAATCCATGCAACAGTGATCATGTATGTTCGATGCATTTTGTAGATGGAACACCTACCATTGCTAATCCAGATCCTACTTTAAATATGGGATATAAATCTACTAATATTAAGCTAAGAAAGAGTTTAAATAAACGTTGTCCAAAATCGAACTTTTTAATTTTAAAAGGTATTTAAAAGCACAGAATGTAATGACACTAAAAATAATACAACTGAAGATAATACCAATGAGTTATGCAGTAATAATAACGATATTGCAATTTATCTACCACCCTCAAGCTGTGAACATACATATGCTAGCCAGTCATTGCTAAATGTGTGTGAAGGGTGTAATTCTAAAACATCTTTGGTTGATTCTCTTGTTAAAAAAGTTAATTTCTTGAATATATCCTTGAAGCAACTAAATCCAAAACAAGTTAATCAAACTAAGAAATTATTGATTTTTTCATGCAAAAAAGTTAAAACAGACAAAAAAATGAACTTTTATACAGGGATATCTACAATAGCTTTATTTAATGCCATCTTCTTACTTATTATACCATTTCTTCAAAAGCTTAGTTACTGGCGAGGACCAACACATGTTCAGAATACTAGCAAGTTAAAGCACAGATTTCAGTCAACTAAATATAGAAAACTTTCTCATTGTGACAAATTTTTTTTAACACTTATGCGACTTTGTCTTGGTATTCTCAATGAAGACATTGCAGAACGATTTGGAATTTCTCCTACTACTTCTACTAACATATTTTCCACATGGATTAAACTTATAAGCAATATGTTAGGTAGTGCTCTTATTGTATGGCTTCCACGTGAAACCATCAGGGAAAATTTGCCTAGGGTTTTTAAGAATTCAGGATATTAAAAGTGTTGTGTGATTATTGATTGTGCTGAAGTTTTTATTGAATGACCCAAGTCTCTCTTAGCACAAGCCTCAACTTGGTCTGATTATAAACAACACAATATGTTTAAGTTTCTTGTAGGATTTTCTCCTAGTAGTTTTATCACTTTTTGTGGAAGATGTTCAGATCATTTTATAACAAAAGACAGTGGTTTTTATAACTTTTTAGAGCGTGACGATGAAGTCATGGCAGATCGTGGATTTCAATCTATACTAATAACTTTCAAAACTAAAAAAGTTCAATTTTTTACAAAGTTTATTTAAACTCCTTCTTGGCTTTATGTTAGGAATGGTAGGTGTTCCATCTAAGTTGTGTAATTTGCAAACATTGGGGGTGAATGGGTGATGTTCATCAAATGTATGTACGTTAACTAAAAAAATTGAGGTGGCAGTTCACGTTCACTTGCCAAATAAAGGTGATCGCCGCCCACGTTCATGGCCTGCTAAGGTTACAAAAGTTAAACAGCGCAAAAAAATAGTGATCACAATTGCAAGCGTGAATGAAAAAAACAGCACAAAATTAATTCTAAATAAGTTAAGTTATTTCTAGAAATTAAACTTACTAATGCTTCAAGTTTTAATAAGATTAAAACCAGAAGGGGAGGGGTATGAAAATGTCATTATGTCAAATCAAGATTCTTTACAAAAGACTGCGATGTTGAAGCCTGGAAACAAAAAAGACCTAAAATATTGGCCTCCCTGGCCTAAACTTAAGAGCAACAAGTTGCACTTTCCTAGCCTTTTTCTGATACAGCACTAATAATTATACGTAACAAACTTAGAAAAAATTTACTTCGTGTTGAATTACTTTCCTAAAAATATATCGTGCTTACAAGTCCATAGGGATTATATTTTTTTATTATGCCGTATTTTCCACTTTAACCATAGAGGCCTGTATCTTGTAATATTTTTGTGGGGGAGGGGAGGGTGAATTTTTTGAAAAAAGAGCACTTTATAATAACAAATAAATATATTACTTGATTTTTATAACAAAATTTATGCGATACAGAAGACAAGTGTTTGAAGGAGAGGGCAATTGCTGAAAAAAAGGGTGCCAACCTCCCCGCACGTTTGACCCCGAAAGGTCGGGATTGATATTGGACAGTGCTGGGATTTCGGGAATATAAAAAAGTAACAGCCATATAATATCGACACAACAATTTTTTCGATAAAACCACTGTTTCATTTGATCATTCAGAATGTATTTAAGTTAGTTTACTTATAATATATATGGAATGTGTTATAAATAAAAAATATTTTAAAATATATGTATATAAATAAAATTTTTGCAATAAAGTCATGCTGCAACATAATTTTTGGTATTTTTTAATAAATTCTTTAATTTTATAAATAAAATTTTGAACTTTAAAATTTTTAGAGGGGGGAAGGAGGGGAGGGGGTAATTACCCCTTAGACTTCCCCCCCCCCCCCCTCCCCCATATGTATTCGCCACTGTTTTGACATAGTTGTCACTTTTGAAGTTGGGAGGAGGGGGGCTGAAATGCAAATTAAGGGGAGCTGAAGCAGCCAGAATCAGAATTTGAATTGAAAAAACAGAAATTTTCAGGAATGTAGCTATATATTTTTTTCCTTATCAAATAAAAAACAAACTGCTATATATTGTGTATACAGTGGAAATCTTTATGAAGCCTGTACTAAATCCAAGTCCAAGAACTTTATGATAAATAGGCAGTCCAAGAACTTTGTGATAAATATCAAAAAATCATTTAACTAACAAAGTTAAATGCAGTAATCAGTTATCTTACTAGATAGTTGGTTATCTGAAGAGGACAGTATTAAACAATGGCCAATGGTTTTCCTAATCATTCTCGCTTTCAGACATTCACAACATATTGATGACACAAGCCATAAACTGTGGTTGATTATAAGTTAAATAATCACTTGTAGGCAGTTTACATAACAAGTTTAATCCAATTTCTAATTATTCGACAAAGCTTAGCGTTTAATAAAAATTGTGCTCAAATAATATTTAAAGTAATAGTCTATAAATTTACACTTGATTTCTTCCCAATTGTTAATGTCAAATTTTATATGTTTAATAAAATTTCTATGAGGTGTTCACACCATAAAATATGAATGATGGTGCCTTGTAACAGCCATTTGCACAAGACATTGCATATAATAGGCATGATTTTTGTTTAAAGAAATACCAACATCATTTTTAATCAAACATGAAAAGTTTACACTCGGATCAAGTGGGGACAAGTAATTTATAGAAAATGCTCATTTAACTTCAAGACATGCAGGTAGACAACACAAACAAGTAACATTACGATCAGGACTACCGCCAATGAAGGGAGAGTATCTCTATCTAAAAATAACCCACAATCATGCATTGCTACACCTTTATGATTGATTTTAAAAATATCATAAAAACAGTTAACAGCATTCTGTTCCAATTCCCTACCAAACTTAATTGCAGGTATGTTTGAATTAACAAATGACATGCCAGATATACGTTGATTTAATTCCCACGTATCGGCATCAATTTTATTTAATTTGTTCATTTTTGTCCAAACATGAACAAATTAAATTGACATTACCAGTATATCATTAACACTCATTAGGTTTGATTGGTAGGTACTTATGTCGTTTAATACTTCCAAAGTCAATATCTGGTTTAGGGATAGCATTAAAAATGATGGAAAAAGGGGTTATTTCTTTTAATGCTTTTGCAACATCCTGAAGATTAAGTTTACTAGAATAATTAGAAATTGGATTAAATTTCTTATACAAACTGTCTACAAATGGTCTTTTTTTTTTTACAATGTTGAGAAAAAGTTTCTCTGCTAAAATATAGATTTTTAATTTTAACAGGTAAAACATCTTTTCGATTTGGAAGCCATTGATTTAAAACCATTGTGCAAGTCGGATTTGTTAAGTCCATTCTTACAGCAGCTTCAATTCTAAACATTGGTGCAGCAACATGGTTACATGTTGCGTTCATTCCTGCCATACATTTACAGTGACAAGATTTTTGCATTTTCTTTTTCTATAATCAACCACAGTTTATCGCTTGTGTCATTAATACGTTGTGAATGTCTGCATTCACCTTTTATTGCACAAAATCAACATTCCTCACATATACAGTGATATGCAAGTTTTTGAAGCTAGCCTGTTTTATAAAAACTAAAAGCTTTCAAATTTTTATAATCATTTAAGTCATTGCTGCCTAATTCAGATGGGTTAAACATCAAATAATTAAAAATATCTGGATACAAAACCATGGGCCATTGTTTAATACTGTCCTCTTCAAAAAACCAACCATCTAATAAGATAAACGGATCACTACATTTAACATTGTCAATTAAAAGTTTTTTTTTGATATTCATCTTTAAGTTCTTTGACTGCCTCAGTAGCAGTTAGTACAGGCTCAATAAAGTTTTTTATTGCATAAAATACACGAGCAATCGATTCCCTCTTTGTTTCAAATTTCGAAGTCTTAAATACTTATAAATAATTATAAACTTTTATTTTATTAATTAAATCTAAATCCATTATGAGTTTATCTTAAGATAAATAATTTAAACAAAAGAAAAGCTCAAAATCCTTTGTACGTAAAAGATTATTTTTATTTAACCCACACAGTTTGGATCCAGACCTCAATATTTCTATGCCTTTTTTTTTGATCGGACAGGTGTATTGGATTGTTCAGCAATGATGGCCAATTATTCAGGTGATGTTGAAATATCCAATACTGCAAATGTTGAAATATCTAATTCTGCAATTTGCGTATCTTAAATACTAAATATGTTGTTGAAACAATGATTTGTGTTTTAAATGTGATTTTTAGACTTCAATCACCAGGCTCAAACCCAATAGAACACTTGTGGGAAATCTTAGATTGTCTAGTTTAAAAGCATACATATTCAAATAAAGCTGTATTATTCAAATCATAATAAAAAGAATGTAATAAAATGCCGCCTGCTTGTAATAATCAGTTATTTCAATGCAACATTGACTGAAATAACTGGTTTCAGTCAATGCCACGTTATGCATATTTTATTGTTTCAAATGGCTACAAAATATTATGTCTACATATATATTAACTTTAAATTACAAATTTACTAAAAATTTAAGTTAAAAAAATAATTTTTACTTGTAAAATACATAGATATTTTTTTATATGTAAAATTACAATAAATGTTTTTTTTACTAACTTCTTCTATTGATTAAAAAACATTTTGAATAAATTAGAGAATAAAATTGTCGGAAACTTTTGTGCACCACTATATATACGGTCATTTATTCTAATGTTTATTTTGTGCAGCATTAATCAATTGAAATAAAAAATAGTAAGGTTACATATCAAATTATTTTTCAGGCAATTTTGCATTACAATTTTTGTGTTTGTAAAATTTGTGTGGCATTTTAAAAGTTAATATTAAAGTATGTTATTAATAAAAATTATACAGAAATTACAAAATTTTTTACCTTTAAAAATTTTTTAAAAATTTTATTCTGCCTTGTATAATGAAATGTTAAACCAGTGCTCCACAATAAAATGTTGACATAAATTTTGTTATCTCTTGAAGTATATATTAGGGTATATCATACTCATGCATGCTTTAGGTTTTATTTTGTCACTTTTTCTATGTTTTCATAAAGCCTGAGTTGAATAGTATAAATTTTTTTTGGTAAAAAAACATATCCTGCTACTGGGAAAATGTATTTCTTTTCTAAAAATTTTATGTTTTTTCCTAAAATGTTTACTAATTATGTTACAAATAAAACATAACTACGTAAATAATATTGTTTAACCCTATGTTTCAGTAAAATGTTTTTAGTTTTTAATATTTCTTTGTGTATAAGTATTAGTTAATATTCAAATATGATAAATATACAATCAATACAAATGATAATCACTTATATAGATTTAATTTCAAATTAATTTTATTTCTGCATTTTATTAGTTAGTAAGAAAACCAGAAAATCCATTAATACTAAGCTAAGCAAATATTTTAGAGGTCCTAGAAAGTTTCTCCAAACTGAATTTCTATCATTACATGATTGTTTGCAGCAATGTCTTGATCTGCGATGACACAAAATACTAGTTTATGAAACAAAATCCACATAATTTACTAACAGAGTTTTAAGAGTCTATAGTTTGTGGTACTAAAGCTATAGAAAAAGTCTCACTAGGAGTTGGTTGGCATTCTCTAAAATAACTTGACACAAAACTCAAAAGGCCAATAAAGAACACTGGGAATCTAAACTTGATAAACTTTTAGACATAGCTTTTTGCAAATGCAGAATTGTATACTGCAGTAAGATTGGTGCCCCTTGCAAAGTATCTTGTGATGACTTTCCTTGTTATCTTTACAAATTTTACATAAATTTAAAAATTCCACAAAAAGAACTTATTTGGATAAAAGTTTAATGAGAAAATCAAGGCAGTGTTTTGTCGCAAGAGTTTGCTTTGGATGTTAAAGAGTCTGCCAAACTTTCAAAAACCTATACAATTGATTAAGCAAGACTTAATCAACAACAAATAGTTACTACATCAGAAGAAGAGTCATAAGTAACATTTTATACATTCTGCTGTTAGACTTGACACTGAAAATATGGGTGTTGCAACAGAAATGAATAATAGTTCTAATGTTGATATGGTGATAATAAAGTCAGTGATAGTAAAGTAGACTTGACATAAGAAAAACACAAAAATTATGTTAAGCAAAACAACAATGATATTAGAAATGATGTCATTGGTTCTGTCAGAATTGGTGTGTCATCAACTGTTACTGTAAAATTATTATGCTCAAATCTGAATTTGAGCATAATAATTTTTTTTTGTGGTTTTATGTATAGGCATAAACATAATATATAAACTTTATTATTTGAAACACAATTATTTAAAATGAGGTTAATGCAGCTGAACGAGAATCTTTTGGAAAGCAACTCAAAATGTTTTTGTAAATAAACCTAATTTTAAAAAAAAAGAAATCATAAATCATTTTGAAAAGGAAGGAATTGCTCAAAGTAAGATAACCTAAAAAGACTTGAAACTGTTCAATCTTTTTCTGACAGAAAACACCCTGGTCGTCCAACATCCTGGGCTAGAGAAAAGAAAGCCGGATTAACAAGACTTGTCAACAATCAAAAAGGGGTCAGTCAGAGAAAAATAGGTTTTAAATTTGTTGTAAATCAATCAACAATTGGTTGTCAGTTAAAAAAATGAATATTAAATATAGAAAATGTAAAAAAAATCCACTATAGAACAACAAAGAAAAGAAGCAGGAAACTAGTTAACCAACTCTATATCACAAAATCACTTCTGTTTATTGATGACAAGAAATAGTTTTGTTTTACAGTGGACAACATGCCTGGAAATTTTGAATACTACACAAACAACAAGAAAACTTGCCCAGAAAGTGTTTGTATTAATTGAAAAAAAGAAAAATTTCCAAAAATATTGGTAATGTGGATAGCTATATCTGACTGTAGTATGTTCGAGCAATTGTTTTGCACTTCCAAGGCTGTAGCAATTAATTCATCAATCTATATTGATGAATGTTAAGAAAAACGACTTCTTCGATTTATTCACAAGAATTATAGACTTGAACTATTTATTTTGGCCAGATTTAGCAAGTTCTCATTATTGTAAATATTCTCTAAATTTGATGAACCAATATGTCTATTATGTTGATAAAGAATCCAATTTCCAAATATGCCTCAAGCACAACCAATTAAAAACTTTTGGGGATATTTGGCACAGATGGTTTATGAGGGAGATTTTTCAAGCTTCAACAGAGCAAGTTTTGATTGATCAAATTAAATTAAAACTACAAGAAATTGATTTTTACAAGCATTATGAAAGGTGTTAGAGCAAAAATAAGATCAATTGCAGATGGTGGTGTTTTTTCATTTAAAAAATAACTTATTTTTATTAAAAGATAAATACTTTATTTGAAAAGAATATAATAATAATTTTTTTTGGATTTATAAATAAGTTATTGACATTTTTATTTTGTCCGATAACTTACACATCACCCGTTATGAAGTATTTCAGAGTAGAGGAAAATTTAGAATGTGAAAGATATAATCACAAGAATTTTTTTGTTAAATGTTTTTTGTTATAACTTTGAATTTTATGTGTTTTAAAAAAACAATATAACTATGATGTAAGGCCTAGAGGTCGAGGTGTTACTAAATATACAACATGACCTAAATTAAATGTATCTAAACTAGCCTAGTAAGATGCTATTTTTATAGGATTATTAAACTTTAATTATTAAATTTGAATTATCAAATGTAAAGTGTGCTTCATGTGTTTCAGACTTTTTCAATCGAAAAAACTTTAGATCTTTTTGCTAGCTTCATATTAATGAGCTTCCACTCCATCATTTGTGAAAAAACTTGACGGACCAACCTTTTTACCAACCTTTTCAGATAAAGATTGGTGTGGAGCAGTTAATAAACTATTTTCTAAAGTTGATAATCTTAAAAGAATTACTAAACCCTGACCATCTTTGCACCCCTTCTTTATCTATTAGGCTGGCATAGATGAATTTATAATACATAGTTTCCAGTTTAGGATGTTGAATGCTAGATCTTCTTGACTCATTGCATGGGTTTTGCTTTTGTCTCTGTTTTTATGATTAAGCAACTCATTCTAATGAGGGTACAGCTCTAAAACTCAGTTTTATGGTTCTGGGCATGGATGGTGCCCCTGTTTTTACTTTTGGTATGCATTGTTGAGGACACATTCGGAACCCTTTGTTATGGCTTAGGATTTATTAATAATAATGAGACAATTGCTTGGATTATTAGATAGTGTACTGAGAACTATCTGTGCTTTGAGTCAAGGTAACATCTTTAAGATTATTGAATATTTCCTTATTAATCATAGCATAAAAGTTGTCCTCGATGGACAACACTCTTCTTTATTTCCTGTAATTTCAGGGGTTCCTCAAGGTTCTATCCTAGGCCCTATATTTTTTTAATTTACATTAATGATTGTAATGTTTCATCTTCTTATTTATTATAAGAAAGAGAATTGCTTTAATATTTGTTTGACATTTATTTCTATATCTATTTATTAAATTGTTACAACTAAATATTATATTAACTGTGTGTAGTCTTCTCGTATTGTTATTTCAACCAACATTGAGTTTAACGCTACAGCTATTAAGTGATAATTCCTTGTGCAGAATTAGTCACTTAGAGAATATTTTAGTAATCATTTTCAGCGTAATTCTTCAAAGGGAATTACTTGTTTCTCTTTTTTTTCTTCTTGTTTCAACTTGTTTCTCTGCGCAGCTGCCTGGTTTGTCAAGGTTCATGTTTTGGAGTTATAGTGTTGAGAGAGGTTTATAACCACAATTAAGTAGCCTCTTTGTCTGTAGTGGCCTTTTCGACCTTAGGGATGTGAGTTAACGTTAAAAAAAAAAACTTATTGTGCAATCCTTTTTCTGAACTTATCTAATCGTTATTCTGAATAATGATAGAAATTATTGTCCAGAAGGAATCTCCCAGAAATTCTCACATCTAAGGTAGCATTGTTTGCTGATGATACTACCATTTATTCTTGTCTTAATAAAAAGCTAACACTCTCTGATTGCTTAGAGGAGACATTTGAGCTTGAAAAGGATCTCACTTCTGCTACAGGCTCTCAGAGACTGGTGAACTCTAACTCAGATAAATCTCTTTTTTTTTCAGCTAATCGTTATTGCAACAATCTAGATCTTCCTATATTTATGAACAGTAATGTACTTAATGAGTCATCTACCCTTCATCTTCTGGGATTAACTCTTACTTCCGATCTTTCTCGGAAACCATATATTAAATCCATTGCAAAATTAACATTTGCTAAGGTTGCTCTTTTTGTGCCAATTTCTTACTCAAGATTCTATTCTTTATCTCTATAAATCTTAAATCCATCCTTGTACGGAATACTGTTGCTGTATCTGTAGCGGATTTTCAAATGATGCTCTTTCTCTTTTAGACAAGGTGTAAAAACGAATTTTAAACATAGTTAGAGTTGCTTTTGCAGCTCACCTTCATCCATTGTCACATCGTCGTAATGTTGGTTCACTTTCTCTTTACAGAAAAGAGAAAGTGAAGCAACATTACGACGATGTGACAATGGATGTAGGTTAGCTGCAAAAGCAACTCCAACTATGTTTAAAATGCATTTTTGCACCTTGTAACAGAAGCAAGACGACAATGCAAGATTAAAGAAACCTCTAAACCTTATCTTAAATAAAATATATTGGTGGGGTCATCCTAAGAATATACTTTTTGCACTTCTCTATTATGTTAACTCTGAACAGAGATTATTATTATTATGTTAACTCTGAACAGAGATTATTATTATTATGTTAACTCTGAACAGAGATTATTATTATTATGTTAACTGTCGCCAATATAATTTTGACTTTCATGACTTAAGTTTACTGATGTGAAATCTTTTTAAGTTTCACAAAAAAATAAACCTTGATGCTTGAGACATCAAACAACTTATTGACTATTACTGAAACAGTTTTCACTTCAAACTCAATACACTGAGAGCTTCTCCCCTGAAGTTTTTTATATATTTATTTCATACCCCACAATGTGAGAAAGCAGTCAAATTTGTTACTGAAGCAGCTCAGTCGGTCTGTAGTTGCTCAGTCTGTTTGTGGTTATGATAAAAGAGGTATTTATTTGAACAAAATTGTGAAATTAGGAAATAATGCTTTTGTTGAATTGTATAAATACTTTAATTAAGTGACCAAGGTTGAAAAAAAACATTTTAAAATATTTGGAAAAAGCAGTCACTTGGTTTCATACAGAATGATTTTAAATTTATTCAGTAATACTTTTTTATTATTTGCTTTGTATTATTTGGGTTTTATTACTGTTTTTTAAGTTATTTATAATACTGTTTTATAAGTTATTTTTGTATAGTAATCAAAATATATCTTGATTCTTGATCTTTATAATTATAATAAAATTATCAAGTATTGACAGAGGGGTTTGGGGAGCCCTAGTTGTTTTTTTTACATACCTGACCCTGAATCCTGGGGGAGGGGGGTCAATGATATAACTGTTATATTACTCTTGATTTGTTTTTACTTTATAACATTTTAATTTGTATTGTTTAAAACCTTTTAAAAATAAAACCTTAATTTAAAAAGATTGATTTTTTAATAAAACTGTAATTAGAAAACCTGATTCCCAGTAACTAAATGTTAATATTTTTAAAAAGTATTATCAAAATTATATTCTCCATACCCAAAGACATGGGAATCCAAGCACTCTAGTCAAAAACTTAAAAATTTAAATTCTCACTCAAATATGATATACTCTAATATATTCAAAATTTTACTTTTTCCTGCAGATTAAGGTTTGTTACACATGATTATTTATTACTTTTTATAGGGCAACATATGTACCCAATCCTGAGCAATTGCATTCTTCTAAAACCAATTATCAATATGAAAGAAATGCCATTTTTTCTTCCTCTTTTTAACAGTAGTTCTTCAGATCATAGACAAGAAAGAATTTGGTTATTACGACTGCTTGCTGATAGTTTAAAAGACACATCAGATTTTTATTTATATAAAAAATACCATGTCTTTGAAATGGTCATTGCGTATCATGATTCATTGGCTTGTAGTGCAGCAGATAGGGTATGAAATAAATTTTTCTAAAGAATAAATAATAATAAACATCCTTTACTTTATGAAAAACCAGTGAAAGCGCAGAAATAAATGGTAAAAAAAATATTGTAGACTAGTGTGCAATAAGGTTTGTACAGTTCAAATAGACTTTGCCCTCTTATGTGTGTATATATATATATATATATATATATATATATATATATATATATATATATATATATATATATATATATATATATATATATATATATATATTACAATTAATAATAATGAAATATATATATGTATAAATAATATAGGTGTTTTTACCAACTACTATACTGACAAAATTAAGAAAATTGAAATTGAAGGTCTTAGTAATAATGAAAAGTGTGTTGACATAATAAAATCATTAAATCAGGCATATTTACTTAAACAAAATAACAAATACTGGTATTTTATATAATAATAATCTGGTATTTTAATATGTGGTGATTTTAACTATCCAAACATCAAGTAGAATGATGAAAGCTTTAGTGGAATTATAGGTGGGAGTGGTGCAACAGCAAGTATGTTTATTGAGTTGTTACATGACTGTTATCTGCACCGAAATGTTAACCATCTAAGTTTTCAAGTAAAATTTGGTAATACTAACATTTTAGACCTCATTTTAGCTGATAATAGCCACAGAGTTTATATTCTGGAGCATTTTCCACCATTAGGTGGCATCGATCATGGTCATCATATTTTAAAATTTATATTTGTATATAAAAATAGGTCAATTTATTTTAATATCTAATTTATATTAATATCACAACAAACAATAAGGAAAAAAACTTTTTATGGAAAAGGGGAAACGATAAAGCGTTAGATTTGTAATTTAATAACATAAACTGGGTACAAAAATTTGAAGGACTTGGTATTAATGAATGTTACTAAAAATTCCTAAGAAAATATAAAAAAAGGTTTTAAAAATATATTCCAACACTAAATTTAGATAAAATTTCTTTTCAGCGCAAAAAAAAATTAATGTGGATGACAAGTGAGCTTAAATGTATGTGTAAAGAAAAACAAAAAAGTTGGTTTATAAAAAAAAATTCAGGTTTTAAAAGTCTCTTAGAAGTCAATAAGTATATAAGAATTAAATAAAGATATAAAAAAACTTGTCAAAAAAATTCTTTGCAGTTTTGAAAGAAGTTTGGTACTCAATTCAAAAAACTATCCTAAAGGTGTCTATGCATATATAACTTCAATCATGTATATAGTTATGCCAAATAACTCAAATGTTAGGAAAATTATTCCAATTATTAAAAATGATACAGGTAATATGTAGGATGTTTCTAATGTACATCCGTTAACAATTTCTGACAGCCTAACCAATCTTTTTGAGTACATAATAATGGAACATAAAGAAACAAATCATACAGTCCCGTCATTGCAATTTGGTTTCAGATCTAACAGTTTAACTAGTCATGCAATATTTGCTCTTACGAAATTAATCAAACATAAAAAATCTTTGAAACTTATGTTGTTACAATTGATGCCTCAAAATGGTAAAGTGAACCAAATGACTTTATTAATGGAGCTAATTGATAAATTAGATGATAAATTGTGGCTTGCGGTGTACTTTGCCTTTGCGTTTGTAAGTATCGGTAGTAACAAATCTAACATCTTTGTAACAAATGTTGACATTAAACAAGGTGAACCACTCTCGCCTCTTCTTTTTTCGATATATACCGAAGGACTTATTAAACAAGTGGAAAATACATCACTCGGTGTTTGGATTAACAACTTAAAGATTGGTATTTTAATGTATGCTGATGATATTCTGGTAATTGCCTCGAATGTTGAAGAATTAAATCTATTGTTTAAAATTTGTGAAGGATGTGGTAGAAAGTACCAATTTCAATGTAATTTCCAAAAAACTCAGTTTATAAAGTTTGGTACAAATGCAAAGAGAAATAAAAAAGAAAATATAACTCAACACACCTCAAGTGTGTACACCATCTTTTCTGTTCTATATACACATATATATATAAATAATCTAGGTGTTTTTACTAATATATGTATATATATATATATATATATATATATATATATATATATATACATATATATATATATATATATATATATATATATATATATATATATATATATATATATATATATATATATATACATATATATATATATATATATATATATATATATATATATATATATATATATATATATATATATATATATATATATATATATAAAAGCAAAAATCTTTTTTCTGTAAAGAATTAATGATTAAAATCCTTAACTATTCCATTTCACTCTATATAAATTGATAAAAACACCTATATTATTTATATTTGTGTATATATATATATATATATATATATATATATAATATATATATATATATATATATATATATATATATATATATATATGTATGTATATATATACACATTTATAAATAATATAGGTGTTTTTATCAATTTATATAGAGTGAAATGAGGTCAAATGGAATCGTTAAGGATTTTAATCATTAATTTTTTACAGAAAAAAGATTTTTGCTTTTTTTTTTTATTAAAGTTGTAGAGTATTGAGCTGTATTTATTTAAAAAGCTGTATTTATATAAAATTTTAACAATTTTTTGTAAAGTTTTTTATGAAACTTTATTTGATTAAAAAAAAATTTATTCCATTCTAGACTGACATTCGGGGAGAATGAAATATGCAAATATAAGTTTTTCAAGTATTTCAGGTTTGTTGAGACACTCCCCTTTGAATCTTGGCACATCTACATTTTTTCTTTTTTTTGTGTCAAGGTGTTGGATACCAAACATTTGTTGCAAAGCTGATCCAAGTGATTGGGCTGATTGCAGTTGTTTTGCAACCTCTTTTTGAATTTCCTTTTGAATAGCCGGAGTTACTACATCATTGAAGGTTGTTTGCAGACAATGTGACTTTTGAGATGACTTTGGAGCTGATGCTATGTGACATATACCTGTTTTACTCTCTCTTTCTCTCTCTCTCTCTCTCTCTCTCTCTCTATATATATATATATATATATATATATATATATATATATATATATATATATATATATATATATATATATATATATACACATATATATAAATTATATTAATAATTAAATTATATATACATATATAATATAGGTGATTTTACCAATTTATAATATATATATATATATATATATATATATATATATATATATATATATATATATATATATATATATATATATATATATATAATGTTAGGATGTGGCTGTGGCATTGATTCGATCTGCTTGTTTTATTGAAGTAGCCTCTTATGATCTTATCAAAACATACTCAATATGTAGCTGGATACATGCTAATCTTAAAAGGTATTTTCAATAATTTTTAACTCTCTATTTTTAGAAAAGAAAATTATAGTAAAACATCAATAATATGGGTGCGGTAATGGAATAACATTTTTAAATTGCCTGGCAAAACCAATGTGGGCCGGGTTAAAAAAAAAGTTTCAATTTATATTTATTCATGCTTATTATAAACAACTATATAAAATAAAGTTTTTAAATACATTATAAAACAGTAAAGATTATTATTCATTTAAGTATTTACTTTGGAGTTCTCTCATTTTATCTTTTCCAAATGTTTGACTAAAAACATCCTTTTCTATTGCCATAAGCATTACAAGTACTGGTGTTACCGCAATGTGATACAACAAAGTAAATTTCAATAGTGATTTTTAAATCAAAGGTGATTAGTTAAGATATTGACAATTTATTGCAAGATTTTTATCGAACAAATTTGACAAAATATTATTTTTTTCGTGATTCTGATTTTTTACATAATAACACTTTTTGATTGAACTATAAATGCATATGCAGCTAGCCCAAAAAAACATCTTATCTAATCAAAAAAACACCTTATCTCATTAAAACTTTTTGTGTTTTTCAAAAGAAAGGCTAAAAGATATTTTGTCTTTACTTTAGTTCTTTTTTTAATCATTAGTTCCATATGTTTTAACATGTTATCAGTTTCCAAATATTTTCTGGCTCAAGTGTCGTCAAGTGAATATATGTTTAAAAATATTTCTATGATTTTTTATGCTGAATTATGCCAGATGCCATACATCAAAAATATTATTTTTATGAATAGCATTGGCGTAAGACTCTTGTTTATAAACAATATAATGTTCAAAAATTTGTTTGTTAATAAAGAGAAAATATAAAGTTTCTGATTCTTTTGCAAAAAAAGCCCCAAACCATTATGTGTTCACTTTCATCAACTGTTTTCTGTGTATTTAGGGAATTAAATATGTCAGAATTATATACCTACAAGTGAAATGCAATTGTTGCTTTATCGTTCCTGCATTTTTTCCTGCACTGGTTTTTTGGCTGCTAATTAAAACTTAACTGACATGCTATTTATTAAGTCAATATGACCTTTTCTCAATTGTCTAGCAGTTAACCATTGATATTTAGTTACCTCTCTCTTTTCTTTTTTTTTTTTCCACTGATTTCTTAAGTCTTGCCAGTTGTGATTTTATGGCTCAGAAGCACTCAAGATGTCAAGTTCTCTTAATTACAGTCAAGATAAGGCTACTTTTTGTCCTTTTTAAACCTCCAGTATGCTTGCAAATATTCATAGACACCATTTCTCCTTGCCATTTCAGCATCTTTTCATCATAATCAGCAATTAGCTTTAAAGCTATGTCTCTATTTGGTGCATAAATAAGTTCAGAAATCAAAAAAGAATGTGAACATTTTTTTTTTTTTTTTTTCACGAAAAATGCGATTTGACAAGGTTATTTTCAATTTATATTTTTTTCTTTTTGCGCTAGTTGTTATATTTTTCTATTAAAACAGTAAAAATTGACACCATAATTCACTACAATATATGAGTTGTGCATAAATTTATATACGTACATTTTAGATATATCAATATAATGCTAAATAAACAAATGTTTCTCTAATAGAATTTAAATTTTTCTCTCCTTAATTTTAACAGTAATTAAAAATACTTGAAATTTAAGTTGAATTAATACAGAATAATTGTCATAACACTGTTTGGAAAATAATGTATACAATTCGCGCTAATAAACCTATACACTTCTCGCTTATAAATATTATAACAATTGTTAAATTTATATACAAATTGCTGATATTTGTAAACAATTAGATTTTCAGTCAAATGGTTATACAATAATAAAACATTAGTAAATTTTTAATTTACTTAATGTCTTTAGGAAACTTACATCGAATTCCCCACAAAGTAAATATTTCTATACTACATTGTAGATATCAAGTAAATATCTTTAAAATCTGCTCGTATAAACTTAATTTTTTTTTTTTTAATTAAAGTCATTTTGGTTCTATGCCCCTTCCCTTCATTGTCAATTCTTGCCAAACTTTTTAATACCCCCACTCCCCTATACTTACTGACATCATTTATGGATGGCCCCTTATGCGCCTATTTGCTTGTTAGTTTGTTTTTTTTGCTAAAAATATTAAAAGAAAATTTATTAATTCGACTGGCCCACTGGGAAATGTTCAAATGTTTGGCTGGCCAAGTCCGCTATTGTTGGAGTAGAAGATTTAGTTGATTTTGGAATTGAACCTGTCGTTTCAAAAAAGCCACACATTCAAAACTTTTAAGAGTTAGTTTATAAATTTAAATTAAAAGCGTCGTTATGATTTATGTTTCTTTTTAACAATAAATAATAAAAAAATTTAATTTAATATAATAGTAATAATATTTATTTATAATTATAATTTTTTTTATATATATTTATTTATATATATATATATATTTTAATAATTATATTTTATTTATAATTATAATTTGATTTAATATAATAGTAATAATAATAGTTTAATAATAAAAAAAACTTTTTTTTATGTTTGTAGAAGTTTTTTATTTATTTATTCCTAGTTTAGTTTCGCTAGCATCATTAAAAAAAAAAACATTTTTTTGTTGATTTTAAAATGTTTTTGTAAATTGGTTTGTGTCTTTTTCAAAATGACAAAAATTAGAAAATAATTTTAAGTTATTAAGCAGAACACAGAGTTCACAAATTTGTTCAGAGTGATATTTTGTGATTCTCATAGTTAGACATTAGTACAAAGTGATATATTATGATATTCACACTGTTGGATTTTAGCTTAGAGTAATATTTAGCAAAAACTCATAGCTCAACAAATCATACAGTTCTTTTAAAAACTTGTGTTTAACTTTTTAAAGGCCAAGTAATAGGTAACGACTAAAATTAAGGTCAAATTTATGATTTAGCTACTGGGTCCATGGTTGCACATGTTAGGTGTATTTTGCAGTCATTTATTTTATTTTTTTTATTATTATTTTTTTTTATTTCACGAGTTTACAACAAAGTTGTCAAAGTGTCAATAATTTTAAACATTTCGAAAGAGGTCCAGAATAATGCCTTTAATGGCAACGTCTCCCGTAAAATCCTTAAAAATTATGATAAGTACACGCGTGCATTGCTAATTAACTTAAAGCCATTGGCAGAAGGGCTTTTTAAACAATTTATTTGAGTTTTGTTTTGCACAAAAACTTCATAATTTTCAAACACATGTTAAAAACATTGAAAATCACTACAGAATACTGGTTGAAGAATATGGAATAACTGTTTCATTGAAAATTCATTTTATTTTAAAACATATAGGTGCTTTTTGTGCAGTAAGAAGACGTGGATTAGGCTGCTACTCTAGACAAGCTGTTGAAGCAATTCATTACAGCTTTGTTAATGAATCTTGGAATAGATTCAAAGTTTCCAAAAGTAACAGCTCCTTTTCTGAACATTTAAAAAAAGCTGTTATCAGTTTTAACGGAAAAAACCTCGTAAATATTGCAAATGTTCCTGAAAATATAATTATGTTTTAACTTTATTTAATTATAACTTTTTATTCTAATGTCACAAAAGTATGTTAAGTTTATTAATAAATAGAATCTTAATTATATAAAACATTAGTTAATGTGTTTGTATATATATGTAAAGTGCATGGGTTTGTATTTTACAAATGACATATTCATAACAGTCGTATCCACACGATATATTCTATTTATGACTCTTTTTCACGCCTTAAATGGCTATAACTTTTGAAAAATTGATAAATTTGTTATATAAATTTATTATAAAAATAAAAAAAATTTCCTTGAATTTGGGAAAAAAATCCTGAATTTTGCCCTTTTGGCTTTTTTAAAACGTAAATATTTTGGAAATTTATGATTTCGGTAACATATCAAACCTAAATCTACTTATTGTAACGAATCCAACGATGTATTACAATAACTGTGTTAAATCGCAAAATTAAAACGTGGTTGGAGGCATGTGTGTTATTAAGACCCTCTCCCTTCCGCCCTCATCCTATTCATTTTTAATAAATTTTACTTGTTATCAAAAAAAAATTCTCAAAACTAAAAAAAAAAAAATCAGAAAATATATAAAGAATAAAAAGAATACATTCAGTGTAATCAAGCTTTAAAAGCGTTGGTTTTTAAAAAATTTCTTAAGTCTCTATTTATCAAAAATTAGTTTTTCGTTTATTTCACGCCATAGTATAAAACTTAAAAAAGCATATTAAATCCAATTAAAACTATGATAAAACAGTGTTAATGCTCATTTGATCGCAAGCCACACTAGAATTAAATTGTTTTCTTTGTGTTCTGTAAAAAACTCCCATCCATTTTTTCATTAAGACCCCGCCCCCCTCCTCCCCGTCTATTAGATTTCGACTAAAAATGCCACCCATAACTTTTATTCCGACCCCTCGCCCCTTCTTGTATTAAGCACGCGAGGGTAGTTAGTATAGAAGCTAATTATCTCCAGGTTTCTATTTTTTATGTAAAAATGTGATTATAAGAAAAAAAATCAAAAAATTTCTCTGTATTTTATCCTATTCTCTGAGCAAGTTTTGGAATGCAATTCTTTATTCTATTTTCAAAGTTCATATTATTTAGATTTATCTTTTAAAATCGTTTTTATAGAAATTTTATAGAAATTTTATAGAATTGGAGAAGCAGAGAAGTATCTTAATCTTTTGTATTTAATCACAAAAACATTTGTAAAAAACGACGCATTGACTTGCTCGCCCAGACTTTATTTGAGTGAAGCTTTGTTAATATCATTATCTGGTCTTCAAATTTGTCAGTAAGTAAATATGGTTTTCAGTTGTTATTATTATTGTTTGTTTGTTGTTTTTTTTTCATTTTAAAGTTTCTAACTTACAATTTTTAGGGAGTTATCTCAACGATCACAACTCGACATTTTGTACGTGTTATCAAAACTTGTTTCGAACTCTGGTTACTTTGGTGATATGGTCGAATGGATTTGCAAGGATCATTTTTTACTGATGCTAACTCTATCAGAAAATCTGGTTCTTTCACCAAGTTTCGTTGACGAAGACTTGAACGAAGTTTACTCAACTATTTTGATTGTCATCATAAGCAAAAGTATTTTAGATTTACCGAATCTTGTGATTCGACCTTGGAAAGAAATAAAACTTGAGTCGGACAAAAAACATTATGCATCAATAACCGATATTTTTAAAAGTAATGCAGTAAAAACTTGCGACAATGACAAGTTGTTAATATTTTTACGCTCGATAAGCTTTTAATATTATTTAAAAAAATAATTTTGAAAAAATTGCACATTTTAAATGTAAATTCTTGCATACCTAACATATCTGTTTAATTAACTTAATAGGATTTGATATTAAATAGAAAGAGCGAGACTTGAAAAGATGTAATTTTTTTTTTTATCTTACCGACATTTGACCATAATTATGTTTTTATTTTAGTGGAACTGTAAATTTTTTGTGGGCGAAAAATGTTGTCATACAAAGAGTAAAATACAATTATGGACAAATGCCGGTAAGTTAGAAGTTATCGCATCAGCACTTTAATACTCTAGCTCTTTTATGGGATAATTTCCTTTATAAGGTTAAATAAAAACTATTTAGGTTGAAAAAATGTCATTCAGAACCTTTAGCCCTTGTTCCGAAAGTATTAGGTTTTAGCTGTTGTTTCACGTTATATTTGATAATTTCAAACAATATGCATGTTGTTGAAAAAGGCTATATATGTATACAGTCTCCGATCAAATTATTAGCCCATGTTGATATTTTTTGTATTTTTTATCTTCTTAGAGGTAAAACTTAGGATTTTATAAAAATACATATAAAAACTTTATACATAAATAAAGTATAACTATCTCTAACATAAGATACAAAAAATAACTATAAAAATACTTTATTAACATGAATTTCAAATATTTTGTTGATCCTCCCTTATCTTTTTTATAACTGCAAGAAGACGATTTGGCATGCTATAAATTTAAAGCCATTTCTTTCAAATGTGCATTATGGTTTCAATGCCAAATATTTTTTTCAATCATTTGGGCCCTATTTGTGACCTTTTCTAGCCAAACTTTTCTCTTTAATGGCCTCCGTGTATTTTCTATGGGGTTTAGATCTGGGGAGTTCCATGGCCAATCCAAAAGTGGGATTTTTAGAGGTGTCAATAATTTTATAATAAATTTTGCCGTGTGACAAAGTGCTCCATCTTGCAAAAATATTTTCTTCTGCTTAATTGGAAACCACTTTTTTAATCGAGGTAAAAAACAGGTTTTAATGTTGTTTTTTCAATCTTTATGAAATTTTTATTCAAAGTCCTTTTCACATATTGTGCGTTTTATGAGTTCATAATTTCTATGGTAGACTCATCGCTGAAGCACACCTGGAGAAAAAAGAAGAAAAACAATCACTAAATACGAACATTGGAGTATTAGGAAATAAAAATTTATTTTGGTATTATAATTTTGGCTTTTGTGTTGGTCTTCTACTTCTGATGCCCAATTCATGCAAACTTTGTCGAACTGTAATTGTTGTTATATTTAGTCCCACCTCATTTAACTTGCTAGTAATTGCTGAGTATGTAGCAAATCATTGATAAAAATAAGATTTATTATTATTAGAGTATATACTTTTATAATCGCTATTGAAAAGAAAAAGGATAAGATAAAACAGATAATTTTTCAATATAAAATTTCTTAAAATCTTAGAATAGGAAGTTTTTTTGTAAAATAGCTAACAATCTTTTAAAAATCTGATTTATTTTTTAATTAAATCTTAATTATTTCTAATCTGAAAAAAAATCGAAAAAAAAAAAAAAGAACTATGAATTATTAAAAAAAAAGAACACTTTAATAAACGAAGAAAAAAAAAATAAAGAAAGAGTAAGTAAACAAAGAAGAAGAAGAAGAAAAAAAAAAAAGAAAAAAATAAGTAAACAAACAAGAAAGAAAAAAAGAACAAAAACAATTTTAAAGAGAATAAGAAGATTGGATATTTATTTATTTTCACGTTTTATTTCGTAATTATTATTTTTTACTATAATTATTTAACTTACAAATTTTTTTTTTTTTTTTTTTTTTGCTTTTTCACATATTTTTTAATTATTTATTTATTATTAGTTATATTCACTTACTCGGTGTAGTTAAGGTGATTTGCAAATTTTTCGAATACTTTTATTTGGAATTAGCATGATTTTATCAGCGTATTGTGTCCAAACAAAAGCTTTAGATTTAAAATCTTATTCAAATTTGGACTAGCGGTTGTGATTTTAAGATGAATTTTTTTTTTAAAAAAAGAATCTTTGGTCTGGGTTTAATCGCTACAAACATTTATAAATTATGATACCGCAAAATTTATCATTTTCATATTTTTAGTCTTTTCATAATTCACAGACCTGACCATTTAACGGAAATATGTCGCAGTCAACAAAATATCTTACAGACGCTATAATATTTAAAAAGTGCCTTAACTCCACCGAGAAGTTCTAGTTAATAAGGTTTGGCCGTTTTATATTCCAGTTGTAATATCTCTTATTATTTAATTATTTATCATTAGATTATCTATTTTAGAATTTTTGTTATATATTTTATTATATTTAACTTATTTTACTTTATAATTTTATTATATTTTTTGATCATTATTATAACTATATCATTATTATATATTCTTATACATTTATATATTATGGATTTATATTATTTTAGTTTTATCTATTGTTTATTATTTTATCTTAGTTATTAATTAATATTATAAACCTATACTTTTTATTTATAATTTCGATAATAATTAACTAAGTATTTTACTTACTACTACTGATTACTGTTGCTATTTATCCATTTACTGTTTATTGTTTGATTATTTTCTCTTTTAATTTTCTATATTTTCTGTTCTATAAACGGCTTTACCATCTATATCATAAAAATTTGTCACCATTGCAAGTTTTGCAATAAAAAAATAAAAGATAATCATAAAGCCATCCAATGCAACGGTTGCTCCTTTTGGATTCATGCAAAATGTATTCCAGTTGACAAACATGCTTACAATCTGCTTTCCAATGATTCTTCTGAATGGTTTTGCCCTAAATGCATATCAAGAATATGCCATTTGGCATGCTCTCTGATCTGGAACTTAAATTAACTCTTTCCTAGAAGAATTCTTCTAATAAAATAAAATTTCATGAACCTCCTGATTATCTCAAAAATTTATTTAAAAACATGAACAATGTTTTTAATTCAACAACTAAATGCAATTACCTTGACATTAATGAACTAAATAAATTTATTAACATGATACAGAAATTTATCTTCTTTATCTTCTAAATATTTTTTCTCTTCCGTTTCACATAAATGATCTCTCTAGCTATGTTGGTACCATTAATACTTCTTCCATGGTGATAGGAATTACCGAATCTAATTTACATGTAGAGGATTTTAATATAACTGACATTACCATACAAGGATATAATATTGAGCATTGTCCAACAGAGTCAAGAAAAGGTGGTGTGCTTCTTTACCTAAATTCAAATCCTAATTACATAGTTTGAAGTGATCTCCAAATTTATGCCTCCAAATTTCTAGAGTCTATTTTTGTTGCAGTTATATATCAACTTAAAAGTAATACCATTTTTAGATGTATATATCAGCATCCCTCTTTAAACATCACTGAATTTTTATCTATCCATTTTAATCCTCTCCTTGAAAAGTTAAGTCATGAAGCAAAAAATATTGTACTATTGGGCGATTTCAACATAGATTTATTGAATTATAGAGAATCACAGGTCATTTCTAATTATTTTGAATCTTTGTGCTCTCATTCCTTATTTCCAAACATAATTCTTCCAACACGTGTAACTGCTAAAACTAAAACTCTTATTGACAAAATCTTCATGAATTCATTTTCTACTTATATAATCTTGTAATCTTACAACTTCAATCTCTGACTACATGGCACAATTTGTCTGTATTCCTAATAACCCACCCATTAAAAAAATGTAAAAATGTTTAAAAGAAGCTTCAAAAAATTTGATTCTGATTCTTTTATCCAAGAAATTTCTGGTATTAACTGGAAAATTCTCATAAAAGAAGATGTTAACATAAATAAATCTATAATATTTTTCCTTAAAACATTTGAAAAAATATTAGACCGATATGCTTCCTACAAAGAATTAACAAAAAAACAAATTAATCTGGTATTCTTAAATCTATTTCTGGTATTCTTAAATCTATTTCTAATAAAAACATGATTTATAAAAAATTTACATTATTTACTAAATTTAAGTTATACAGAAATAAAATTAGCAACTTGTTAAGATATTCCAAAAAATTGTACTATGCATCTTTTTTCAATAACAACATCAATAATGTAAAGAATACCTGGAAAAGAATTAAGGAAATCATAAACATCAAACCTTCTACTTATACTAAGTCTTTTTATCTCAATATCAATGAAAATGTCAACTCAAATCATACCAGTGTTGCTAATATATTTAATAATTATTTTGCGACTATTCAAGACAAACTACTTAAAAATACTAAATGTGTTTTTGGCAACTTTCTTAAAATACCTAGTACTAATTCTTTTTTCATTGATCCTGTGACTGAAAATGAGATTGCGAATTTCATAAACGGTACTCTTAAAAATAATAAAAGATTTAGTCCTAATAGTCTCCCAACATTTCTACTAAAGCTGGTATCTCACATAATCTCCAAACCTCTATGTACTATAATGAATAATTCTTTCAAAAATGGTATTATTCCAGGAAGCTTTTAAGGTAGTCAAAGTAATTCCTATACACAAAATGGGTTCTTATCTAAACTACTCCAATTATTAACCTAGTTCACTTCTTTCTAACTTAAGTAATGTTTGAAAAAACAATGTTCCAAAGACTTTAGCATTTTTTGAAAAAACATAAATTTATTTACAAATACCAGTATGGTTTTCGCAACAAACACTCAACAACTCATTCAGAATTTACAGAGAAAACTAGACAGGCCATCGATAATAAACACTTTGCGTGTGAGTATTTATTGACATAATAAAAGCACTCGATACAATATCGAATGGTATTTTAGCTAAAATTCGTCATAATGTATGTAGCTAAAATTCGTCATTATGATTGAATGGTATTTTAGCTAAAATTCGTCATTATGTTAATCATGAAAATTTGCTTAATATATATCATGCTATTTTTCACTCTTATCTCAGATATGTTTGCTAAGTTTGGGGACAATCTAAGCAGCTTGCTTTTTTAAGACTAACTTATCTTGTTGTTGCTATTATTTTTGTTGTTATTATTATTTTTGTATTATTACTGTTGTTGTTATTATTATTTTGTATTATTACTATTATTGTTATTATTATTTTTGTATTATTACTGTTGTTGTTATTATTATTTTGTATTATAACTATTATTGTTATTATTATTATTGTTATTGTTATTGTTATTAAAGTATATACTTTTATAATCGCTACTATTATTTTTTATCACTACAATCACTACTATTACTTTATTATTCCTACTTGTATTATAATTATTAACTCAATCTTATTTTTATTTAGTCTGACATGTGTTTACTATATATTAGTAAAAATTACTATTTGTAAATTTCCTTGATATAACAACAAAATTCAGAAGATATTTGACTTATGCTTTCTCTCGTTCCTTTCTGTTATCTTCTTTTTTTGACCGCATTTGCCTTGCATCTGAATATCTAATGGAAAGATATTTTTCAATTTGTTTTCGATTTTTTTTATAGTACATATTGATATCTCATATTTTCTTGATATTTCACTTATCGAGTAATGTTTATTTAAGCATACAAAATGTGAAAATATTGTTTAAAAATGGTTTAAATCTAATCTAATCAAATCACAATAGTCAACAAAAAATATTACTGCACTTAAATACAAATACATAGTAAAACAGGACGAATTATAAAACACAAATTTCATGAATTAAACAGATACTGTTTGTCCCCCTGAAAATGTATATATGTATATATAGTCTAATCTTCAACATGTTAATTATATTAATAATAATTTATCTTTACGTATTTTAACCAGCCATCTCGCCTCGTAGAATGCAGGACTCTCTTCAGTACCAGAAGACACGTCAAATGTATTTGTATCGAAAAAGCGTTTTCAATGAACATTGATAAGACTAAATTAAGTAAATAAGTTAGAAAATAATTTTTTAAGTAAATAAATTAGAAAATAATTTTTCTAAGTGAAAAAGTCAATTCTATGACTTATTTAAAACTTAGGCATTTATTTAAAAGTAAGGGAAAATTAAACATTTCTAGTTTTTACAACTTAATGAATAATTATAATAATATTTAAATTAAATTAGTATTGAACCGAAAACTCTCAATATTTCAATGATATATAGCTTTAAATCTTTTTTACCATTACCATCTTAGTTATATTTAGTTATCAAAAATTAAGCAGAAGCTATACATTAAATACCTAAAATCAAAATCAGAAAAACATAAACAAAATTATAAAACTTATAAAAACTTATTTGAAAAGCTTCGCAAAAATGCAAAAAAAAACTACTATTCAAACTTGCTTAATAAATATAAGCACAACTCAAAACGCGTCTGGCAAATCATGAAGGAGGTGTCTGGAAAACTTAAACCAAATAAAAATTTACTCCCAAATTTTATACAAATTGAAAACAAATTAATAAATGACCCAAATGATATTGCATTTGAATTTAAAAAATTTTTCTCCACTGTCGGGACAAAACTAAGCGATAGTATTTCATTCATTAAAGATAAATCTGTTGACGAGTTCGAAACATCAATAAGTCTAAATCTAAATTTTACTGAGTTAGCTTTTAATGAATTTGAGGTTGCTTTTAAGTCATTAAAACGAAATAAAGCTACTGGGTATGATGATATTAACACAAATATTGTGATTGCATCGTCTGATTCATACGATGTTATAAAAGATATTCTTTATAAAATCTTCAGAGCATCCATTTCACAAGGGTCTTTTCCAGATAAACTAAAAATAGCGAAAGTAACTCCAATCTTCAAGACAGGGGATCGCACAAATATAACAAATTATCGCCCTATTTCAGTTCTTCCAGTTTTTTCAAAAATTTTAGAAAGAATAATGTACAACCGAATCTACTCTTATCTTGTTGAAAATAAAATTCTATACGAAAACCAATTTGGTTTCAAAAAAAATAATCCAACCGAGCATGCCATTCTTCAACTTACGCGCAATATAACCGACTCATTTAAAGACTCTTGTTTTACACTAGGAGTGTTTATTGATTTGTCCAAGGCATTTGATACCGTCAATCATCAAATCCTGTTAAAAAAACTAATATCATATGGTATTAAAGATAAAACCCTATTATGGTTTGAAAGTTATCTTACTAACCGTAAACAGTTTGTTTACAATAAAGATTCTATATCTCATCTATTAATGAATATAACATGTGGTGTTTCACAAGGATCCATACTTGGTCCTCTTATTTTTTTAATATACATAAATGATCTTCATAAATCATCAAATTTAACAACAATAAATTTTGCAGATGACACAAATTTATTTTTAAAGATATTAATATGCTTTTTACAAATATGACAAATGAATTAAAAAAAGTTTCTGTTTGGTTTAAACAAAATAGATTGTCTCTAAATATGGAAAAAACTAAATGGACACTTTTTTATCCACCTTTAAAATACCAGAAACTGCCCCATATCATGCTAGACCTTCTAATTGATAATATAATAATAAAAAGAGAAAAAGTTACTAAATTTCTTGGAGTATATATTGATGAAAACCTATCTTGGAGAAATCATATTGATAATACCTCCAACAAAATTGCTAAATGCATCGGAATTCTCTATAAAGCAAGAAATATACTAAGTAAACACCAGTTAACACAATTATTTATTCATTTATACATTGTCATATAAACTACGCGAATATTATATGGGGAAGCACTCACAGAACAAAGCTAAAATCTCTTTACCTTCATCAGAAACACGCAACTCGCGTAATAAATTTTAAAAATCGGTTTTTTCACACGAAACAACTTTTTAAAGAAATGAATATTTTAAATGTATATCAACTAAATGTCTTTAATATTTTATGTTTCATGTTTAAATGTAGAGAAAATTTGTCGCCAAATGTATTACAAAATTTTTATTGTATGAAACCTAAAAACAAATATAATTTTCGAATTAATAACAGTCTTAATGCCCCTTTTTGTCGTAAAAGCAAAGACCAGTTTTTTGTTTCTTACCGAGGTCCTTATCTCTGGAACAAAATAGTCTTACCAAATTTTGATTTTTCAACCCAAATGACTTTTGGTTCATTCAAACAGAAGCTTAAAAAAATTATATTTTTAATTGAAAATATCTTGATTTATTTTTAATTGCCTTTTTTTTTTGTTTTGTTTTTGTTGTTGTTTTATTTTGTATATTATTTGGTTTAAAATTTTATCTTGACTTTTTAACATTTTATCTTGGTTTTTAAATATTTTTGCATAGAGGTGTATTATTATTTCACTACAGACATTGTATTTTTATTAAAAGTTAACCATATATTGTAAAGAGCTTCATGAGAAGATCCTCATGATCTTCTAGAAGTCCTGTCGTTACTAATGTAAAAAATTGTAAATTTGCGTGCACTACTACTAATCATACTAGGCTAAAAGAAACGTTTTCAGACCACACTTTTATTGTTTCAAAATATAATTTAAAATTTATTTCCTTAAATTAAGTGCCGAGGACTTCGGTTGTTCACAAATTACGTCACGCAATTTTTTAACGTCACATATTTGCGCCAAACCTTTTAAGATTTATTAATTTTTTTTCGTCATTTAAAATAAGCTAAAAATATAACGCATAAAAATTTCGACTGATAAAAGTGAAAAAGGAAAAAAGAATTTAAAGCGAGAGCTGTCTTAATAAAATAATTAAAAAAATAAAAATAAAAATAAAAAATTTATTATTTCATATTAGCTTTTTTTTTATATTCTCTCTTATATTCAACTTTTATTATTATTATACCACAGTTCACAAATATAGGTTTTATGTATAAAATGATGTGACCCCGGAAGTTTCAATGGATTTAAGTTACTAATACCATATGTTTTAAGGATCTAACTTTGAAAAAAATCTAATAAGTGGTCCTTTTTGAGAAAATTTAGTTTTATAATTAAAAAAAAATTATATTTTTAAGGATTTTTAATAGTTTAACTTCTTTAATCAGTATTTAAATCAAAAGTATAGTTGATAATACAACGTACTAAAAGTATGGTTGATAATACAACGTATCAAAAGTATAGTTGATAATACAACACATATCACTATTTTTTTGTTAAATATTACATGATTACAACATTTTAGCTAAAAAGCTTAAAAAACTTAAGTTACTTTAAGTTACACTGAAGTTACCTCAAGTTACCCTCAAGTTACCGCAGTTACCGGTAACTAAAAGTAACTGTTCGGCAAGTTACCGAAATCGTCGAACCCTAGTTGTATTATTTGATTCTTGGCTGTAAGATGAAATATTTAGTTGTTAATTTATATTTTTTGTTTTGAGCAATTCAATTTTATTCTTTCTGTAATTTGAACTTAACGGATATTCTTCAGAAACTTGTTTATGTTTTGTTTCATAATGACGTTTAACATTGCATGTCTTGTTATGAGCAAGTTCTATATTGCAAATTAAACACATAGGTTTATTGTTTCTTTCAATAAATGCATATTTTTGTGTCCAATCATTATGAAATATTCTGTTTTCGACTTTAATTTTTCTTTTCCTCCTTAATTTGCGAAACAAACTAGTGTTTACTTTTACTTTATCCATTTTTGCAAGTTTTATGACAATAAGAATGATGGAAGTAATTATATGAAAATATATTAGCATATAACAATTTGGAAAAAAGCCGTATGCGGCTCGCAAGCCGCAATAACATTCCAAGAGCCGCATGCGGCTCGCGAGTCGCCATTTGGCCATCCCTGACATATATAAAAGATGTTTAAAATAAACCAATGCCAAGATATTAGTTTTTGGTTGCTAGTTTGGGTTTGGTTGGTTTAAATAGGTTTTGGTTTTGAATAAGGTTGTTACTCATACACAGGTTCGTACTTTAAATTAGACATCATGCTGTCAATTCCTTAAAGATTAATATAAAATAAAAAAAGGAAAATATGGAAACTTAATAACATACCTAGTATAAAACCAAAATAAAATGTTACTGATGACACTATAGAAAATGTTTTTGGTAATTCATTATATATAAATTTCTATTCTAAATTTTGTAAAAAGAACATAATTGAACTTATTGCCAATCGCGATTCTTTACATGATTTTTTCTAACAATACACGATTATTTCCAATTTTTATTATCAAAGGTTACTGATGAAAAGACTTTATCTTCTTCAGGCTCTCCGGTCTTGTAACTATTATAAATAATGAAATGTACTTGTATTTAATATTTCTAAATATTTTACGGAAATTATCTTTAATTGTAAATGGTTGCTTGACAAAAATTAAAAAAAAAAAAAATGTATCAAGAATTTTAAATTTTCTATATAAAGCTTTATTGGAAATAATCGTGTATTGTTAGAAAAAATCATGTAAAGAATCGTGATTGGCAATAAGTTCGGTTATGTTCTTTTTAAATTTTTGAGAGGTATTGGCTTCTTTAAGTTTACCACTCAGACTTGTAAAATGGTTCCATAGCATTGGGCCACGATAGAAAATGGCAAAGCTCGTAAGTTTTGATGAACGGAAAGGTTTTTTAAATCTTCCGGTAGATCGCGTGTTGTATCGGTTTAATGTTTTATGGAAAAATTTTTTGAAAACCTTCGGCGTTTTTTTTGACTGATGTTGAAACATAAATTGTGTAACTTTGAAAATATTTAACTCATAAATATCAAGTGCCCTCATGCTTTTTAGAAGAGGTTTAGCATTTGAGGTTTAGATTTTGAAAATGAATAATGCGTGCTGCATGATTCTGTTGTTTAAGGAGACAGTCGAGTTTAGATTTATTTGTACTACCCCAAACAATATTGCCATAAGATAAATAACTATTTATGAATGCAAAATATAGTTGAGTTAGTGTAGATTTGTCTAAGATTCGTCTGGTTTTATATAAGATGCCAATACTTCTTGAGATTTTATTGCTAATATGATTTATATGAGCTTCCCAGGATAAGTTTTCGTCTATTAAAATACCAAGTAATTTATTTGTGAATGAGCGCTCAATATTGATGTTATTTATATATAGCATTGGTAAGGATTTTGGAATAGATTGAAACTTTCGTTTAGAATGGAATAAGGAAAACTTAGTTTTATCAGTGTTTAAAGATTAGCTGTTAGCGAAAAGCCAGTTTGATATTTGTTCTAGTTCATTATTTGCTACTTGAAATATAGAGATAATGTTACTGTGAGAATAGAATAAAGTGGCGTCGTCTGCAAACATAATAGTAGACATAGTATTTGATGCTTTATATAGATCGTTGACATTGATTAAGAATAGCAACGGGCCTAAGATGGAGCCTTGTGGAACCCCACATGATATTTTAAGTTTGTCTGAAAGCCATCATTAAGAGAAATAATCTGCTTTCGATCAGTTAAGTAACTGGTAAGTTAAGTAAACTACCATTTATGGTATTCGTGGCTTATTCCATAATATTTTAGTTTTTCTAATAAAATCTGATGGTTAACGGTGTCAAATGCTTTTGACAAGTCTAGGAATATACCTAAGGTGAACTTGTTATGAGAAGATGCTTCATTGATAACTTCAACAAGTTGCATAAGTGCATGTTCCGTAGAGTAATTTGATCAAAAACCATATTGGTTCCAATAAAGAAGATTGTTATCATACAAAAGTGCAAATATCCTATTATACATGATACGTTCGAGGATTTTTGAAAATACAGGTAATACCGATATAGGTCGATAATTTGTAACCAGACTTTCATCTCCTGATTTAAAAATGGGTGTAATAATTGCAACTTTCATTTTATCTGGAAAAACACCTGTTTTAAGCAATTTGTTAAAAATATCTAATAAAACATCTTTAATAAGTTCGTAGCAGTCTTTGATTATGCTTGCTGAAATAGCATCATAGCCTGTTGCTTTATTTTTATTTAATTTTTTTATTGAATCATCAAGTTCTTTACTAGTGAGTTTGTTCAATGCTAAGCTTTTATCCGACTTTGATAGATAGCTCAAGAAATGTGCAGGAGTGTGTTTAATTTTGCTGGCTAAGTTTGGACCAATATTTACGAAAAACTCATTAAATTTTGTTGCCACCGATTTTACATCAGAGATCTGTGTGCCGTCTACAGTAATCACGCTTGGTAAGGCTTTGTTGTGTATTTTTTGTTTTCCAAGAATCTATTTAATAGCATTCCACGTTCTTTTGCAGTTACCTTTTAGTACTAACAGCTTGTTTTTGAAGTATGTAGTTCTGGCAATTTTTTTAGTTCTTTCATATAGACGTTTGTGCTCTAAGTAATTTTGCTTATCACGTTCTTTCTTTGAATTAATAAAGCGTATATATAGCTTTTGTTTTCGCTTCGAAGACTTTAAAATGCTTTTAGTGAACCAAGGATTAAGAAGACCTTTAGTTTTAATACGGATTATTTTATTAGGAAAATGCTTATCGTACAAATTTAAAAATTTATCTAAGAAAAGGTTGTAGCTGTTATTAGCACATGTTTCGAGAAAAACAAAGTTCCAATTTACAGTTGATAGCTCTAGTTTAAACATATTTTTTGCTCGGGTTGTAAGTTAAATAACCTTAGAAATTACAAATAACAGAGCGTAATTTAAATTATATTTATCCATTTGCTTTGTCTACTAAATGTAAAGCTTTTTAAAAAATGGCATATTTCACTTACTGCAACCAACTTTTATCTACGATGTAAATGTAAATGCATTCAAAACTTTATCATTTTCAAAATAAAAAGCTATATAATACTGAAATTTTTTTTTTGACCGATTAGAATATTTAATCCGTTGAATTAACGAAATTTCAAAGAATCCGTAAATAGTTAATTTTACTCCATTAATTTTCTGGTTTTAGGTAACGAATTAATCCGTTAATTTAACGAAAAAGCGCAATCCGTTACTTTTTTTAACGGAATGTTTTTAGAGTGTAGGAATCCGAGGTGTTTCAGTTAATTCTTGAGGTGTATGGAAAAGCCGTTTATTTGAATTGCAATCACTACTAATAACATTTTAAAAAACCATACCTATGTCATAATCTGTACAATCTGTATTCCAAGTATCACCCAATTGGTTCTTTTTCTATCGAAGCCAGAAACAAAGAAAACAAAACTGCACGAGTTAGTCATGCTCGTCTAACTTTCTTCGCAGATAACACTCGGGATACAGTTAATTATTTGTTTGTGATTTTTGATATGCATCTCTATTGTGTTTTTTTTTTAGGTTTGTCATATGACGCATTAAAAACGTTTTTAGGTATATAAATTAAAAAAAAGCTTAATAAATAAACATTAATTATATAGTAATGAAAATATTATTATGAATTAAAACCAAAGATTTTAAAGTATTTTCATTTCTTTAGTGCATATCCTTTACGTTCTTAAACTAGAAAGAATAGAGTTTCATCTTAACTATATGAGTCTTATTTTATAATTATTATGAACATTTAACTGGAACTCGTTTTCTGAAATAGTTTCAAGGCTTTCTTTTTCTTTTTCAAAATTTTAACGTTTTCTCTTTCTTTTTTAGTTTTTTTCATTTATTTACTTTTCCTCCGTAGCCAATTGTTTCTTTCTTAATCTTTCATCCTTTATTTGTGACTTTTCTTGCACTTTTGTCTTCTAAATTTGCTGTTTCAGATGTTACAACCAGTGGTAAACGTTCTACTTTGCGCTTGGGAATTTGGACTGGTTATTTTGCCCAAAATTGGATTAATGATTTTAATCTTTCTAGCATATTTTCATTGTTTATTTCTTGACCTTCATGGTCAACGCGCCATTGTCGGCAAAAAGATTTCTATTTTGCTTTCATTGGTTTAAAAACTGCCACATCGAGCGGCTGCAAAATATGTGTTACATTTGGGAACAAAGCAACAAGAATTATTTAATTTTAAGAGCAAAACTCACTAAGTTCGAAAACTCACTAAGTTCAAAAGACTGGTATAGGAATTTTTTTTTTATCAAAAATGGATAAAAAACGTTTGTAATATACTAAAAAAAAAACACTCTGCGGTCATCCAACCATTTTCACTTTTTCCAATACCCCATTCTGAGCAGCATTTATAATTCTATTTGGAAGACGGACATATTTAAAAATTGTTAATGGTGGAACAAAAGTTCCGCTAGCATTTACTGCAAATAAAGTGGTGATGCTTTTTTTATTATTTCGAGCACTTTCTTCATATGTATTTTTTCCTCGTTTACCATTTAATAAATTAGTTTTTGGTGACAAATGAAAACCACTCTCATCCATATTAATAACGCGCGTCAAATCATTTAAATATTGAGCTTTTTCTCACAAAAGTTTTGGTATTTCAGCAAACTTCAATGTCTTATGGCTTTTTCAGATACTCTTCCTCTAGCTTGGTTTATGTATTCATCTCGTTTTTAGATAGCTGTTCGTGACGGCGAAGAAATGCATAAAACCAAACTTTTGCAGAACGGTTGTTTGTAAATTGTGTTTTTATATTGTTGAAATTCAAATAGCTGTACAACAGACATAGCAAATCTCATTCTGGTGCATGTTAGAAACCACTCGACTAACTTGTTTTTAATGAGTTCACCTAGTACCGATTCATACCCGCAGTGTTGTATCTTCAAAAAAGTTCTTCCAGATGTTTTATCACGAAGCGTCTGATAAGGAATTCCATACGTCTTGCTTGCTTTGTACACAACCATACCTTTTTCAACAGCATTAATAGCATCAGGTAATTGACTATCTGTATATTGAAGTCTTCGTTTTGAGCTGCAAACTTTTGTCTAATGTTTTTTTCTTGCTATCGTAAAAATGTCTAAGTAAAATAATATTTATTTTAGTAAAAAAGAAGCAAATTGAATATTCATTGAACATACAATATGTATGAAATGACATTTTTTTTAGTTCATAGTTATCGTAAATTCAAATAAACTACATTGAAACTATAATGATGAGTAGTTTTAATAATATTAATAATGAATCATATTTTATTTACGTGATTAAGTCAATTTAGAAATATAAATTTATGTTATCTTTTTAAATTTCCTTGTTTTATTTGAAGTGCTTCTAACAGCTACTTCTTAAAAAAAAGCATTTTAATATGTTGACGTAACAAACCCACTGAGGGGACGATCGAATAAGTGCGAATTTCATAAGTGTAAACTGGCATAAGTGCGAATGGCATAAGCGCGAACTGGCTTAAGCGCAAATTGGCATTTGTGCAAACTGGCATAAGTGCGAAGCGTTGTGAAAACTGGCATAAGTGCGAACTGGCATATGTGCAAATTGGCATAAGTGTAAAATACTAATTTCCACTTATACCAATATTGAATTTTTATTGAAATTTTATATGTACCAGTTTTTGTAACAAATTCGCACTTATGCCAATATTGAATTTTTATTGAAGTTTTATATGTACCAGTTTCGCACTTATGCCAGTTCGCACTTATGCTAATTCACACTTATGCCGATGTTTGCAAATTTGTTTGGCGCACTAAAGCCAATTTGTACTTTTGCCAGTTCGCACTTTTGCTAGTTTTTGTAACGGCTTCGGACTTATGCTAGTTCGCACTTATGCTAACTCGCTCTTATGCTAATTCGCACTTATGCCTATGTTTTCAAAAAATTTTGGCGCACTTATGCCAATTCGCACATATGTCAGTTCGCACTTATGCCAGTTTTTGCAACGCTTCGCACTTATGCCAGTTCGCACAAATGCCAATTCGCGCTTATGCAGCCTCCCGCCACTGAGTTCATAAAAGTAACTATCTATTTTGGAACCATTTAATTAAGTTGCACAATGCTTTTCTAAAATTTCAATTCTTAAAATGTGTATACAACTTTTAAAGAAATGTTTTTTTTAACTTACCCAAAGCTTTATTTTTTTATTTTAATTTTATTTTTTAATTTTGCTGTAGAAAGTTACAATTTATAAAATAGCATAAATAATAAAACAAATGGCTGCAGCAAGAAGAATACACCAGTTTATCTTGTCACCGAGCCCCATAATGGCTTTATTTCAGGTCGTTTTTGAAATCGTGATAAGTGCTTGTGATAAAATATATATAAAATGTGTTAAGTTTTATTGCAAAGTTTTACAAGAAAATAAAAGAAATAAATTGTGCTAGTTTGTATTATTTTACTAAAAAAAAAAAATTTAAGTCCGTTAATAATAATGCTTTGATTCAGATTCAAACTGTTCAAGTGTATTTTTCTTGATAGTAACAATATGAGGGGAAAATTTCCAGTCCGCAGTGTTGAACTGAGTATAAATTTAACTGAAATGTAAATTTTAAAATAGCAAAGTTGTTATATGTGAATCTAGCAGGGTATTTATGACTTATTTTAATAGAATAGGTTAGAAATATTGGTGGAGATTTGCATAAGAGGACACTTTTTTACTTACTTCAAAGATAATTCTATAGGCATGTTTTGTTTACTGTTGAGTAAACAAAAACATTTTAAACTTAATATAATTTGTGCTTGCCAATGAACCACAGGACCTAAAAAAGACGTCTTTTCAACGTTCAAAACATGTTTAAAACGTTCAAAAGACGTTTAAAAAACGTTCAAAAGACGTCCAAAATGTTTAAAAGACGTCATTTTATGCACCGTGCCCACTGGGTGAATATGTATTAATAAAAAATATAAACTTTTAAAGGACATGATATTTAGGATAAGTTTTATTTTGTACATCAATGAAATATTTTTTGAATGCTTTCTCTCAAACGTGTTTATATGAGTCTTCCACGACAAGTTTTTATCCTAGACCACCTATAAAAAGTTTATGAAAGTTTCTTATTTTATACTAAATTTTTAGATCGGGTAATTTAAAAGGAATAATGAAATAAGATTAAATTTAATAAGTTTGATGTCGAATGTAAATCATTTGTATAGAGTAAAAATAATAATGGTCCCAAGATCGGGCCTTGGAGAACCCGTAAGTTATGGTGTTTTTGATGTTTCATACCAAATGTATTGCTTTGTGTTAGATAAATAATCGTTAAACCAAAGTAAGTTATTATTTTTTACTCTAAACACTTCAAGTTTGTTTAGAAAAATGTCGTAGTTTAAGATGTCAAAAGCTTTAGAAAGATTAATAAATCTCTTAGCGTAAAGCAACCATTACCGTTGATGGCACACAGATCTCTGATGTAAAATCGGTGGCAACAAAATTTAATGAGTTTTTCGTAAGTATTGGTGCAAATTTAGCCAGTAAAATTAAACACACTCCTGCACATTTCTTGAACTATCTATCAAAGTCGGATAAAAGCTTAGCAGTTTAAAAACTCACTGCTAAAGAACTTGATGACTCAATAAAAAAAAACTAAATATAAACAGGCTATGATTCTATTTTAGCCAGCATAATCATATACTGCTATGAACTTATCAAAGACGTTTTATTAGATATTTTTAACAAATCGCTTAAAACAGGTGTTTTTCCAGATAAACTTAAAGTTGCAATTATTACACCGATTCTTTAATCAGGAGATGAAAGTCTGGTTACAAACTATTGACCTATATTGGTGTTACCTGTTTTTTCAAAAATCCTTGAACGTATTATGTATAATAGGATATTTGCATTTTTGTATGATAACAATCTTCTTTATTGGAACCAATATGGTTTTCGATCAAATTACTCTACGGAACATGCACTTATGCAACTTGTTGAAGTTATTAGTGGAGCATCTTCTCATAACAAATTCATTTTAGGCATATTCATAGACTTGTCAAAAGTACTTGACTCCGTTAACCATCAGATTTTATTAGAAAACTAAAATATTATAGAACAAGCCACAAATACCATAACTGGTTTACCAGTTACTTAACTGATCAAAAGCAGTTTATTTTTCTAAATGACGGTTTTCAGACAAACAAACTTAAAATATCATGTGGGGTTCCACAAGGCTCCATCTTAGGTCCGCTGCTGTTCTTAATCTATGTTAACGATCTATATAAAGCATCAAATACTATGTCTACTATTATGTTTGCAGACGACGCCACTTTATTCTATTCTCACAGTAACATTATCTCTATATTTCAAGTAGCAAATAATGAACTAGAACAAACATCAAACTGGCTTTTCGCTAACAGCTTATCTTTAAACACTGATAAAACTAAGTTTTCCTTATTCCATTCTAAACGAAAGTTTCAATCTATTCCAAAATCCTTACCAATGTTATATATAAATAACATCAAAATTGAGCGCTCATTCACAAATAAATTAGTTGGTATTTTAATAGATGAAAATCTATCCTGGAATAATAATATTAAACATATTAGCAATAAAATCTCAAGAAATATTGGCATTTTATATAAAGCCAGACAAGTCTTAGAAAAATATACACTAACTCAACTATATTTTGCATTCATAAATAGTTATTTATCTTATGGCAATATTGTTTGGGGTAGTACAAATAAATTTAAACTTGAATGTCTCCTTAAACAACAGAATCATGCAGCACGCATTATTCATTTTCAAAATTGTTTCACAAATGCTAAACCTCTTCTAAAAAGCATGAGGGCACTTGATATTTATGAACTAAATATTTTCAAAGTTACACAATTTATGTTTCAACATCAGTCAAAAAAAACGCCTAAGGTTTTCGAAAATATTTTCCATAAAACATTAAACCGATTCAACACGCGATCTACCGGAAGATTTAAAAAGTCTTTTAGTACATCAAAACTTACGAGCTTTGTCATTTCCTATCGTGGCGCAATGCTATAAAAACATTTTACAAGCCTGAGTTGAAAATTTAAAGAAGCTTATACCTATCAAATATTTAAAAAGAACATAATTGAACTTATTGCCAATCAAGATTCTTTACATGATTTTTTCTAACAATACATTTTTATTACCTTTTTTATTACGAAAGGTTACTGATGATTAAATTTTATCTTCTTTTAGAGCACAGAATCTAATTTATTTACGAAGTAAATTACGTCCTGAGACAATTAATACAAAACTATGTCTACTCATTTAAATAATATAGGTTGAAAAAAATATTTTACTAACGTGTTGATTTGTCGAAATAAGATTGCTTACAACACTTTCTATAATCTTACAGGGAGCAAAAATAAATGAAATCACTCTTAACGAATTTTTAATTAGTTTGGGTTTTCATTAGCCGATACCAATTGGCTTTTTTTTAAGAAAAGTTTTAAACTTTTCTTAATTTTTTAATGACTTTCAAATGTTATTTGATTTGTTTACAAGAGATGTAACTTTTCATGTAAAATGAAAAGTTACATCTCTTGTAATAAAGCAATGCCATTAGTTTTATCCAAAATATTCTCTTTTTTCATTTACTTCTAATTTTTTAACTAGAATATATACAGTATCGGACAAAACAAGTGCAACCAAATAATGCTAATTTAGTTTCTTTATATAAAAGTGCTGCATTTTTTCATTTTAGAGAAATAACTATGTAACTGTTTAGAGATAACGTTTTATAGTTTTATTTATCACAAAGTTCATTATTTGTACACGAAAATTAATAAATTAATCAAAAGTATTAAAGAAAATTGATTTCCTTCTGGACAAAACAAGTGCAACTCCACAAAATGTTGACCAAGCTGTATTTCGTTATCAATATTTCGTGGCGAATCCTTTGTTGTCGATCACAGCCTTGCATCTTCGAGGCATAGATTTGATCAGGTGATCAAAGAAACTTTATGGAATTGCTTCCCAGGCCTTTTGGATTTGTTCAAACAGTTGATCCTTATTACGAACACCTTCACAATTAATTCTGCGGTTGACGATCTCCCACAGGTTCTCGATTGGGTTGAGATCCGGAGATTGAGGAGGCCAATCCGTCACCGATAGGTAGTTGTCTTAAAACCACTACTTGACTACTTTTGCAGTGTGTTTTGGATTGTTGTCTTGCTGAAAAACCCATTTTATAGGCATATTCCATTCAGCATGAGGTAACAACATCTTTCAGGATACTTTTATACATGAAACGGTCAGTTATTCCATCGATTGGATGTATTGGACCTAGACCGTTAGCAGAAAAACACCCCCAAACCATTACATTGCCTCCATCATGCTTCACGGTCTTATGGCAATAATGTTAATTGAAGCGTTTTCCGGCCGGTCGACGTACACGGCAAATGCCATCGCTCCCAATGATGTTAAACTTCGATTCATCAATGAACAGGACAGTTCGCCATTTCTGCACATTTTAGTCAATATAAGATGTAGCAAACAGGAGTCTTTTCTTCTGGTTCTTTAATGAAATCAGCGGTTTCTTTACAGGGCGTCGAGAAAATAATCCGGCTTCAACAGCACGTCGTCTGATTGTTCGGTCTAATACAGGCAGCTCTAATTGCTTTAGTATCTCAACTGATGATATCCAGGGATCCTTCTTGACGGATCTGACAATCATAGAATCCTCTCTAGAAGTGGTGGAACGCGGTCATTCCACCTTTGTTATCTGCTGCCAACTTCCCCGTAGAACGATATTTGGAACATAGTCTTGATACGGTCCATTTTTTCACGCGATATTTATCACAAGTATTTTTTTGTGACGATATTTGTCACAAGTATTTTTTTGTGAGGCTTACCGTGTTACATTTATCTTGTGATGATACAATAATGCTCTGTGGAACGCAACGTCTTGGTTGGATGTAGACTGTATTGATGTAATGAAACAACTGTTGTGTTTCACTTTTAGTATTGATGTTCTTCGATAAAACACTTTGATAAAACTCACTTCGATAAACTGTCTTGATAATACTGACTGATTGACTTCCATATACTGACCGAATTACATGTCGGTTTACATGTCTCTTATATAGTTAAATGAACCTGTGTGAACCTGTTCTGAAAGATTCTAGATGCTTCTTTTCGATGCTTCTAAAAGCTTCTGGATGCTTCTGAATGTTTTTGGATACTTCTGGATGCTTCTGGTTGCTTCCAGATGCTTCTTCTGGAAACTTCTGGAAGCTTCTGCATGCTTCTAGAAACTTCTGGATACTTTCTTTAATTATTAAAAAACTTCGGTGACGTTGACACGGATCAGACTTGACAGAAAATGAAACAAACCAAAAAATTTGCACTTGTTTTGTCCGCTGCAAATGGCACTTATCAGCTAATTGCTCATGTCATGGCATGCTATGACTCCATACTCCTGAACTGTTTGCTGTGTTAGTATAGTTCGTTTTGTTTTTAAGACATGTACAATTAGGAACACTTTTTAGCATTGTTTGATGTTGGTTGCAAATGTTTTGTCCAATACTGTAGTTTGTGCGCCAATTTCATGTAAAAAATTGAAAGTCATATTTTAAATATTAAAAAATTTTGCCTATGCCAGTAGCATAGGCAGAATTTTTTAATATTTAAATTATGACACTTCCAACCATTGTGCAAACTTAAGTATGTTTATACTTATGCTAAATGAGAATATTTTTCAAAAAATTGCGGTAATTAAAGCCTTGAAACAAAAATGATCCAAAACGTTTGCTCTCCCTATTCCAAACGTTAGGGCAATGAGTTAATAAAATGTGAGTGTTAGCATATTACACTAATTTTATCGACAAAGTTTAAATTTCATTTAAAAACCTTTTAGTGTTCAAATGTTATGACTATGTAAAATTTACAACCCCCTTATTTTAGGGAGTGTGGATTTTTTGCATCGTCATAACTTTTGAACGTTAAAAGATTATATGAAACCTACTATAAAATTAAATTTATTATAGTATGCTAAAAATTATATTTTATTAACTCATTGCCCATACCTTATGGTTACGGGGAGCAAACGTTTCAAGATTTTTTTTGTTTCCAGGTTTTAATCATTGCAATTTTTTCTGAAATATTCTTATTTGACCTAAGCATGAAAATGCTTAAATTTAGAGTTTACATGATTTTACGGGTATGTGTGTTCCACTCCCCTAAAGAACGAGATTTTCAAGTTATAGTCGGTTTTTATTACGATTTTAGTCGACTAGTCGGGTATTTGATCAATTTAGTCGGGTAAATTTTCGTTTTGAGGACCTTATTTTTATTTTTTTTTCCTCTTTAAGAATCGGTACTTTTAAGGATTTACACATTCCCCTCATTTTATTTGTAGAATCGCCTCTGTATCTATGACATCAAAAAACGCCTGCCTACGCTATATATAATACATTTTCTGGACTGATTTGCTATTAAAACACATTAACCAAAAACACATTAGAAAATAACTTGTTAACAGAATCGAAATCTGCTTTTACATATTCGCGTATAAAAATTCACTCATTTATAAAACTTTTCTGGTCTAACTAAACTTTAACTTAAACATAAGTACTCTTTTTCAATATTTTCTAAAACTGAATGTAATTTAATTGAAATAATCTGTTCTTTTGTGTTGTAAATAATAAGTCAAGAGTGAAAACAGGGCCAACCACACCGGGAGGGCTAGGCGACACGTGCCGCCCCTCCCACTTTTTTTCAAAAGATCTTTTTATTTTCCTAAGAAAATTCTAGATATAGAAGACTTTTTCAAGAATAGACAATTGTGCCCCCATCCCCTTTCTTCAAAACCCGTGTCGTCGGCTCTGAATTAGGTGTTCATTGCTAGGTAATAAAGAAGTTGAAAAAAAAAGATGTTTTGAAAGAGAAACTTATCATTTAAAATACCATAAAAGTGTATTCATAAGAGCTACGACTGTCTTTTTTTTTATTTTGCGTTTAATTGGTTTGACAACACAGTTAGACCATTTATTATTTGGAAAAATAAAATCCCCTATAATTATTATAATTATCCTTGAAATTGCGTTTATCAACAAAAGATCTTTCAATTTCAAATACTTTATCAAAAATTTTCATTTCAACTATTTCATTTGGTCTTTATATGCGTGCTAATAAGTAATTATCATTACAAGTAACAAGTATGATACATATTTGTTCCATTTTGTTGGAACATAATACTTTTTTTAAGGTGGTCTACCCCAATTCAAATGATTTACTTTAATAATGAGTTTATAATTTTCAAATTAGTCTAATTATGTTGTATTGTAATAAAAAATAGTAGGGGAAGTGGGTGCATAACCGCATATGGAGGCACAACCGTTTTTTAACATTTCTCTTCAAAGAAATGTTATCTTATATAGCAAAAAACATTCCACGCGTTAGTAAAACAGTTTCCTTCATTTTGCATATGTCAAAAAGAGTGACTGTTAAGTTTCTGAAAAGTTGTGAATAATAATGTTTATTTTGATAAAAATATTATATTTACATCATATTTTTCCTGACCTTCTTTTTGAGAATTAAGCAATATTTGATTTTAGTGTTAAAAATATGTGTTATCAACATTATTTCATGTAGTGAAAGCCATTTTTGATAATATCATAATCTAATAATTAAGCTATAAAACTGAATTCTTTCTAAAAACTCTCTTCTGGGGCAGAACTCAAAATGTAAATACAAAGAATGTCTGCACAATATGCAAACATGCAACAAAATTATCAAATAATCTGAGCTGTGAAAATTGTAAAAAAAATGTACCATGAAAGGTGTAGCCCCATCGATTTTTGTGAGGGTTGTGCCTCACAATGGGGGCAAAACCGTTTTATTCACTAAGTGTAATTTTTGTGTAATAACATTTTGAAAACCCGTTCAATTTTTTTCTTAAATGCATCAATTTAAAGCTTAATGATGTGGTTAATGAAATAAACTGTTAAAAAAACACATTTCGTTTTTATTTTCAAATAACATTAATCCAAACGTTACGGGGGCGGTTATGCCCCCACTTCCCCTATTAAAAAAAAAAAATCCTATAATTTGCCTCATTTATTCAACTTTTAACCTGTTTTAGTGTGTTATTTAAAAAAAAAGATTTCTCAGGAAGTAAATAACCTTTTTTAATGCCTTTTGGTATTTCAGCTAATAATATTTTTACTCAGGTACTCTAGCAGTTTTATCTGTTTAACTGGAATATTTAAAAAGTTACAGGCATTGCCATAATGGTTCCTTTTTTTAACGCAAAGGCCTCACTGTTGGATGACAAAAAAACAAACTTAAAAAAAAGCAAAAATAAATATTCTGCTACCAGTTCTCTTCCAATGTGTTTTAAACAAACTGGGAAAATTTCAAAGAAAAAGAATAAACCAATCAGGAGATATCTTTTTTTAACCTTATTAAATTCGCTAAAAAGCTAATATGGAGAAAATCACAAAAAAAAAAAAAAATTATTTAAAAAGCTCCAGATTCATAAATTGGAACAGGTTCTTCTTCTGCTTCTTTATCCAAGAACCCTTTCTTAATTCCTCTCATTTTTTGCCTTCTAATTTTGCATTTATTGGTGGATTTATGATTTCCTTTTGATACGCGTAATGCGTCGTGTAATTTAGAAGCATCATTCATAAACCGCCCAGTATTAACATCTAAAACTTCAAACACTTTTAAAACTCCTTAAAAACGATTATTCAACAACCCAGTAAGCACAAAGACGTTTAAAAGACGTTTTAAAGATGTCTTTAAGGAGGTCTAAAAGGCGCACTTGTAGACGTCTAGATCATAAGGCTAAAAGACGTCTAAATAAAAACGTCTTTATAAAAACGCGTTTTAGACGTATTTTAGACGTTTTTTTCAAGATAAATTTAAGTTCATGACGTAACATTTTCGCGTAGTATGTGATATATATTCATTATATTTACAACGATATATATTGGTATAATTTCGTATATACAAGATTTACATAGGAACCAGCAATCAAAATAGTATTGCTGTAATCACCACCAACGGTTGATGCATCAAAGATGAAAATAATAAATAACAATAGCAAATATATATCAAAACAGTATTTTAAAACATTTATAACTTACCTTTAGTTATTATAAAATTTTAACATACGTAACGCTAGATAATTTTTGACCGCATACTTGACTTATTATATGGCTTGTGGGTGTATAAAAACTAAAAATACTGATATTTAACTTATTTATTATTCTTTCCATTTTCACTTATCATCATGATCAGTCAACTATATTTATAGCAGCCGTGGCGCAGTGGTAGCGCACTTGCCTCAGAAACATAAGATCCGTGGTTCAAACCCCACCTCTGGGCAAGTATGCAATATCTGTTGGGAAGGAGGCGTGAACTTCCCATTAAATGCTCTTCCGCGTTGCTCTGTGATAAGACCGTAAGGACTTCTTGGAGCACCTTAATCAACTAAAAAAAACAAAAAACAAAAAACTATCTATTAAAAAAGCAAAATATTTATTAATAAAAGAAAGATATATTAATATTATAGCAATTGTTTTAGTGATTCCTGTGACAACAATTTTAGCAATTTTGTAAAAAAGTAATTTAATTTCAAGTAATTTACACTTAAAACTTGAACAAATTATTGAAAATAATAAAAACTATGTTTTTACTTTGAATAAACGACATCTACTTAACGCGTAATGACAAAGCCGTCAAAAAGAAGTCAGAATGACATATTTATAAACAGGTCTCAGAAAAGTTGTCTTTTAGCCTTATGATCTAGACGTCTTTTAATGCGTCCTTTAGACTATTTATTATGCGTCTTTTAAACGTCTTTTTAAACTTAAAAAAGACGCATTTTAAACGTCATTTTAAAAACGCATTTATAAAAGACGCCTAAAATATGTCTTTAAAACGTCTATAAAGATGCGTCTTTACCTAGACTAGTTTTAGACGTCTATAAGCGTCGAAAATGCGTCTTGTGCTTAATAGGAAAATAATAGCTGAATTTAAAGATAATTCTAAAGACCTTTCACCAACCTTTCACCAAGCCTAATATCAATAAGCTTTTTGCCTTATTGACTTTGGCACAAGTTGCAAAGACGAGTTCCCATTCGTTTTTGAACGTGACCAACACATTCTAGCTTTTCAATATTTATATCGCCATAAGGTTTTGAGGAAACAACATCAGAAAATGAAGATGTATCACCATCCCCAATATATGAAGTGTACCTTAAATTATTCTTTATTAACGATCGAGAAAATAATATTACAGCTCCACAGAATTCCATCGCTCTAGATAATTTCTCATGATTAGCATCGCGTGCATGATTTATCTTCCAATGAAGATATCCAGGCTTAAGGGTTTTAGATTTCCAGTAAAAATAACCTCTACATTTTTATGAAACAACAATGGCATCTAAGCACTTTTCATTCTCTTTTGAAATTATGGTTACAATACCATTTAGTGATTAATGCCCACGCTTTTGCAATGTACCATCAACAGATACCTGGCAATTTATAGGTTCATTATGATCAGCACAAAGAGCCATTCTGGTTTGACATGCAGCTTTAGAGTACTTTGAATAGCAACAGTCTCATGCTTTGTAAAATTTCTTAGTCAAATAGTTAAAGTTTTTTGGGGACATAGGAGGTGGCATATTCATGAATTCTGAAAAAGTACGCAAAGATTGATAACCTTTGCCAAGTTCTCTAATAGCTACAATGGCATTAAAGTTTACAGCTGTAACAGGTTTTCCAGGAGAGGTCAAGATTTGATTATAACATTGAAAAGATGTATTATAATTTGAAATAAATTTACATGTATCACACGATAACTGTAACTCGTATGAGAACCCAGTTTTATTTTGTAAATTGTTCTTTAGTAATAGCTTTGCTTCATTCGAACAACACTCTTTACATATACAATCATTAAACATTGTTTTTAAAACTTTAAAGCTTATTATAATATTGTAGTTATCCTCGTCAAGCTCGTTAAACTCAATATTTTGTTGCAACTTTTTTTCACTTGCACTTCTTTTTTTGTTTTCAACAAAGTTTTGGTTAAAACTATTAAGGCTTTTATTCTTAACATGTTGGTTACCTCGAAATACTTTTCTTTTAATATATTTAGTAGATTTTGCCATTTTTGTGAAAGAACTTAAAACTTTTACTTCTATTTAAAATAAAACTTTAAATGTATGCACTGCTTTCATACAACTGTATATTCTGCTGTTTTCACTTTATAATCACTTTACAGTACAGTCATTCTGGGTAACTTTGAATTTGCGGGTAACATTGAACTAAGCGTGTAAATGTTTTTAAATTTTTTTTTCTTTGGTATTTTCTTTGCCTGTTGCTTTAACAAAGAATAATATGATGAATTATCTTTTTTTACAAAAGTTTGACCAAAGAAAATTAAATTTTATTTCTCAAAAATAATGTTTTCCTCCATTTCCAGTTACACAGTCGAATGTGGTGATAACATCGTGTGTTTTCAATTTAGAATATTTGGTATTATATTGTAATTATCTGAATAGATTTTTAAGTATTTTATTGAATTATTTTTTGAACTTTAATACAAACTCAAAATAATAGGATTTAACATGTTTTTTGCTACAAAAAGGATATTTATTTCCACTTAGCTAAAATATAACCAAATTCAGGGTAACTTTAGACAATCAATATTTTCCAAAAATGCTTTTTTTGCTGTCTGAGTAACATTGCAATAATACATAATAAATAATTGGCATCCTTTTATTATAGTATTTTTATTATATAATGATATATGATATTATAAATATCAAAAATTATAAAATCTATTACTATTATATTATATTAATTTTTGATATTTATGGCTATCTTGATAGATTTAATAATATATTTTATTAATAGCAAATATGCAATTAATTAAATAATTTTCATTAATAACATAAATCATCTTTATATTTTTAGCATTCATAAAATGCCAAGAAAATGTTCGACAACTCATCCTGGCACAAGAAAATATGGCACTAAATCTAATTACACCAATTCTACACTTTAATAGGCTTTAGCCAAAATTAAATTAGAAAAAATGTCGATTGGTGAAGCTTCTAAAATTTATAAAGTACCTAAAGCAACATTATTTTATAAGCTAAAAAGTAAACACTGTAAATCAGTAGGGCGCCCTATTTCCCTTAGCATTGATGAGGAACTTTGTTTTGAAAATCACTTACTTAATTTAAGTGACAAAGGTATACAAATTGGAATTAATGATTTTAAAAGTATTGTCAAAATCTATCTGGATGATAGTGGAAAAAATATACAACAGTTTAAAGATAACCGACCAGGTTGGGAGTGGTGTAAACTTTATCTTGACAGGCATCCGTCATTAAAAGAAAATCATTGTATTTCAAGAAAACGTGCACAGATTAATTATTGTCAAATAAAATTATTTTTTCAAAATCTAGAGAAGGAATTAAATGGAGTAACGCCAGATAACATTTATAATATGGATGAAACAGGGTTTCATGATGACCCTGGAAAAAAAAACTTATTTTTCGTCGATCCTCTCGCCATCCAGAACTTATAAGAAACACAACAAAAACTTGTTACACTGTTGTTTTTTGTGGAAATGCCTCAGGAAAACTAATTCCACCATTTTTCATTGTTAAAGTAAAACACAGTTGGTCTGACTGGCTTTTCAACGCACCAGAAGGATCAAGAATGGCAACTTCTTGCAGTGGCTGGATGGAAATTCAAATATTTGAAGAGTGGCTGTTAAATCACTTTGTTCCAAATATTATAAATAAGGAAGGTAAAAAATTCTGATTCGCGATAATTTAAGTGCTCATATATCTTTACAAGCCTTAAATATATGTGAAAAGCATAATATAACATTTATATGTTTGGTACCCAATTCCACACACCTTTTACAACATTTAGATGTTGGATATTTCTCGAGTTTAAAAGCTGATTGGAGGTCAGTTCTTAATCAATGGCGTAAAACATCCAGAGGAAAAAAGGTTAATAACCTGCCAAAAAATTTGTTTGCGCAGCTCATTAAATCTACAATTAATGTTGGTAAAGAAAATCTAGAACATAATCTCCAAGCAGGATTTAAGGCTACTGGCATATATCCATTTGTACCAGAACATGTTCTCTCCAAAGTACCCAGTTTTACAAATATAGATATTCAACTCAATATTGGAGAATCGTTTAAGAATTATGTTGATGATATTCATCTTAATTATGAAGTAAGCAAAAAATTTAAGTTACCAATAACAGCAGGGAAAAGTGTATCAGCCACTGAGGTAGAAGCATACTATAAGGAAAGAGACAATAAAAAAAAAAATTCAAGATAATATTCGAGCAAAGAAAAGAGGAAGACCACTTGGATCAAATAATATGGTTATGAAAGTAAACAAAAAACTTAATATTTTACAAAGTTCAAGCACCGTAAATGTTAATCAAGTTATTGAAGACAATGAACAAGTTTTACCTGTATCTCAAAATGATGCAGTTTTTTCATTGGAGCAAATAAACAATCACTATGTACATGTTTTCCTTGATCATGATTATTTTGTAAAAGAGTTAGTTGTAACTCAAGACTAAAAGAATGAAACACTGTAATATTTAGTTTTATAGTCAATGGTGTTTATTTGTGGAGAATTATATAAAAATAATGTCTTAATTATTTTTTCTTTTATAACCTTAAAAATTATTTTGTGAATATTTTATTGAAAAACTTGTTTGTTTATTCTCGAAATATTTTATTGAAAAACTTGTTTGTTTATTCTCGAAATATTTTATTGAAAAACTTGTTTGTTTATTCTAGAAATAGTTTAACTAGATTTTTAAATAAATTAATTTAAACTAATACAAAGAAATTTAAACAACTTTTTAGATTTAAAAGATTAAAATTGACATTCAGTTTAATAGTGTTCAAAGTTACCCGAAATGCGAGGGTAACTTTGAACGCCTACTTGAACATTGTTTTTTTACATAATATCTAGCAAATTTAAAAAAATGATAACAAACTAGAAAAAAGAGATCATCAGAACACCCTTTACGTAAAAATATTTGTTATCTAGTTAGTAAAACAATTTTTGTAGAGATAAACCTAGCGTAAACCGTTCAAAGTTACCCTTAATGACTGTAATTACAGTAAATACCCAGTAATTGCAACAGCGTGATAGGCTTAAAATATAGCCAAAAGTTAACAAAAACCCATGTAGGACCTAACAGTTTAACTTTTTTTATATAATTATTGATTTCTGAGGTGCTATTTATTAAACTATCTTTAAAAAACGGTTGCTAAGAGCGTTGTTAGGTAACTCAAATCTATCTATCCTATTAAAAAGATAAATTAGACCTACTAATATATAAATTTAACCAATAAAAGTGCTCTAATTATGTTCTACAATTTTTGAAATTTAAAAAAATCACTTAAAAAAAAAACTCAAAAAAAATGTAAAAATTTCGTTTTTAATTGGGGTGGACCACCTTAACTTGGTAAGATACAAAATTTATATTTATTTATAAAGCAACTTTACCATTAAATCTACGACAAATAGATCTTTTCTACACAAAAAGTAAATTTGTAGCGACAGTCTCTTTAAATCAAGTTTCCGTTATTCCGATAATACATGGTTTGTCATAAAGTTTTACAGTTAGTATTTGTGTGTCTCAACCAGTAAAACAATGAAATGAGGTCATTCACTGATTTTGCAATAATATAATCATAAAACTTTTGAAAATTTGCGCAGCAACTTTTTATTGAAATATCGCATTTAAACTAGGGTTGTTCGCCGAAAAACAAAACTTGCGAAAATTTCGCATCTTTATCTACCGTAATAGAATTGTTATTACGGAAGTTGCACATGCGAAAATGCACATTCCGTAACGCGCTATACGAAAATATAAATAAATAAAATTCCGTAATAAAGCATTGCGAAAGAAAACTTGCGAAACAAATCATTTCGTAAGAATACTTACGAAATAGTTCCTTACGGAAAAAGCATTCCGGAATGTGTAGTTACGAAAAAGACGCAAAAGATTTTATGTTACGATATATTTAAGATATTAACTGTTAACAGTTTAAATAATAAATAATAAAATTATAAAAAAATGTTGTCAAATGATTCTTCAAATGTTCATACAAATATACCTAATATATATATATATATATATATATATATATATATATATATATATATATATATATATATATATATATATATATATATATATATATATATATATATATATATATATATATATATATATATATATATATACATTAACGGGATTTTACTGTATATATATGTATATATATATATATATATATATATATATATATATATATATATATATATATATATATATATATATATATATATACTTATATATACAGTAAAATCCCGTTAAGTTGGACTCTCAATGAATAGATAAACAGTATGCCTTTCTTTTTAAAAGGTATAAAGAGGATGTGTGATAAACAATTAAATACTTTATTATAAAGAACGAGAGATCTCTCGTAAATGATATCAGAAAGAGTAAAAAGAGAAGAAATATATGTGAAACAGCGGGATGTGAACCTGGGTCTACGCGGCCAAATGTCTTAACTGAATGAGCTATACGTTCATTCAACTAAGAGAATAGTAATATTTATTTAATATATAATTTGAAACTATATAAAACAGAATTTATAGAAAGAGATACGTATGCAAATAGGATTCTATATATCAGGAAAATGAATAGTAATGTGAACCTTTAGATGCTTATAATTAATATCTGGACTCAAAAACTAGTTACTTTTAATGGAACACAATAGGCTGTAGGAGCCTCAGGGAAATTATATTCAGAAATGGTTATATTAGACTCAGAGTTAGCTAGAAATTATTACAAAGTATTTAGGACAGATGTCTAGTACAAAAAGCAAAAGATTTAAAGCAAAATGAATTATATTATTTGAAAAAATTGTTTTACGTACATTTCATCGTAATTTAAGTAGAACTTAGTAAAGCAAGGGAAACGTGTTGAATTAAGCACAATTTTAAAAGAATAACTAACAGAAGAGAGGTTGTCACTATTGTGAAGGCGACGAAAGATCTGTAATATAGAACATGGAGGTCAAAAAATGCTATCTTAAGTAAAAAGAGTTTGATGAACAAAAGTTACAATGGCTGCGGGATGCGAACCCGGATCTCTGCGGCGAATTATCACGTATCTAACTGATTGAACTATACAATCTTATACTCAAATTTATATCTTATTAAAATTAAAAAACAAAATTTTCTATGATCTATACTTTGAAAAGCGTATTCAAACAGGACTCTACATACCTTTAAAATCTGCTAGAATTTTAGTAACGTGCACACTTTTAGAAATTATTGAAATAGGTATATTTTATCAGAAATATGCTTAAGCTAAAGCATATTTTTGAGCCTCTTTTTACTATTTGCTTAAGCATATTCGAACCTGTTTCAAAAATTTCATATGCTTTAAAAAAAAAACATGTATATTCCTACCCATCATTCTTATTTTTAATATACGTAATGAGTTCGAAAAACATCGTTGTATATATTTATTATGGCACGTTTCGTAAGTTTATTTCCGTTAAGAATTCTTTCGTATGTTGTGATCCGAAATACTTTCGTTTCGAAAGAAATTTTATTTTTTATCAATATTTCTAAAAATAAAATTGTAAAAATTTAATAAGTTATTTTACTGAAAATAAAAATTCATTATAAACATTTTGGGATTTAAAGATGTTAATTTTTACAATTAAAATCAGTCTGGCAAACAAATTTTCTTTATAGACTTCAAAATGTCGTTTGGCAAAAATGTTTGTTTCGCAAGTGCGACTTCCGAAACCGCTACTTTCGTATGTTGCAAAATAGTTTTGTTTCGAATGTCAACTTGCGAAATGCTAAATTTCGGAAGTGGCTTTTGCGAAATGAACATCGGCGATTTTAAATGTTTTGTAACATTCGGTACGAAAAAATGTAATTCCGTGTTCTCAATCTCCTTACGAAAGAATGTTGTTTTTCCGGAATTGCACGAAATCCTCCGGTTAACAACCCTAATTTAAACGGCGACATTAAAAGATTAAAAGCAGAACGACAAAGACAACTTTAAAATTTTTTTATTTATTAACTTGCTATTAAAACATTAGTACGCATTTTATGTTTATTATTCATTATCATCTTATTTTTTATTTAGTTTTTAATTAATAATGTAAGGTAATATTTTATTATCAGTTTGTTATTGTTAATGTCTCTTTCAAATAAAAAATCAATATAACATACATTAACTGACTATTTAAAATAGAATTGCAGAAACATCGACATTTTCAATTAAACAACAAAACACTTTAGTCATTGTCAAATAATTATATTTCAATCATTTAAAATTAATTCAAAATATAATTTACAACATCATATTTCTCCATTAAAATCGGAGGGAGAAAAGGAAGAGGGTCAGTGCAAACCCCCCCCCCCATTATGAATCCGCCCCGGCTACATTATTAGTTACATTGTGGGCAAAAATATCAAAAAAATTAATGTTGTTATTTTTAAATGCTTTTTTTTACGGCTACCATAGCAACTATCATTTTTGATCAAAAAGTATACTTTTTTTTAAATCAAAATTCGCTTACGAGAAATATTAAACCTCATCATAAACGTTTACGCATTACACAATTCTCTTAATCGTAACATTGAAACTTAAAAAAACTTCACCTCAATAAAGTTTGGGTAGTTAAGTTAGTTATCATAAACCTCAAATAATTTCTGGCTAGCCGCTGTTAAGTGTATATAAAAGTTGAGATAATCAGTTCTCGAAGTGAAAAAGTAACGGGATAGTTTTTCAGTAATTTCAAAATACGATCCCGTTGACTCATTTTTACATTAGAAGAGTTATAAAAAGGTGGCAGAATGGTTTATACTTTATAAAAAGTTGGCGGGATGGCATCACACCTCACTTCGAACACTGGAATTTAAAAAAAACATTTTTACTGAGAGAATTAAGTAATTATAGAATTATTATAAATTATGATTTGTATCTAATTTACAAATAACAAACAATTGCTTTACATTATGTATAAAAGTGGCTGATCTTTATTTACAAGTAATGGATTAAGAAAAAAAGAAAAATCTATTTTATTATACGAAGAAAAATTAGGGATCAACTTCATCTGCTTTGACTAGCTAAAAAGAATATAAAAATGTAAATCTTATAATATTGAAATAATAATTTTAATATAATTCAACCTAAAAAAATTTACTTTTTTGTTATTGCTTTGAAAAGTAAGTTAAAAATACTATAACTAAAATATTATACTTTGCCTTTGTCTTGATTCTCCAATAGTCATTGCCATAAAACAACCTGAACATAAACCATTAAATTCAGGACTTCCGAAAAATTCACAATTAATTTTCAGACACTTCAAATCATATTTATTTGATTGGCTTTCACATTTATGACACTTGCCAGTAGGTAATACAGTGAACAAAGCACAACCGAATGAGGAACAAGGAACCGCATCATTCTGCTAAAGAAAATATTTTAATGTAATACGCTTTTAGTCGACTAGTCGGATATTTGATCAATTTAGTCGGGTAAATTTTCGTTTTGAGGACCTTATTTTTATTTTTTTCGATAAAAATCAACGACATAAACTTATTCGTTTTAAGCTTGGTTTCCAATAATTGTAGAAATACTGTACAACAGTTGTGCGCTTTTGTACCCAGCCCCACCTACATTTGTTTAAAGTATAGTATTTGTTTATGTAAATATTACGTAAATCATTCGTCATAACTATTTGTACAGAGTATTAACTTTAAAAACTTAAAATTATTTATTTTTTTACAAATGAAAAAAAAAGTTCCGCAGAGCCGACTTGATCTGACCCTGAGGAGAATAATTTTCAGAATTATAACGCTTAGTTATTGCTATAAATAAGTAATAAGAATTTTTAATTTTAACACACACTGTTCTGCTACATATTAAATTCTCGATTCAAAAGTTATTACAAAAAGATTTTATTGCTTGAATTTTATTACTTAAAACATTATGTTGCTGGAAAAATTTTAAACATTATGTTGCTAGAAAGTCTTAGGATGGAATGCAAGAAGCGAACTTAAGTCAAGCTCGACTTGAACTTTACATTGCAACCAATATGACAGAGTATGGGTTTTCCCCTAAAAAAAATACTCTGTCGCTATTGGTTACAAAGTAAAGTTCAATTCGAACTCGACTCAAGTTTGCTTCTTGCATTCCACCCTTAAAACATGTTACTGGAAAAACTTAAAACATTATGTTGCTGGAAAAACTTAAAACATTATGTTGCTGGAAAAACTTAAAACGTTATGTTGCTGGAAAAACTTAAAGCATTAAGCTCAGTTAATAATGTACAGTAGTAGTAGGAAACTTAAATAATATTTAAGTATAAAATATATTTTAAATAAAAATAAGGTTGTAAATACACAATTTAACTGTTGCTAAGCTGTTAATATTGTTTTTTAAAATCTTTAGTTAACCAATATTAAGATAACATTGTACTTTTAAAAAATATTTCATGTTTCGTTTTCTTAACAACTTATTTTCTTAATTACTAGGACCTGAGAACTTTATAAATCCTAAAGATTTATAGATAAAGAATTATCAATCTTAAAGAACATATATAGCTACTAACTAACTAAATACTTTCTTTAGTAAAAAAGATAAAAATAAAGCTCTCAGCTAGTATAAATTAGGAATATAAAAAAAGGAAAAGGCAAAATATTATTAGAAGTAATCATATTATAATACTATACCAATACTTTTTAGAGATTCAACTAAGAAAATAGAATTGTTTCAAGCTTTAAGAAATGTGCCACAGAAATGTGTTAAAATATATGCTACAGAAATGTATTAAGAAATGTGCTACAATAACATAGAAAATAATCAGGAAAAAAAAAAAGCTTAATTATAGCTTCAAAGTAAAACTCAAGAAATGATTTGAACAAATAAATAATATTAATAATAATTAAATACAACAACAAGCAATATATCTAAAACAGTATATTTTTCCTTCTAACCAGGCACCATTTTGGTTAAAATGAAAAATATACTGTTTTAGATGCTTATGAAAATATCTTATGTTATATTTTTGTTAAAATAGAACCATATTTCTTTCTTTCAAAATTTTTATTTGAGGCTGAAACATACCTACTAAAAAACAAAATTTTATACACCATTTTTAGCACTGTTACCATTGTTACAAGTGCATCGCTACTTTTATACACCATTTTTAGCACTGTTAGTTTTCATCAAAATGTTTCAAAGAGCATCACAACTTTTAAAACAGTATAAGGCCATAGGTTATTTAAAAGGGTTTCAGTAGAAAAAGGAATTAAGCAAATTATATTTTAAAAGACATCTTAAAAAAGTTTAATTTATATAATTAAACAAAACTTCTAAAATCTCTTCTAGATGTAACTCTTTAAATCGATTTTTACTACAATATTTCAAGAGAGTATAGATACTCTTATTATCAAATATAATAAATTTAAAAAACTGTTAAAAACAAAACAAAAATAATTCAATGCAAGTTTCTTTTGATTAAAATTCTAAACACATTCCAAAAAGAAATTCGTGACATACATTTATGATGTTGAACATTCATAACGTTTTATTTCAAGTGCCTTCCTCACTTTTCTGTTAAAACTATTGATCTCTACTTTTAAAGTGTATTTGTTGTTCCATGCTAAATTAATTTGAAAAAAATTACCATGATACCTTTTTGATTATTGCGTAGAATGTTCCGGGTATCTATACTCCCTTGAAATATTGTAGTAGAAATCTATTTAAAAAAGAATGAAGCAATTATCTTTTCATTAGGGTAATTTATGGGGAATTAAAGCAAGGTAGGAAGAGGAACCATTTTTATTGTTTTCGATGAAATATTTCTTAATTCTTTCGGCCATTAATCATTTTTTGCCCTATAAAGTCATAAGGAAACAAAAATAAGGGAAAATAAAAACTTGGAACACCTACTACCTTCATTCTTTGCCTTCATTCTTATCACTTATGTAACAGGTTAGTTTATAGATAATAAAAATTTAAGTCAGTAATGAAAAGTTTTGTTTTTCCTTTTGATCATAAATTATAAAAAAAAATTTCTTGATTCTTTTTTTACAAAACAGGTTTCAAATAATTTGGAACAAGACACACTTTACAAATAATTTGGAACAAGGCACACTTTACAAATAATTTGGAACAAGACACACTTTACAAATAATATGGAACAAGACACACTTTAGAAAAAAATAATTTGGAACTAGACAAAATTCAAATTTTGCATAAAAGATATTCTGTATTTAAAAATAAACAGCGATTTTATTTTGAACCAAAGATTTTTCTTTTTCAGCCTTTGACCTAAAGATGCTTGTTGTAGACAAAAATACAGTCAAACAACTACTTTTCATAATTGGGGTTGACAAAACTTCTTTTGTATCTTGCCCAGTGGAAACTGAAGACTAAATGAAGTGCCTCAGATGAATGCTCACTATAAAGATCGAGGCCAGTGCTGTAAATTTTGATGTACTCTTTAATGTGGTGGAAAACAACATGAACCTTTGGATCAGCAGTGTCATGTAGCATTCTTGAAAAGCATTTATGTGAACCTCAAAATCTGGATACTGATTACTTCCGAAGCAAGAATGAATCAAACTTTGAAAGTGTTTGAAAGCCTTGACCAAGTTCATAACAAGATCAACTTGATGTTTGGTCACAAGCTTACTCAAGAGATCTGTATTGTTAAAAAGCTTTTTGCAATCTTTACCAGCTCTCTACTCTGGTAGGGTTGAATGTTCAAATACAACTTTGAGTGCCATTCACTAGCTCCTTTTTAAATGCTCTGAAGACCATTGTAAAGATAATTCACCACCCCAAGCAAGAAGCTACAACTTGCTCTCTTGAATGTGAATTGTAGAGCTGGAATTGAGTTTTGATTGATTTAACTGTTCTTGGTTTTCTTTTTAACTGCAGATTGTCTGAGGTAATGTCACACCAGCAGCAGGGGTGTGAACTAGATTCCACATAGGATATCAGCAACGGTCACACGCAACTGTCATGTCACACGCAATGAAGAATGATGTGCTGACTTGAGGTTCTCATAGTTTTTTGTAAGACTTTTTGGCTATGGCTACAATCACTTGCTACTTGAGTCGTTTAATTCCTTTAGGCAAGACACCTTTTGACAAGACAGATGCAGGCAGTTTTTTTCCCACTTCAAAGTCAGTCTGTACCATCTTTTAAACATTTTTAAATTTTGAAACCTTTATAGACTGGCGAGGAAACCACTTTTTGAGTGTTGTCATGCAAAGATATAACAACTTTTCATGTGCCTTGGAAGAGCTTTGTGGACTGCTGCTTGGTGCACATGATAAAACACACAAAATCTACAAAATCTATACTTTGTTATGTCAACTTGATAATGAATCATGAACAGTCAGTTAACAAGTTTCTTGTGATTTTGATACTTTGATCTAATTTTACAGTCTGGGGAGCCCATTGCTGATTTTACCACTGTCTAGTTTTTGCAAACTTGTTCTGCAAGAGTTGAAAATTCCTGATGAAACCGGGGGATGAGAGCAGTTAACCTCTTGTTTAAGCAGGACCTTGATTCTCTGCTTCACCAACCTACAAATACTTAAACATATTCTAGTAGTTTAATTTAGATTATTTTTTTATAATAAAAATTCATCAAAATTTACTTCTAGTTTAAAATGATTAAATTTTTAAACTTTTTCTAAAATAGTAATCAAATATTTTTATCGATTCACCAATCAAACAAGTATTGTAGTAAAATTTTAATGTATTGGGCTTTTTAAATTTTTAAAATTGATTCATTTTTGCAAACATTACCCCAAAAAAAATTATTCAAAGAAATTTTGAGTAATGGCAAGTTTTGAGTGGCTTTCCGTTTTGTCAAACTTTGTCACCAGGAACACCAAGTAAGGAATGTCTAAAATTCTGCTTTGTTTGTTGTGGAAATTTTGTTTCCCAAAGCAGGAAGCTATTTAAATTTTGGAAACTCATTGATTTTGAGGAACTTTAAAATAATTTTAGGTACATACTAAGTATATACCAAAAATACTTAAAAGTCACAATATAGTAAAAATTAATGCCTTAATACAATCAAAATTTGTTTTAATTAAAATTGAAAAACTTTGTTGTCCTTATTTTTGTATTTTTATGACTTTATGTTAAGCAAAAGTATTACAGGTAAAATATTATCAAATGCTGAAAGAACTATTTCATCAAAAACAGTAAAAATGGTTCCTCTACCTGCTTTGCTTTCAAACCCGGTAAACCAGCCTGATAAAAAGATAATTGCTCCATTCCTTTTTCTACTTAAAGTTCTTTGAATACTCTATGTCTTTATACTGTTATAAAAGTAAACTTTGCTTCTTAGTAGGTATATTTCAGCCTCAAATAGAAATAAAACATTTTGAAGAAAAGACCCCAAATATGGTTCTATTTTAACAAAAACATGTAAAATCAATGAAAAATTACAGTTATATTATTAAATGGAACATAGATAAGTATTTAAGGCCTTTTTATTTAACCAGCATATTTTTTTTTGTTTAAAATGTTGCGGAGACAATCTAACTTCAACTCAATTTTTTCTCTCAGACAATGTAACCAAATTTTAATTTTTATGCCAATGAACCCATATTTTTAGTCCTCAATTTGAGGGTTAGGGCCTAAATTGGCAAACTGTGTTACATCTAGAAAGAG
>NC_061158.1:55403994-55474869 GCF_022113875.1 Hydra vulgaris | reverse complement strand
ATATATATATATATATATATATAATATTATATATAATACTATTATAATATTATAATATTATATATATATATATAAATAATATTATATATAGTATTATAATATGTATATAATATTATATATAGTAATTATATATATATATATATATATATATAATACTATATATAATTATATACATATATAATACTATATATATTATATATATATATATATATATATATATATATATATATATATATATATATATATATATATATATATAGTTATATATAGTATTATATATATATACATAATATTATATATAGTATTATATAAAAATATATATATATATATATATATATATATATATATATATATAATATATATATATATATATATATATATATATATATATATATATATATATATATATAATATATATATATATATATATATATATATATATATATATATATATATATATATATATATATATACAGTACTGTAAATATGTTTTAGACCACTTATATAATTAGTTGTATTTTAAATTTTTTTCCTGTGTATTTTTTTTTTTTAAGCATACTTAAGTTGAGTAATATTTGAGAAAGGTTGAAAGAATATATTATCTTGAATAAATAAACAAAAATTTATGAAGAACATGAGGGATATGTTTGTTTATTTATTAAAACGATAATTGTCATAATAACTGCAGACCAAGCGTTCATCTAAATAATACATAAAAATAAAATTTAGATTTTTTTCTTACTGGTTCAGGTTCATATTCGTTTATTTAAGTTTTTAACAGTATAAAATGTAGTCATAGAGTGAATTTAATACAATAATGATCGGTTTTGGTACATTTTTTAAAAAGCTGTTATTTTTTATGAATACAGTTAAACAATTAGTTAAAATTATTAAATAAAGTTATTAGTTTACATTTTTAGATTAATTAATTGTTGCTATGGGTAAAATATCTTTAATAGTGACACAGAAAGTTATTGTGCTTCACAAAGAAGGTTATTCGCAGCGCCAAAATTTTTTTCAAAACAGGATATTCGAAGACTGCTATTAGAGAAATCATTAAAAAGTTTAGAAAAACTGGCTCCCTTGGAAATAGAAAAAAAAGTGGCAGTCCTCCTAAGCTAACAAAAAATGACAACAAATATTTAAAAACCCTTTCTTTAAGAAACAGGAAAAAAACATCCATCGAATTGGCAAAGGACATTAATACAGCAACTGGGAAAAATGTTAGCTCTTCTTGTATTCGACGACACCTACTCAAATCAGGATTACGAGGCAGTGTTGCTATTCGAAAACCTTTGTTACGGCGTGACAATAGAGAAAAACGACTTAAATATGCAAAACAACACAAAGATTGGACCCAGGAATGTTTAATCGGGTTCTGTACACTGATGAGTCCAAATTTGAAATTTTTGGAACGAAAAGACGTCAATATGTTCGAAGAAGAATAGGAGAAGCCTATCAGCCCGAGTGTTTAAACCCTACTATTAAACACGGAGGAGGCTCTTTACAAGTTTGGAGCTGTTTATCTTCATCTGGGGTAGGTGATCTGATCAAAATAGAGGGACGACTCACCGGGGAACATTATGTGGATATTCTAAGACAGCATGCTATACCATCCGGAATGAGACTAATGGTCCATAATTTTATTCTGCAGCAGGACAATGACCCAAAACATTGTTCCCGAGTGGCAAAAAATTATTTAAATGAAATGGCAGAAGAAGGAATACTGGAAATGATGACCTGGCCTCCCCAGAGTCCAGATTTGAATATAATCGAGCATATTTGGGATTACTTGGACAGGAAAAAGGTCGAACATGCTCCCCGAAATGCTGAAGAATGTTTTCAAGTACTTTAAAGAGAATGGCACAACATACGGCAGGATTTTATAACAAATTTGTATGAATCTATTTCCCGGCGAATATCGGCTGTGATTAAGGCAAAAGGAGGACATAGTAAATATTAAGGGTTTTTTTATGAAGTGTGACATTAAAAAGCTTGTTATTGTTCCATATTTTGTGTGAAATATATGTGTTTTAATATTTTATAATATAGAATTCGAAACTTAAATATTAAGGAAGAATTCTCTTGGATTTTTTTAAAAAATGTAAGTGGTCTAAAACATATTCACAGTACTGTATATATATATATATATATATATATATATATATATATATATATATATATATATATATATATATATATATATATATATATATATATATATATATATATATATATATATATATATATATATATATATATATATATATATATATATATATATATATAAAGTATGTATTTTTTTAAATAAATGTTTTTAAATAAAACAAAAAATTTTAACATTTTAAATAAACGTTTTGATAATTTTTTTTTTTGCTTACTTTACTGTGAAGAATTATTAAGAATCTTTTTTTTAACTTTCAAATGTGCGCATTTATTAAACAATTATTAGATGTAAGTTATTACTTTATTTAAAAAGGGTTTCTCATAGTATTACATTCTAAAAACATTAGTAAAGATAAAGAATTCAAAGCTATTTATTCCAAATAGATTAGTTTATTGTTATAGTTTATTATTTGTTTTAGTTAAGTTTTAGTTGAGTTTTTTTTATTTATTTTACTAATAAAAAAATCTAATATAATAAAATAATATAAATAAAAATTTAAACAACTTCTAATGACACTTTAGTTAAAATCATTAGTTAGTTTATTTAAAAGCATTTTGCTAATATAATAACATTAGAAAATATAAATATGTGGAAGTTATTTATTTTCAACGTAAATAAAAACCATTTTTTTCAGCCATTTGTTAAAATACATGGTTAAATTGTTAAAAAAAATAATTATTTGTGTGATCATATAAAGACTTGAAATCGCGAGTCTTCCTGGCCAAGCCTGATATAGGAGCAGGCTGTAAGATAATAGATATGTGAACTGAAGTGTGACATCACTATGCTTATCTAAACGCGCATTTTTAGCTAGGTATATATATGCACATTTATATGCATATATATACATACATACATACATACATACATATATATATATATATATACAGGCGCGGATCCAGCATTTTTTGATGTTTGAGATAACTAACTTCCAGACATGGTACAAACCCCAAAAATTTATATGTTTATACTTATGTCAAATAAAGATCATTTGCAAAAAATTGCGATGATTGGAGTCTGGAAACAAAAAAGCCCCAAAATTTTGGCCACACAAACCCCAAACAAGAGAGCAACAAGTTGATAAAATATTTTTTGTACAATTCTCAAGTAAATTTATATTCATCGATAAATTCTAAATTTCATACAATAATCTCTTAGTGTTCAAAAATTATAATTGCACAAAGCTTTAACCCCCCTCAATTTGAGGGGGTTACAAATTTTGTAAGGTCATGTTTTTTGAACACTAAGAGATTATTGTATGAAATTTAGAATTTATCGATTAATATAAATTTACTTAAAAATTGTACAAAAAATATTTTATCAACTTGTTGCTCTCTTGTTTGGGGTTTGTGTGGCCAAAATTTTGGGGCTTTTTTGTTCCCAGACTCCAATCGTCGCAATTTTTTGCAAATCATCTTTATTTGACATAAGTATAAACATATAAATTTTTGGAGTTTGTTCCATGTCTGGAAGTTAGTTATCTCAAACATCAAAAAATGCTGGATCCGCGCCTGATATATATATATATATATATATATATATATATATATATATATATATATATATATATATATATATATATATATATATATATATATATATATATACACACGGAAATATTAGAACATTTATTAATTCTTTAAAACAATTCTGAAACGAAAAATATTAGAACATTTTTAAAGTGGGAAAGACGATAAAAAATTGTTAAGAGTTATGTTCAAGAACCATTAATAAATAAGATCCATTAGTAAACAATTTATAAATATTCATAAAAGCATAAGTACATACATACATACATATATACATACATCAATTCTTGTAAACTATGAACGTAATTTAAACCTTTATAGTTTACCTTTGGAATAAATAACTTTAAAACTTTGATCTTTTCCCATGAATTTATATTATACAAAATTTTTTTAAATAAAGTAATAAACTACTTTTTATCAATGTTTATCATTAGATAAAAATGTTTACTTAAATTATCAAAGAATATTATTTTTAACTTGTTCATTTAAAATATATATTTTTTAATGATAAATAAATTTGATACTTCAATACAACCTCTAATTAATTATTTTTATATGATACAAAACCCTTAAGTTTTAAATAAATTATTTCTAATAATTGTTCATAATGTAACACATTTTATATATTTTATCAAAAAATGCTTTATATAATTTTTTTTATTTATAAAAGTATGTATTTTTATCTGAAAAATTTCAGACAAAATACATGCTAGGTAAATAACACATTTAATAAATAACAATCAACCTTTTTTTAAACTCATTTTATATTTTGTTGACAAATTTTATTAGTAAACAAAGCTTTTTCTAATGAAGAAACATTTTTGAAAAATTATTAAAAAAAGCATTATTTAATAAACACTTCCTGATAGTAATATAACAAAAGAAAAATAATGATCAAACCTTTGTGTTTATAATTACGTTTGAAATATATATATATATATATATATATATATATATATATATATATATATATATATATATATATATATATATATATATATATTGATCCTAACTATGTTTCTGGTAGCACTGCGCTCAACATGTTTCTCCGCACAGTAGCTTAGTTTGTCAAGATTCGTGTTTTCGAACTAAAGTAGCCTCCTTGACTCTAGCAGCCTATATATATATATATATATATATATATATATATATATATATATATATATATATATATATATATATATATATATATATATATATATATATATATATATATATATATATATATACTCTTGCATGTCTCTTGCGTGGCATCAAAAAAAGTTTCCCATAAACTGTAGTTTTAAAGAGCGCGTTAATACACCAGACTAGAAAAAGTTTTAAAAATTATTATTTTTTTTTAAATTGATAGACTGCCTGGCTAAACCAAACCCTCAGTCGATGTAGCAGCACTCTCTTGCGAGTCAGGCTATTTGTCAGTCGTTGTAGCAGCACTCCCTTGCGAGTCAGGCTATTTGCCAGTCGATGTAGCAGCATTCCCTTGCGAGTCAGGCTATTTGTCAGTCGATGTAGCAGCACTCCGTTGTGAGTCAGGCTATTTGTCAGTCGATGTAGCAGCACTCCGTTGCGAGTCAGGCTATTTGTCAGTCGATGTAGCAGCACTCCGTTGCGAGTCAGGCTATAAGATAGTCGATGTAGCAACATTTACGCATGTTTTAAAAATGTTTTTTATTAAATCAATAACAAAAACACCACTAATTAAAAAAAACTTTCTAGTCGTTATAATTGCGGTTTTTTAAAAATTTTTTAAAAAACAATTAAATTTAATGTACTTCCGCATAAATTAATTGCTTTGACATTTCGATGACAATCAAAAACAGCTTAAGAGACGAGGTAATTAAAATTGTAGTCGTAAGAGACTTTTTTTACATTAAAATGCTCTTAAAGCTACACTATATGGGTATATATATATATATATATATATATATATATATTAGGGCTGTACCGAATTTCGACTCTGGCTCCTGCTCCAGCCGAAATCCGGCCATTTTTACAAATCCGGCCCAAATCCGGCTCCGGCAAAATGTTAGCAAATCCGGCATAATTTTGGCCGGATTTCTGGATGTTTATTACATCTTTCTTACCCGTGATAACATGTATACATAATACTTAATTTTTGAACTTCATGTTTGTTTTGGTATCTGTATTTACATTTTTTTACAATTTAATTAGCTAAGCCTAATTTCAAAATTTGGAGCAAAAATGCTAAAACTTTGTCAAAATTTAGGTCAATCGGGTGACTTTTAAGTCCCCCTCAAGACTAAAGTTGTTAAGAAATTGAACTTGAAAAAAGGAAAAATAGGGTGTGTTCAGAGTGTTTGAGGGGGATTTAAATGAAAAAGTTATTTCAATTTTTTTTTTTTTTTTTTGTTATTTGTTATCTATATTTTCATTTTAAAAGGGTATGTCATCATGTTTTTTACATATTCTTGGTTAAAACGATATTTACGAAAGGAAAAAATAAAAATTTTATGATACGCAAGAGGTTATGAAAATCGGCAACGATAAAAAAATTCTTATAAAATAATGCAGAAGAAAATGTGCTGAAGATCATGCACTATATTTTTAAGTCACTAAGAGTTTTTATAAAGAAATTGTATGTGAAATTGCGTTACATTATTTTATTTTTGTAAATAACTTTCGTATTTACTTGATTGTTATTAATTGAATTACAATATAAGGTAAAATTGTATTGAAGTTTTTAATTAATTACAGACCATTAAATATATTTAGATTGAATACAAAAATGGAAAAAAAAATTGTAAAAGATATTGGGAAGAGGAAGTTTCTCAGATCAAGCAAAAACAAACTTTTTATCATAAATGAGGCTAAACCAGCTATTACATGAACATATCTAATTTAAAAAAATTGTTTTGAATTTTAAATTTTTTGTAAAAAATTAAAATATTGATTTTTTTTTCTTAAGGTCTTTAACCCCTACTGTAATGGATGTTCTTCAACACATTGTCTACAGAAGATCACTACTTCCTCATAATGTTAAGAAGTCAGCAATTTTATCATGCCCTCCTTACAAGATTCAGGGTTACAAGAGATGTGAAGTAGATGATTGTGAATGCATTTTAGGCTTAATTAAAAGACCATGGCTTAAAGCGGGATTTCAAGTAATGTCAGATAAAAGTATTATCAAGAACCTTATGAAGATGGACAAGAAGTATTCAGATTTGAGTAGCAATAAATGCAGAGGAACAGCTAGAGACAAGGTTAATCAAGGGGAGTTTATTTCATTTTTGAAAAAGCTGTTTTGGATTAGTTCTACAGATTTAAAGAACCAAATTAGGAAGGATAAAAAACGCTCAGATAAAGATAAGCACGACGATTTAACTTTTTTGGATGACCAGGAAGGACCGAGATATTTTAATTTGGGATCAGAAGATAGAAAATTTAGCAAAAAGGTTTTGTGTTGTTTTTATTGGGTTAATTTGACGTTTTTTATTCAAATTTGCTAATTTAACATACATTATTTGTTAATACACATACACTATGTTAAAATAAATTTTAGGTTTCTGAAGGTGTGAGGAAGAGGACAAGGCTAGAAGATGAATCTCCTAAGATTGACGCTACCTCAGAATTACACTTGAGTTTCACTGACACTAGCGCTGATTCTGATTCAGAATTTGAACCCAAAGTTTGGCATCATAGAAGAGCAGATGATTGCAACATTACTGCCAAAGTCCCTAAGAATATTTTTGATGGAAATGTATCTATCATAACTACAGCAAATGATATCTCCCCCAATGTCTTACAAAAAGTAACTGGAGCAATTCTTCAAGATTGTGGAGTTGATATCGCAAAATGCAAAGCCAGTGCTTCAACAGCATTAAGGAAGATGAAAAAAACTGCCAAGGATACTGCAGAAATTGCTAAATTAGATATAAAGAAGGCCGTGGAAAAAAGCCATTATCCCTGTATAATTCATTTTGACGGAAAGACTTTGTTTGAAATAAATCAGGGAAAAAGACTGAAGAATGAAAGATTAGCTGTGCTCGTTAATATTGAGGGGGTGTCGCATCTTCTTGGAGTACCTGCCTTGCCGTCTTCTTCAGGTGAAAATATGTATATAGGAATCATGAAAATACTAGAAGAATATGACCTCATTTCAAAAGTATGCGGAGTATGCTTTGATACAACTTCAAGTAATACTGGTTCTAAGAAAGGATCACTTACTAGGATTGCAAGAGAGGTTGACAAATACCTTCTTCTACTAGCATGTAGGCATCATATCATTGAGCTTAGGCATCATATCATTGAGCAATGGTTCATTTCTGTGAAGCAGTGATAAAAGAGAATAGCGTAGGGCCTGAAAATCCTTTATTCGTAAAGTTTAAACATATGTTTGAGAACCCTAACTTCAAATAAGACGAAAATAACCTGACCTCTCTTGATTGGAAAACCGTGGAAGGAACAGTTTTGAAGGAAGCTGCAAGGAAAACTTTAGATTATATTACTAAAAAATGCAATATGAGGAATGACCGAAGAGAGTTGGCTGAGCTAACCATGCAGTATATCCCCTTCTGCACATTTCAAATTAAAGAAAACTGGAGCTGTTCATCATGCTAGGTTTTTAGGCAAGAGTTTATACTACCTTAAACTTCAGCTTTTGTGCAAGCAACTGACATTTGTGCAAGAAAATGATAATCTATGCGAAGATTTAAAACTCATCTGCAAGTTCATAGTATGTTTTTACACAAGGTGGTACCTTCAAGCACATAAAGCAATTCAATCTCCTGTGTCTGATCTTGATGCAATCTTTCAGATGAAAGAGTATAAGAAAGTTTGCTCTAATCCGGAGGCAGTAGACGCAGTGTTAGCATCTCTTTATAAGCATACATGGTATCTTGATTCAACGATTATTCCCTTGGCTCTTTTGGATAAAAATATTTCTATGGATAAAAAAACAGCCATTGCAGATGCTTTGCTTTTCTTCCAAATGCCAGATCCAGATTTTTTTAAACATAGAAGCAAAGATCGAATAGACGAGATTAATATCATAAATAATATGAAGGTACCAACCCTCTCTCTTTTGGTTAATGAGTTTTCATATTTAATTTTTTCAATGATAGGGTTGGATAATCAGAGAGTGAGAGACTGGTTGTCACTTCCACCCCAATATTGGCACACCCAGTCCTCATTTAAGAATTTTGAAAACTTTGCCAAAATCTTAATTGTTGTCAATGATCATTCTGAACGAGCAATCGGAATGATGCAGCAGTTTGTACAAAGATTCGAAAATGAGGATGACAAGCAGAACAGACTTTTAACTGTCGACTTTCAAGGTTTTTTTAAAGGTCATTTTAAAGGTTGATTTAAGCGGGAATTTTTACGTCTGTCCATCTGAATGAACTTTAAGTATGAAAATACATAATTTACTGATTTCATAACCACTTGCGTAAATTAAACTTTTCATTTTTTGATTTCTTAAATATTGCTTTAACCAAGAATATGTAAAAAACATGATGACATACCCTTTTAAAATGAAAATATAGATATCAAATAACAAAAAAAAAAAAAAAAAATGGAAATAATTTTTTCATTTAAATCCCCCTGAACACACCCTATTTTTCCTTTTTTGAAGTACAATTTCTTAACAACTTTAGTCTTGAGGGGGACTTAAAAGTCACCCGATTGACCTAAAAAAAATTTTGACAAAGTTTTAGCATATTTGCTCCAACTTTAGCTGGGTATGTACTTCGATTTCAAAAATTCCCTAAAAATGACTACCCCTAATATATATATATATATATATATATATATATATATATATATATATATATATATATATATATATATATATATATATATATTATATATATATATATATATATATATATATATATATATATATATATAGGCTATATATATATACAGCGGGCTATAAGATAGAAGATGTGTGTACTGAAGTATCTGGTTATTTTAGTATGACATCACTGTTGTTATCTAAATATGTGTGTATATATATATATATATATATATATATATATATATATATATATATATATATTTATATATAGTCAGGCCAAGTTTCTTGCAACTGGTAACATGTAATACCTGGTAGTCAGATTACCCAAACTCTGTGGTAGCTCATAGAGAGGCTGATTTCATCAAAAGCTTTAAAGTATCATTGTACTAACAGTGCCATGTTGCGCATAGATGGTGTCCCTGTTCATACTTTTGATGTGCATTGTCGAGGCGGCATTTGCAGCCCTTTGTTCCAACATAGGGTTTAATAATAGCAAAAAGGCTATTGCTTGGACTATTAAACAGTGTGCTGAGTCAGAGCTCAAAGCATTATTTGTGCTTTGAGTCAAGTTCTTTAACAAATCCAAAAATATCCAATGTTCTAAAACTATAAATAACAAAAAACCATAGTTATAACGAAGATCTCTAAATCTATCTATCATTAATGTTTGTGGATTTCGAAGTTTTCTTCTGTTAAGTTTTTATCTCTTTTTCTGTTTCTGTCTTTGTTGAGTCTTATCTTGCAAAGTTCCCCAAACCTACTTGCTCTTAGTAAGACTAATTTGAGTTCAGCTGTCTCACCTTGTGATCTTAGTACTGATGATTATCTTTAATTCTTTAAGACTCCAATAATCATATGCTTTTCTGGGCATTTACATTCATAAGAATTCTTTTACATGTTTGAGTTTAGCACCACTTTGCTCTATCATCTTTCATTTTGTTCTATATCACTCTCCTTTATCTCAAAACTGCACTTTTTTTGATGTTATTTCTGATCAAATTGTCCAAGTCTTTTCTCTTAATCTTTCAGCCAATATTGTTCTTGTTGGTGACTTTAATACTCCTCACACTGAAGGGTTTGGTTCTAGTGTCAGTACACACAACCTGCATTAAGGCCCATAACTTATGTTGTGGGCCATAATGCAGTGTATTTTAACACAAATAGTCAACTTATCAACTCGCTTTCCAGACAATTTGAACAATTTACCTTGTCTAATTGAATAATATCTTGTTTCTGATCCTAGTCAGCGCTCAGTTTCTCCACATTCAACTTAAGATGCCTCTAATCAACAAACAAAACTGAATTCTTTGCCAAAAATATTTCATTAATCATCTTAATCTCTTAATTCCTCTAATCACATCCTACCTAATATAGCCAACAAGCAGGTTGATCTATTGCTCGACATTTGTATCACTTCAGCTTCTGTATCTAAATTGATTTCCTGCTTAGATTCTTCTAAAACATGTGGTCTGGATAACATACCTGCTATAGTCTTGCAGAAATGTTCTCAAGAGTTGTCGTCTATGCTTTCAAAACTATTTAACAAGTGCATATCAGAGTCTTGTTATCCAGCCTGCTGGATAGCACCTGCTACCCGTATTTTCAAAAATTCTGGAGAGCGATCTAACTACTGTCCTATTAGCTTCTTACTATCATCGGCAAGGTTTTTGAATCTTTATTAACAAAAACTTCATTTCTTATCTTGAATCTAATAACTTACCTTCTGATCATCAAAATTTCAATCTTTTAGTTCTACTGCCAATATGTTAACGGTAATAATCGATAGCTTTTATCATGCATTAGGTAGATGTGGATTAGGGCTATTGCTCTCAATATTTTTAAAGCCTTTGATAAAGTTTGGCATGCTAGTCTTCTCCATAAGCTCTCTTTTTATGTAACATCTTTAACATTATTGAATTATTCCTTACCAATTGTAGTATAAAAGTTGTCCTTGATGGATAGCACTCTTCTTCAGGGGTTCTTCATATTTCTATTACTGGTCCAATATTTATTAAACATTAGCGATATCCCAAAAATTATCACATCTAAGGTGGCATTGTTTGCTGATAATACCATTTATATTTGTTTTGATAAAAAACCAATACCCTCTAATTGGAGGAGGAATTTGAGCTTGAAAAGAATCTCACATCTGCAACAGCATGGGGCCTTTAGTGGCTGATGAACTTTAACTCAGTAAAACTTAATTTTTTTCAGCTAATGGTTATCACAATAATCTAGATCTTCCTATATTTATGAACAGTAACATACTGGATGAGTCAACTACCCTTCATCTTCTAGGATTAATCATTACCTTAAATTTATTTATTTTTTGTTTAATGATTATTAATTATATGTTATTTTTAACAAAAAACAAAAAAGAAACTAAAAAACCAACCTTTTTTTCTGATAAGCGATTGATAGGGTCTGCATAGTTGCGGGGTTGATAGTTGTGCTCTTGATAATTACGATCTTGATAGTTGTAACCTTGATGATTGGGTTCAAACTGGGTTCTTGGATTGTTATGATTCTCATGATAAAAAGGTTTTTGCATACAATAATCAAGGCTATGAATTTTAGACTTTTCAGGTTTATTCTCTGGTTTGTATATATTTATGTGGCATATTTCGCATAGGAGACCTTCATGTAAATTTGAAACTAATTCCATTTTCTTACATTCTACGCAATTTGAGTATTGGCTGTAATTTTTGCTACAGTTTGAACAAATGCCATTAGAAACTGCAGTTCTAGCATTACATTTCCTGCAAATTTTATTAGTGAAAGATGAGTGTAGATCATGATGAGAATTTCTAAAACTTTGGTTTAATATCTGATTTTGGTGAGGCAAATCAGAAAACCTAGCATTATTATATGGATATTTATTTTTGTTTTCATTGCTATATACTTGTAACTTTTCCTGATATTCATCAAACATATTATTTGGACGTGCTGAAGGTAAAGGAGGTAAAAATTCCATTGTTGAATTAAAACCTTCATAGTTAGTATTCTTAACACTAACATTTCTAGCTTGATGCATATAACCTGTGAAATTGTCATTATATTTATTTTTGTCTCCATTACTATATACTTGTGACCTTTCTTGATATTCATCAAACACATGATTTGGACGTGTGGATGGTAAAAGAGGTAAAGAATCAACTATTGAATTAAAATCTTCATAATCAGTTTTCTTAACACTAGGTGGATGCATATAATCTGTAAAATTGTCATTATGATTAGGTGGATGCATATAATCTGTAGCTGGATGCATATAACCTGTAAAATTATCATTAAGACTACTTTTATTGATAAAAACTTCAGATTTTGTGAGATTTTGTTCATTAAACCTTTGCATTAGATCACTGGAAGGCAAAGGTGGCAAATTATCAAGAGTAGAAATAAAGTCTTTAGAATTTTTATTTTTTCTGTCAAAAAATTCATCCTTTTTTTGAGACATCAATATAGAAGAATCTTTAAAACTTCCTTTTTTCATTTGATAACATTGTAAGCACATACCTAGGAATGCAATTATAAAATGATTCAATAGCATCAATCATGTAACATTTATTAATTCTTTAATACAATTCTAATACGGAAAATATTAGAACATTTTTAAAGTGGGAAAGATGATACAAAAGTGTTAAGAGTTATGAAGTTCAAGAACCATTAATAAATAAGACCCATTAGTAAACAATTTATAAATATTCATAAAAGCATAAATACATACATACATATATCTATACATACATACATACATACATACATACATACATACATACATACATACATACATACATACATACATACATACATATATTAATTATTTTAAACTATGTTTATAGCTATAAACGTAGTTTATAACTATAAACATAGTTTATACCTTCATAGTTTTATAGTTTATCTTTGGAATAAATAACTTTAAAACTTTGATTTTTTTTTAAATTAAATTTAATTTAAATTTTTAAATTAAATTTAATTTAAAACTTTGATCAAAATTTTTTTAAATAAAGTAATAAACTACTTTTTATCAATGTTTATCATTAGATAAAAATGTTTACTTAAATTATCAAAGAATATTATTTTTAACTTGTTCATTTAAAAAGTATATTTTTTAATGATAAATAAATTTGATACTTCAATACAACCTCTAATTAATTATTTTTATATGATACAAAACCCTTAAGTTTTAAATAAATTATTTCTAATAATTGTTCATAATGTAACACATTTTATATATTTTATCAAAAAATGCTTTATATAATTTTTTTTATTTATAAAAGTATGTATTTTTATCTGAAAAATTTCAGACAAAATACATGCTAGGTAAATAACAAATTCAATAAATAACAATCAATCCTTTTTTAAACTTATTTTATGCTTTGTTGACAAACTTTATTAGTACATTTCTGAAAAATTATTAAATTATATCAACCCTTGGAAATATGAGGTTGGCATTAATTTGCTGACCCTAATCTTTTAGAGGTTGGCAGCAGGTCTGTAAAAAATTTGATACAAAGGTCTTACCATAAAACATAGAAATGAGGTCGACAATTTTTTGGCGACCTCAAACACTTTAAGGTCAGCAGTTAAGTCAACCCTAATTCCGAAAGTTGATATATATATATATATATATATATATATATATATATATATATATATATATATATATATATGTATATATATATATATATATATATATATATATATATATATATATATATATATATATATATATATATATATATATACATATATATAGCAACAAATTAGCTTGTTTAGACTTTTTTAACAAACGCATTGTCGATGCATGAAACATCTTACCAGATAAAGCTCCCAGTTTATTCTACCATTAAAATGTTGAGAATGTTCTACTATTCCAGAAGTATTTCAGTTGGCATTTGTAACATTATTTTTATGTTCTTGAATTTGTGCGAAAGATTTTTTTCTTGTTTCACCAATATAACATGCACCACATGTGCAATCAAATTGGTACACTACTGAATGACTATTCGGAGACAGTTTAGATTTATTACGTCAAAATATATTGATCAAGGGATTACCAAAACAGAAAACTGTTTTAATGCCAACTTTACAAAATTCTCTTCTAAGAACAAGGCATAATTTCGCATGATAATCACCCATGATAAAATAACTAGATTTTTAGTATCAATTTTTTGAGAATAAGATGGACTTGTGAAGTATTTATAATTTTTAACAATATCTGAATATTGTTTATAGGAATGTCCATTTTCAGTAAAAATCTTAATAAAAAAATTGATTTCATCTTAAATGCTATGTTCTGAACAAATTTTGTATGTTCTAGCAAAAAACCTTAAAAAATACCAACTGCAATACTCGGTGAAATAGATGATTTTGGTTTTATAAGTACATTTGTAATTGCATCTTTACAGTGTCAAGACCATTTTCGACAGCGTCAACCTTATTTGGGTGCTGCCCAAATAAAAATTTGAGGAACTTTTTCTTTTTTTTAAGCTTTATTTCTGCTAAATTTCTTTGCGACAGCAGGCTTGGACAGGAATGGTGTGAGATCAAGCGTTATTATTGACCATGCAAATGATTTTATTTTTTGACAATTTGACTACGATTGTTTATATGTTTTGATGATTTAATTATTTCAGAAATGCGCTAAACTTAAACTAGAAAAAAAAGAAAAAAAAATCCTAACGAAAAAAGAAATCATAAAATAATTCCTTACATAAAGGAAATTATATAAGCACTAAAATAAAAAAAATAAAACTTAAACTCAACGCAAAACTTTTTGCTATGTTTTTAATAATGGTTGAAATAAATGTTATTAAAACTAATCTTTTTAAACGTTTTATTAAAATTACGCAAAATGCTTTTAAATAAACACTTTTAAAAGTAACTAACTACTACTAATGATTGTTTGATAAATAAACAAATTTTATCAAATTTATTAAAAAGTGTTGTATATAATATTTTTAATTGTATAAACATTTATTTTTTAAAAAATGTTGCATAAAAAAAGCAAAAAAAAAAAAAAAAAAAAAAAAAAAATTGTTTAAAAAAATGTCTTTTTAAAATAGTAATTTTTAATAATTTATAATTAGTAAGTCTAGTTAAAAAAAAGGTTTTCAACTTTTTTTATTCATAAAAAAATAAAGAAAATGAGCCTGCAATTTAAATAAAATAAACTGCCAACAAGAAATTTAATTTTAATTTGAGCATTACATTATTAATAAGCGCTTCAAGTAATGAATTTAAAAATTACTTTATAATATTTAAACTCATTCATTCCTATTGCAATTTAAAAAGAAAAAAAATTTTTTTTTTTAAATAAAATGTTTGTTAAAAATATCTTAAAATAAGTAAGTTGAATTATAAAAATTAATTGTATGAACATTACAAAATGCTTCAAAACTTTTCCATTATCAACAAAATACATGTTTATATAAGTAAATAACGTTATTTTATATTCTTGTATAATTCACATAAAATATGTAAAAGCTAGTAGTCACAAAAGGTTTTGAACTTATTCATAAATTAAAGTAACTTAAAAAAACTTCTTTCTAATAGTAATGGTTTAAAGACTTTTAGGAAGACATGGAAAAATAGTTTCAAACGTTTAAATGTATCATAAAAATACATGCATAAAATAAATTTATATACAACATTTTTTATTAATCTACACATGCGTTAATGTAAACAATCATTATAATTAATTTTTATAGTTTTATTTCAAAACTATAAAACGCCTTTGCGTAAAATAAAAAATTTAGAAAAGATCAATGATTAAAAGTTTTTCATAATGTAACTTTTTTTTTATTGCATTTAATTTGTTAAAACATCAAAATAGCCAAGTTGTAAAGAAAAAAAAAATTAGGGTGGTCAGTTACAGAGTGTGATAGCACGTTATTTCTGTCCAAGCCTGGAACAGGGGGAGGGTATATGGAAATAGCCCCTGGGTATATGGAAAACCCATATTGGTGAAGGGAATGATTATTTGGAATACCAAATATCTAAAAAATTTAATTGGTGTTGAGCATTTTTGTATTCGCATGTATATTGGATAGATTTATCTTGTGAATTTAAAAGGATTTAAAAAAAGAAATAAATAGTATGATACCGTACATGATATTTTAATGCTTATAATATTATTACACATACTATTAATGTCATTAAAATTTTATGTACATATATGTGTATATATATACAGGGCCTATTCTTGGAAAAAAAATGGCAGTACCCCACTTGTTTCGGTGGATTTTAGTAGAAAATTGGCATTTTTTTCACAAAAAAAACAAACAATATTTGCCATAAAAATATATATATATATAAAAAAAAGCTCCTGAAATTATAATTGTGCGCTCTGCCAAATACAGTCAATGCTGTCGAAAACGGTCTAGAATAGCCCTTTTATATATATATATATATATATATATATATATATATATATATATATATATATATATATATATATATATATATATATAGATATATATACATGTATATATATATACATGTATATATATATATATATATATATATATATATATTTATATATATATATATATATATATATATATATATATATATATATATATATATATATATATATATATATATGTATGTATATATATATATATATATATATATATATATATATATATATATATATATATATATATATATATATATATATATATATATATATATATATATATATATATATATATATATACAGTATTGTAAAAAAGTTAAGAACCACCAAAAAAACAAATCATTATTTATTTATTTTTTTAATTTTTATTTAGTCGAATATAGTTTTCTGGTAAAAAAATAAAAAGAATAATTTTTATGAAATAGAAAAAATAAAAAATAATAATAATGCTGAAGCCTTTTAAACAAATAAAAAAAATGTATTTAAAGTTTTGTAGGTGATTTTTATTTTTAAAAAATTGTAAAGAAGTTAAGAAATGCAGAACAAAAAACAGTAATTTTTACCTAATACCGCATAATTCTACCATGAATTTTTAAACACACATTTATACGATTTGGCATTTTTACATTTGGCATTTTTACATTTACATCATACATGGCATACCATTTGGCAAGTCTATTATATTCTCTAAAATATGTTTGGGAATATTTCTGAGCATTGTTGGTAAAATATTGCGCAACTCCTCAAGGCTCCTTGGTGCTTTCTTGGCAATCTGTTTATCAAGCCAACTCCAAAGATTTTCAATGCTATTTAGATCTGGGCTATTTGATGGCCTAGTTAGACACTCAATATTTTTGCTTTCGAACCATTCAAATACAATTTTAGCCCTGTGGCATGGTGCATTGTTTTGCTGAAAAATGAACAGAACGCTTTGCTCAAGTACACCAATTGATGGTAACAAGTTATTATTTAAAATATTGACGTAATAAATAGAGTTAAGTTGACCATCAAATAGTTTAAACATACCAAGACCATAATATGTCATGCAGCACCATATTCCAACTGACCCACTACCTTGTTTTGTTCTTTGAACATTACAATCAAGATTAATCTTATTCAATATTCATCTTATCACTGAACATTACTGTCCTTCATTTTTCTTTAGACCATTCTTTGACTCTTTGGCTAAATTCTTTTTGCTTTTTTAGCTTTTTCATAGCATATTGTTAGCTATTAGTTTCCTATGCACAAGTGATGGCAATGCTTAGCATCTATTTGAAAGCTTCCATTCCCATTTTAATTCATGCGACGAAATAATTCGATTTTTCTTTGCCAACCTGATTAAAAGGCGATCATCATTGGGCGTCGTCAAATGCGGTCTTCCAGAACTATAACGATCAACGTAAGATTTCGTCTCTTTGAATCTTTTGATGATTGTTAGCACCGAACTATCTGATTGTTTTATTATTTTTCCAATTTCATGAGCAGTTTTACCTTCCTGGTGAAAATGCACTACTTTTACACAATCTTCATAGGAAATAGCTTTTCTGCTCATTTTTTCAATAGAAGAGAAATTTTTTTTGTTTGAAATTAAATACTTTTTTTTAATACTTTTGGTTTCTTGGTAATGACTCAGGTCATTATTAAAATAATAAATTAAAAAAGGTAAAAATCAATTAAATAATGTTGTTTCCACCGCATTTAGCACAAAAAATTCCTTGTGGTTCTTAACTTTTTCACAAAAAAATATTGAAAAAAATTAATACATAATATTTAATCCTTATTTTTATAGATTTTATTAATTAATGTTTAGAAAAAAATTTTTTTTTTCTTTTTTCTCATGTTCTATTTAATGTGTGAAAAAAAAAGACTATTTTGTTATCTTCAGAAGAAAAATTAATTAATTTTAACTTTTCACAACACTATATATATATATATATATATATATATATATATATATATATATATATATATATATATATATATATATATATATATATATATATATATATATATATATATATATATATATATATATATATATATATATATTGCATACATAGACATACACATATATACATACATGTATATATTTATGTGTGTATATCTACATAGACACATATATACATGTATGTATGTATGTATGTATGTATGTATGTATGTATGTATGTATGTATGTATGTATGTATGTATGCATGTATGTATGTATGTATATGTGTGATGCTGAATGGTTTTTAATAGCTACAAGACACAGTAATTCTGCTTGCAATGGCATTGGTAGCACAGTAAAACAAACAGGCCAGTAGAAAAAGTACAGTGACCGGACAGAATTTAGATGCAGATAAAATGTTAGAATTTTGTGAAACCAATATAAAAACATTTAATTTATGATTAACAAAACAGAAATAAATGAAGTACAATCATCACTAAAATCAAGATTTATTAAGTATGTTAATTTTTCAAATCATGCAGCATTTGCAAAATTATGCATATGTCTTGAATTCAAATAGTTATGTTCTATAATTTAATATAATTTTAAATATAGTTTGTTATACAGACAATAACTATTAAAATACAAAACATTTAATATACATGTTTACTAGATGTCACAAATAGTGATTTTGCTGAATACTGAATATTTGGCTAGGCACTCAGCCAAATATTCAAATATTTGGACTCTTTTAATTTGATAACACTGTAAGCACATGCCTAGGAATGCAATTATTATATGATTCAACAGCATTATGGTGACTGGAGTTGATATTTAACTCGGGCTAGGTTTGATAAAATATAGCCAGGCCCAGAGCTGGGTTTGTGACCAGGGTTGCATAAACATTTATACATCCTAAAGTATACTTTTTATATTCAAAATTCATGTTATATTTTGAATATATATGCATATATAAACAACATTATGATCAACATGATTATCATAATCATCATTGTTATCATGATGATGATGATGATGATGATGATGATGATGATGATGATGATGATGATGATGCATCATCATCATCATCATCATCATCATCATCATCATCATCATCATCATCATCATCATCATCATCATCATCATCATCATCATCATCATTATTATTATGATCATGATTATCATCATCTAAAGCATAAAGTAGGAAGGGTAAAGCCTGATAATGATGATCATGATCTTCATCACCATGATGATGATGATCAATGTCATCATCAGGCTTTCGCCTTCCTCTATTATGCTGTTTTTCTAATATAAATAATCTAGAGCATTTTTTTCTAAACTAAAGCTCATTTATACAATATGTAAGGCACTTTCTTTAAGTTTTCTTACTTCTACCACTACTATTTTTTACTGAAGCTGCTACCTCTCTACATGCTGATACCTAAATTACTTTAATCTTTTCTAACAAACGTTAGAAAAGATTAAAGTAATTTTTTTGTCTTGCTAGAATCACACCACACATCTATCTGATCATCTTCACTAAAGTTTATATAACAACGAAAGGATATTGTATGCCAGCATCTAAATAAATAACAAACATATATGGTTATATTCATAATATGTATGCATAAAATGCATCTTGGAAGCTTTTATTCCTTCTGGAATAAATATTTGAGAGCTTTTATTACTTCTCTTCAATTTGAAGTCAAGCCTCAAAATCAATAATACAAATTATTGATTTTGAGGCTTGACTTCAAATTGAAGAGAAGTAATAAAAATCAATACTACACTTTTAAGACAAGATTTCCATCATAGTTTTAAAAGTGTAGTATTGATTTGGTGTAAGGTCAATTAGCTGTGTGACTCAAGTAGTATTAGGTAGAGACAAAAATAAATTGATTTTCTTTGAAAGGCAAAAAATTAAGAACTCTTAAGTCAAATCAGGACAAATGAATATTTGATAGAAGCACGACTGGGCAATCTATACCTTGCTCAGTGAAATGTTTATTGAGCTTCTTAAATGCAAATAACAAACAGTTGTGTTGCGAACCATCCTATGTTGTTGAGATGATCAAGTTTTTGATGTTACTGACAGTTTTTTTGGTGCCACCTGGCTTGTTTTGCCTTCGCAAAAATTATCTGACACAATAAAAGCTTCGAAAATATAAATATCATATTTCACTTTTTTAAAATATAACTCTTAAAGCTGCAGCTGCAATAAAAATTTAGGAAAATAAAATATCTTTTAACGTGAAAAAACTCAAAGCAAAATAAATTAGAGGGTTCGAATTAACGCTAAAAAATCTAATCACGAATAGATTTTTTAGCGTTAATTCTCCCCCTATATCTTGCGCCGCTTTGCTGTAATGGAAGGAGTGGGGGGGGGGGGGGGGGGGGGGGAGGAGGGAAGTTGCGTTAGTATATAAGTGTAAGTTTTGTACGTAATTGTTTTATTTTTAACATATTATCTCTCATATTTAAATATAATCTTATAATTTTCTTGTTTGGCAGAGTTTAAAATAGCGTAAGTTACTGTTATTATTTACAACTTAAGTTATAACTTAAAGTTTAAGTTGCAGTTGTAATAAGCAATAACGTTTTTAATACTATTAAGATATTTCTTTAAGTATATTTTTACTTAACATGATACTTAAAAAAAGTAAAAGTAAAAAAGTAAGAGAAAAAGCAACATTACAATATCTAAACCACTTTAATTAGTCGTTCATGCTGACATTAAAACACATGTTAATTTAAAAAAGTATTTAATTTTTAAAAGCTATAAAACAACATTAAAACAAACTGCAAAGTTGTTTTAAAAATATAAAGAGCTTGGAATAATGTAAAACAAGTTTGTGACGCTGTTTCGTTTTGATTTATACAGTTTATAAAATAAAACGCGTTTAAAATAAAAGGAAACAAATAAATAAAATTGAGCTAGTTAATAAACTAAAACAAAACTTCATATTTGCGCCTATAGACCTATACGAGTTTGTAATCTATTGTAACCAAACGAGTAAGATCAAAGCAAAAAAACATTAGATAGTCTTTTATAAATTATCGTTTCCTGATCGAGCGTACTGTTAAAAATTTAAGTATAATTAAGTTTTTCATTCAAAAGGTTTTTAAACTGATGTTTTCATTCAATTTTTTTTTATTCTAACTGTTTTTCAAATAAAGTGAAACAAAAAAATTTTGCAATCACTGCTTTGATGTTTGCAATAGAATGTTTCTACTTTTAAAACTATTTTCAAGAAAAAATATATAATTCAAAACGTTAACAAAATTTACGATTTACAAAAAAAAAAACCTTTCATCTTCATTCTCCCTTGTTTCATCAAACTTTTTTTAAATTTTTAAATTTTTTTTTCAATTTCAAATTTCAATCACAAAATTATTTGAATAAGTAAATTTTAAGGCTAAAGTTCTCTTGTTCAAATAGATTTCTTTTTAAATATTTCTGAAAACAACTTGCGTATTTATAGAAAATGTTATAAAATAATAAATATATAAAATATAAAAAAATGGTGTCGCGTTTTTCATATTCTATTCGACAATTTTTGTTAAAATAATTATTAGTTAAAAGTTTATATTATGTTTTAACAACATGAAAGATCTAAAATGAAACATGTCTATGGCTAACTTTTGCGAGTATATTAAATAAATTAATATAATTGTTAAATTAATACTTGAGTAACTATCTTAAGTTATTATCTCAACTTAACTGGTTGTTTTAATTTAGATTATAACAGGCCTTGTTTTAAATAAAAAAGTGCTTAACGCATTAGCTTAACGCGATATTTGACGTCATAAAGTTATCTTTATTTTTTTTTATAGACGTTAAGTGTTTTAACTACCGCAATAAATAAATGACCGCTAACTAGTTCAATTTAACAATTAACTCAAATTAAATCAAATAACTATAAACGTTTTAAATGTAAATTTATAATAAAAAGTTTGTTATCTTATTATTAATTTTAGTTCAATATTATTTAGTAAAAAAAAAATGTATATATATTTTAATTATTTCTGAAATTTGTTTTTGAATAATTATTGTTTATAAATCGTTATTGAATAAAAAATAATGATTTTTTTTTTTATTTTTAAAAATTTCTGGAGTAAACAAAAAATATTAACATTGATAAACAAAAAACCTATGTTAATTATTTAAACAGCGATTTTGACTAGCAAAGAATAATTTAGGAAAGAACATTTTTTTAAATTTATCTTGCTTAGCGTTTCAACTTGCGTTATATAAAAATATAAAAACGCTTTGCCTGCTTTTAGCATATTTTTGATACATAGTTTAGAACGCGTTCGCCAGGAATTTAATTCATAAATTTTTAATGTTATTGTAAAAATGTTTTACATTTTAAACAAATCACAAAGAAACAGAGCTATAGAGAAATATTGTTTTTAACAATTAAATCTTTTTTTTTTAAATTTTAGGAAATTAAAAAAAATTTAAATTAAATATAAAAGTCTTAATTATGCAAACTCTTTTGTTAATTATTCTTAAAACAAAAAACAAATACTTCTCCGCAAACTTTAATCGTGCAAACTTAAAAAAATACTCAACTAAAATAATATAAGTATATTTAATAATTTGAATCGTATCTGTTTATAATAAATGTTCGTAAAAATTTGTTTATTCAAAATTAAGTTCCTTAACTTATAAACAAACTCAAAAGAATTTTCATTCTACGTAAAACTACAAAAAAAAAATAGATTGTTCATTCTTTGGCACATTTTTTTAAATATCTTGAAAAAATGTCTTGATATTTTTGTTATCATGATAAAAAAAATATTAAGACGTTTTTTGATTTATTAAAAAAATGTCAACCCTTAATTACAATTTTTTATGCAAATGTTTTTTAATATCAATTTAGTAAAAAACTCTTTAAAAATTTATATTTAAAAAACATTTATATTCTGTATTAATAAGTTTGAAATATAGATTTTTTAAATGTTTTTTACTGAAAACTTTAAAAAGTTACTACTTTTTATTAAAAACATTTGCAAAAAATTTGTAGTTAAGGATTGACGAACAATTTCTTATGTTACTAACTATTTGAATAAAAAGTTAAGCATAAAATTAAATGTTATAAAAACGTATGATATGTCGCGATAAAAAGTTACTTCAATTATTTTTAACGTAATTTTTTTTTTCTAATAAATATTTTCACATATCGTTATTCAAAAGTTAATGTGGTTTTTTTGAAAATTAATTACTATTTTATGTTACCGCTAATTTAAAAGTTAAAAAATGATAAAAAGTAGCTTAACCAAAACAGCTCTACATGTACGTAAAAATCGCTTAAGGCGTACGTAAATCGCTCTAGGCGTAACGCTTTAAAACAAGGCCTGTTATAAGTTAATTTACTGTGATATACTCTATCCATTCAGTAAAGTTAACTAAATATAAATTCAATAGTTTCAAGGTCCTTAAAAGCGAAAAACATGAAAGCAAAAAAGTTGCTGGTTTCTATTAGTACAATTTTACTAATAGAAATTTTATTTAATAAAAAGGAATTAATATATATTTTATTATACTTAAAGTAGTAAAAACAATTATATAATTTAAACAAAAATTATTAAAATTGTTTATAAAATAATAATTTAATTCATTATTATTTAGTTAACTTGGAGCAACATTTTTTTTTAAAAAAAGATAAAAAATGCTGTTTAACTTTTGTCTTTTTAATTTGCTACTAATCAGAGATTTAAAGTAATTTAAATTAAAAAGTGCTTTACGTTGAATAAAAATCTACGCGTGAAAAAGCAAATGATCGTGCTTCTATTCAAAAGACAAACTTTGCATGACGTACTTTACTCTGAAAACATTACTTTTTAAGAATTGCCAAAAGAAAAAGCTGAATTAGAAAAAAAGTAAATAAACAACTAAAAAAGTAAACCAATCGCCAAAATATGTTTTAAGAAAAAACTAATTGCAAAAGTATAAAAGGCAATCACTATTCGCGATACGCTTAATTCGAGCCCTGAATTACATATTTTCAAAATATCGCTCTTTTATAATTTATTTTTATAAAATTAGGGAATGTTTTTTATAGAAAGTAACATCTCACGATTGTTTAAAACAGAAACAAATATTCTTTATTAAACAAAGTTTACAAGTTTTAGTGTTATTTAAGCTAAATCATTTTATAAATAAAAAAGTTAATTTTTTTAATACCTTTTTTATGTTTTGCGTAGTTTGAAAAGTTTAACATATTAGAAACAATTCTTTTTAGTAAGATAAACAAATGAAATAATTAAATCATTGAATTACTATAGAAATTAAATTAACTAGATAGAAATCAACTAAAATGGTTAAAAATACTTAATGACAAGGAAGCGAAACTGCTTCACAATATCGCTGATGATGTTTAGTGAGTAGGCTTTTTAATTTAATTTTTCTTTATATCTAACAACTTGCTATATATATTTGAGTTCCGTCGTAATCTCAGGCGCGGTGATTGTTCATCCGCGAGTTACTTTATATGCATTGTTTGTGTTAAATAACCAGAAACTTTTTATATGTTAGTTACATAATTAGTTTTATTAACTTTAACAATTATTAACTTCCTTGAAAACGCAATTATTTTTGTGAGTCTTTGTTTAAAATTAAATCAATAAAAAACAGATACACAAAATTACAGTTACATAAAAAATACATACTTTTTAAATAAAAAATAAGTATATACTAATAAAATCTATAACTTATAATAAACTTTCAAAATTTTGACATTTTAAATAATATATATTTAAAACATTTATTTTTGTAAACAAATAATAACAGTTTATAAGATTTACAGCTTTGCAGATGTGGCTCCGAGAATGAGCCATAGAATTGATAATATATTTTTGAAACAATTTATGCTAGAAATCTCAAAACATAACAAATCATTTCAACATAATACTCTAGAACTTTATTTCGCTTAGTCAGCATATTTTTTGAACCAATAGAATTAGTTTGTTCGTGAATTTGGCAGATTTTTAGAGTTCGCGAATAATCTTTTTATTCTTCCGCACCAAGAACATTCAAGTTTTTTATGTTTCCAAGTATGTCCGTAAAACAAAAAATTTTTTTATGTACATAAACTTTGCAGTACCATCTACACTGTAGTTGACAAACTGCAGGCTTGGTCGGGAAGCGGGAGCGATCGCTCTCAAATACTGACCACGGAAATTATATTTAGTTGCAAAAAACTGGCCAGGTTTTTTAGTCATTTTGAGAACATTTAAGTTTATTTACGAAACAAAAAATTTTTGTTTCGTAAATAAACAACGCATACAAAGTAACTCGCGGATGAACAAGCACCGCGCCTGAGGTCATGACAGAACACAAATATATAAAGCAAATAATTAGATATAAAGAAAAGTTTCTAGATATTGGCTTACTAACTCTAACTATTTTCGCTTCAGTTGCCATTCTTAAAAACTCGTTATACTTTTTTCTGCTTTAAATACTAATTAAAATTTAAAACCCACTCACTAAACATCATCAGCGATATTGTGAAGCGGTTTCACTTCCTCGTCATAAAGTATTTTTAACCTTTTTAGTTGATTACTTTCTTGTTAATTTAATTTCTATAGTAATTCAATAATAATGCAATAATAATGTGGTGCTAAATCCTTCCCACTCATCAAGAATCAATTGAACTTTGAAGATGCATTAACTATTTTAGACAATAAATTTTCAAAAAAAACTACACCTATAATGATGTGTCACAAGCTAAGATCAACAAAACAACTTGAATCAGATTCTGTTGACCAATTCATGGAAAAATTACAAACTTTAGTAAGAAAATGCCCCATAAACCACTAACCGCAAACGAACATAAAGAAATGTTAATAAGTGATGCATTTGTAGCTGGCCTTTTATCTCCAATGATTCGCTAGCGTCTCTTAAAATCATCTAACGACTCACTAGAAAAACTTTTACTTACAGCAACAACTATGGAACTATCAATCAAAGACACTAAAACTTTTTCCTTACCTGAACATTGTCTTATTTTTGCGACTACAAAACACTCTTGTATTTGGTTTGGGAGTCAACGATATAACAGGTCCCATTGCAATGGCCGAAACTCAACTTGCAATACCTGTGGAAAAAAAGGACACTGGGCAACTGTCTGCTTAAGTAACAAACTAAATCAAAACAACAGCATAAAACCAAAACATCGAAATAAAACACCAATAAAAAGTACAGCAACAAACTATGAGTGCAATAATGACATCAACCAAATTAACATCCCACATATGGCCACAATCTTAGCCTTAATAAATTAAAAATCAGGTCTGATAAATGGTATAATTAACGGAATACAAGTACAAACCCTTATCGACACAGGTTCTGACCTATCATTTATCTTTCTAAATTTGATGTCTGAGAACAATCTTACCTTTAACACAAATATCAGGAAATCAATCTGTCTTGCAGATAATTTACCCGCATAAATTATTGGTCAATATGATAGTACCTTAATAATAGGGAATCACTCATATTAAACTCTTTTTAGTAAAACAGCTAGTATCACCTAATATTATCAGTATAAACATTTCAAATAAACACTCAGCTCTAACACTTCATTTTAGAGGAAAACGTGAACCAATCCAATTCTGCCTGGCCATATCTTATATATATTAATTATATATATTAAACTTGGTACTTCAGAAAGTGATCAGAGAAAGATTCTTTACAATGAGGTAGAAGTTTTGGTAAATAACTTAGGGCTTAGTCAGTTTAAGTCTTTTGAAATGTTAAAAACTTTTAGGAGAAGTGGTGTAAAGTTTAAGTCAAACATTGAGAAAACCCTAGATGAAAAAAGAAAACTACTTTCGAACTATTATATGGCTGAATTATTAGACTTTCTAAAAAAGGAAACGATAATGTTACAGTAAAGAGAAATTTAGTATATATTGAAGATATTAAATTTCTGGATTTTGTAATAAAATAATGAGGGCAGGTTCCACAACACACATTTGTAAAGATTGGGACAGATTCAGGTATTTATATTTTAATAATCAACATATTTTGAAAATATTATTTTTACATATTTATAAACAAATATGTATGTGCGTATGTATATTAATATATTTATAGGTGGAGAATTATTGAAAGTAATAGTAAATCTATTTGATCCAATCACAGACAGGACAGAAGATAGGTTTATTGTGAAAGGGTAAGTGAGAATCATTTTAACAGGACAAGGATTATGGAAAGAAAGTTGCATGAATGTAAGTACTCATTGGCTTCAGACATGAAGTTAATCAACATACTACTGGGAATTTCGGTATGTTGTTTTTAAATAATTTTAAGACATATGAAGTAAACACATTATAAGACATATGAAGTGAACACAATATTAGGAAATGGTTTTTTTACTCAACAATATATTTATAAATTGAATTATTTTATAAAATTTTAGGCCTATGGAGGAAAGTATGCCTGTGCATGATGTGAAGGTTCTTCTGAACTATTTCCTGGAGAGTTAAGAACATTTCAATCTTTAAATACTATTATGAACTGTATTCGCCTGCAGGATCTCTGGTGAAAAAAATGAAGAAATATAAGGTATAAATAAATAAGTTTATTGTAAATATTTTCAAAATGTATCATTCATCACAAGTTTAGTACAATTTTTAAAAGGATAAAAAATTATTGTTTCCATCTATTTAGAATGTCATTAATCCTTGTCCACTCAAGATAGAAGATTCCATTACCAGAACTTCACCTTCTGATGGGATTTGTTAACCATATGACAGAACTGATAATGCAGCTTTGGTCTGGATTTACAGATTGGGCCAAGAGCATTGGATGCCTCCGAAAAGATTACCATGGAGGAACATTTGAAGGAAACATGTAGAGAGATACTTAAAAGTTGCAACAAACTTGGATTGATAGTACCTGTTAAACTGTATCCTCTCTTGGAAACAATGAGAAAGTTTAATAAGGTTGTTCATGCTGTCTTTGGCTATAAACTTGACCCAAACTACTCAACTTTATTCGAAAGTTTTACACAAATTTATAAAGACGCGCAAGACTATTGCAGAAAGGTAATTGCTGTATTCCTTAACCTTTGTATTTAAAATCAAGTTATTGATAAACATATTTATTGTAAATTTTTTTAGTTTTTTGATAAACAACTCATGGTTATCTGGAAAATACATGCTGTAATCACACATCTGGAAACATTTGTTGATTTGAGTGGCCTTTCTTTTGGGCAGTTTAGCGAGCAGACATCTAAATCTTGCCATTCCAAGATGAAAAGTGTAATAAACCGGTTTGGAGTTTCGCAGTACAGCAACAAACATATGGAAAGAAGCAAAAGAATTGCTGAAGTGTTCAGTTCAAATAGTTTATAAGTTGTTAAAAATACATTAGTTGTACATCAACACAAAAACATTATTAAAATCTTAAGTTAAAAACATTTGTAAATTCATTCAAAAAGACAAAAAAATATATTAGTAAAAACGAATTTAAAATATTTTATTTAGTATTTATTATATTATATTAGGTTATTAGGCAACTATGAATACAATACTACTATTCTACTAAACTACTTATATACTATTAATATTTTTAAATTTACGAAGCATACTATGTTCCTAAATTAATTTTAAGCTAAATTATCTAAACTTTTTTTGCCAACTTAATGCAGTCTAATTATGTTGATGTATTAATACAAAATTAAAAAAGTATAAAAAATTGGAATATAAAGTTATTTTATGTTAACTTTACTGTTCTATCAGTATATTTAGCTTTTTTAAATACAAAAAAAATGACTTTTTAGCAGATTTTCAATGTCAATTTTCTAAAAATGTGATACCTCCCAGATTTTTCTAAATATTAAAATGAAGTGTCCAGATGCCCCACTTACTATAACTATTAACATTTTTGGGGTACTCCGATAGTAAACTTACCCCTTAAATTTCTGAGCTGTGCAGTTACCACATCCCTCTATTACAGGAGGTTGAGCGCAACAGCTGGAAAAACAATCAAATGATAGTTTTTATAGCTATAGTTTAACTTTAAAATACTAAGTAAACATTAACTTTAAAATAAGTCAAAGTGAAAGATTTAAAATTACTAAACCTTAATTTAGACATTTTTTATTACTCTTTTTTTAATAAACTCTATTTTTTTATATAAGTTTTCAATACTTTTAAGTTTAATTTAGTCTAAATTTATAATCATATATAGCTATATAAATTAATGTATAGTTTATAATAATCTAATTAGTTTAATTTATATTATCTTAAATATTAGCTATTATCCTATAAGTAAACATTATATCAAATTTCTACCATTTTGAGCACTTAATCTGTTAAAATAATAATATCTCTAAGGTACAACATATATACCTCCAAGGTACACTGCCGGTGATGTACCTTGGCTGTAGTGTAAGCTATTTTTTTAAATTAAAAGAAGGGATGAAAAAATATGTCTGAATGTTTAATAAAAAATCCTAGAGTAACTAATATCATCAAGTTAAAGAAAATATATTGTTACAGAACATATTGCATTTTTTTTATATTTGTAAAAGTTTGAAAATACTGAGGTTCACTACTCTCTTCTCTATAACTAATAAATCTAATACACCAGCTAAAATATTTTCTGAGTTTACAGTATTACCCAATTCAAAAATATGAACTATTTAATCACCAAATTTTATTTAAATATTATGTTTGTTTGTAACAGATGTATAAGTTACTAACTCTGCATAGTTTAGACTCATAAGTCTAAACTATGTAAATTTATATAGTTTACATTTTATTATATTATTTATAATTAAGAACAAATGTCAAACTGAATGCTAGTTAAGCATTGCAAAAATACATGAAACAGCTTATATGTTGCAATATTAAAGACACCTGTTCATCTCTGAAGTCCCACCTAACTTAGAAGTTCTTTGAAAAAAAAAAATTTTTTTTTTAAATAACTGTTTTTATCTCATGGCAGGTTTTTACATATTTTAAGGCTGCGACTTGCTTTGACAAATCTTAAATATTTAGAAAATTCTAAAAAGTATTGAAAAACTGTAAAAGCTTGATTTTAAATATAATAAAAAACATCTCTTTTTTATGTTTCTCTTTTTTTTTTTTTTATTGTTTGTTTTCAAAATAATTCAAAAATTTTTTTAAGGAGTCTTTTCAACAGAATTTAAAAAAAAAAAATTTCATACAATATCATTACAAGTTGGGCGTTATAGGCACTATAACATTAAATAAATATTTTATTTAAACAGATGTTGATTTTATTTCATTTTTAATAACTAAAGAACTTATTTTACTTTGATTTTTACCTAAATCATTTTCATCTGCCGTGTTTTGACAACTTGACAAACAACATTTCTTGGTATTCATATGAGCATCACAAAGAGTATGATGTTTAGAGCTTACATTAGATTCACATCCAGCAAAACGACAAAAAACTTTTGTGCGATCAAAATCAAACTCATCATTTTTATTCAAGTTTCTTAATCCAGTTGGGTTTTGATCAAATGCACCACATTTTAATTCATTATTTTCTTGAAACATTGTTTTTCTCGTAATATAACCAAGTTCGTTGTAATAGGATTTTAAACAATATATTAAATCGAAAGCAGAATCAATATTTTCTAGATAATTACATATCTTCATAAAAAATCATAATAACAAATCTGCTTTATTTGTGCATCAACTCATCAAAGTTTTGCTAAGAATAGCGAAATTAATCGTATTTTAAGGTGGAACAGTTTGAGGATTTTCCCTCTATACTAATGCTAAGTTTTTGCGAAAGCGGTGCATATTAAAATCGGCTCGGACCTTTATTGATCCGTTCTACAAACGTACGGAAGGCACAACTTTTGGTATAACTTTTTTTTTCATCATGAAAAAAAAAACTATACTCTGTGTACAATCAATAATTAGAAAATTAAATTAGGTCTAAACGATTCATCAAACCAAATCAAATGATATCAAATATATTCTGAATAAAGTTTTTACATCAAGGTTATTTACAAATAGTAATAAAAACTAATATGAAATAAACACCTGTAAAGTTCAATGATAATTAAAGGATAAAAATAATAATCATAATACAATTAGAAGTAAATAAAGAAAAGCTGTCACAATATGACTTTATTTGATTGCGTCTAAAGACTCGTCACCCAGTGCCGTGCCTACAGCCCTCTAAACCCCTAAATTGAACGGGACCCAGCCCAATTGATTTTACCAAATGTTAGTGTTTAACTAGCATATTGTAGAAAATTTCAAAATAGAGAGAAATTGACAATTGTGAATCCCCCTTCCCTACTTCGTAACCCGTGTCTTCTGCCTTGTAACTTTATTTCAATGTTGAACCAAAGTGAAGAAAGTACAGTTTATTAAAAGTACCAGAAAATATCATTTCAATTATTTCATACTAAAAGTCAAGACAAACTAGATTAAACTGATTGTTACTACCATGCTTGTTAAAATATTCGTTATAAAAAATTTATTTCAAAATAATCCGGTAAAGTTAAGAAAACTCTGGTATTTAGCCAAAAATCCGATGGAGATTCGGTTTCTTACACGTGACTCAACCATTGTGTAATAAAAACATTAGAAAAAATCTTTTAAAAATCAAGTAAATTAAAATCAAATATCCACTCGTAAATTTGAATTATTTGAAATTATATAGTAGGTATAAAAGTTTTTTCTGCTAGGTTTTTTTATATTACATTCCACTATTTCAAGTAAAGTTTAATAATAAGCATATCTTTTTATGATTAGAAATAACATATTAAATTATAAAATTTTGAATGGTTTTAATAAAACTTAATAAAATTAATTTATATAATAATTAAATAATAAATAAATAACTTAATAAAAATAAAACTTTTATTTATCAATTTCGTAGGTATTTAGCAGAGTTTAAATATTTAATTGAAACACGTATTAGTTATAATATTAAAGTGGTTTAAAAAAGATTATCTTTTTTATAATATAAGTATTCTAGAGGTAAAAAAGTTTGTCTTGTTTTTCAAAATAGTATAATACATAATATATGTAACATACATACATTATATATGTATGTATTATTTGGTATCTTGTAAAAACTAGAATGTTATATGTATTATCAGAATGATCTTTAGTACAGTATTTTAAAGATGAAAAAGTTATCAAAATTGAAAAAACCTATAAAAAACTATGAGATTTTAAGTAACAAATTTTGGATATATGGATTTTCGTTGAAGAAACTGTCAAACTTAGTTTTTCTTGATTTAAATTGTTATAACTTTGTTTATTTTTATCTAAATACCTCTATCTTGGTATCAAAAGATAACTGTAAAATTGGGCTACAACTGAGTTTTGTCCTCTAGTTGTCAGGCATATTAAAGGTGCTAGAGGGATCAAATTATCATCTTTACAATCTAAATATACACTTTTACCTAAAATTATTTTATATAAACTACATTTATAATTTTTATATACAAAAAATTGTTTTTATTTTATTTTAGATCACCAGTAAATATAAGAGGTCTATCTTAAAGTTAATGGTGGATGTGGTGGTGAGGGGTGAGATAATGAATAGGAATGTAGAGGTGAGAGAAAAGTGTTCATAAGAATTGAACATTTTTGATACTACGGTGTTAATACACCAGAGTATCAAAAATGTTTAATTCTTATAAACACTTTTATGTTGGTTAAAACAAGTGAAACTAATATGAATATTGAAAATTTATTTTTTCCAAGTTACAACATAAATTTAACAGAGATTCACACACTATGTTAAGGGTGTGGTGTCTACCCACTTACCTCCCTCCCCCTACCTTCTCCACCAAAAAAAAAAAATTGTAAATTAAAAATTATTATTATTCTCTAAGTTACTTAAACAAAATTTAAATGTGGCTCTGGCATAATCAGAAGTACCAGAGATCAGAAGGGGAGTTTCACAACTATTTATACTGACCAAAAAAACATGTTTCTATACCCCAATATATAGAAAATGCTTTAATAATGTAAAAAGTTTTTTTGTAATCTGAAACAAGAGATAATAGTATAAAAACATATACTAATACAGTGAAATATCAGTGTTTTAACCATTATCTTATGGGAAAGATAATGGTTGAAATCCCTCCTCCCTCACATCTAAAATTTTAAAAAAATTAAAAATGCAAAGAAAAAATATTTTAAATAACCTACCCAAAACATAATTATACTTTAAACTGTTAAATTAAAAATAATCATATTAATGTGCAAATAATATTTCAAAGTCTGATCTTATTTTTGTAGATATATGACAAAGTGTTGTATTAGATGGTCTTCCTTGCTTCTTTCGCTTAATATATTGATTAACTATATTGTGCAATAGTGGTTTTGAAGTCTCTTTTATAAACTCTTTTATAAGCGTCTCTGTATCAGTAATGGCGAAATATCTATCAAAGCTGCTTACCAAAAAAGCTAAAATTATTACTAGTCATTAAATATTGCATTTTTAAACGATTTTTATATATTTACATTAACAGATCAAATATGCTAATTTCCATCACAAAAATCTGACCCATTTTTGCAGCTCATTGTTGGGTTTATGAAATATACTCTTCTTTTAAGAAAAAAATTTGGTCAATTTATATATCAGGGCCTATTCTAGACTGTTTTCGATAGCATCAACCATATTTGGGCGCCGCCCAAATCAAAATTTGAGGACCTGTTTATTTTTTTTTACCTTTTTACGGCAAATAATGTTGTTTTTTTTGCAGAAATATCGCCAATTTTCTGCTAAAGTTTGCTGAAATGAGGGGTATTGCCTCCCAAATTTTTATATAGGGTCTATTCTAGATTTCTTAGAATTAGCCCTGTATAATATCTTTGTATCATTTTTTTTTGCTAAGCTGATGCTGACTTTTAAAACTTTGAGGCCATCAAATAAATGCCAACCTCATTTTTCCTATTTCCAAGGGCTGATATATAATATATGTGCAGTGACATAAGCAGATTAACCTGTAATGATTACTTTGCCACTTGCAGTTACTATTTAATAACTACTTGCTTTACCTATTTTGCAAGTCACAGTACTTGCTGTATCTGCAATAAGACATGAAAAAATCTTGTTGATAAGCTGCTTATCAATTGAGCATAAATTGGTTACATTTTTTAAAATATCTGTTATGAAAGGCTTTCTGAAAAGTTGTTATTTTTTTTCCCCAGTTTTGTTTTTAAAAATTAATGCACCTGTATTATATTTGCAATTTATAATTGTTTGTATAAAATCTTTCACTACCTGGATAATGGCAACATGGTCAAAACTTAAGTTTTCTGATGATAAATAAAATATTTGCATCCAGGGTAAATTTTTTTATGGCAGTTGTACTACAAAAAGCTGCAGAAGTGTTTGTAAACTTTAACATTTTACTGTTCTCAAGAGTGAGAAATGTTTAAACTTAATATAGTTCTTGATAAAAATAAAAAAAGCAAGTATGGAAAAGTATGTGAAGACAGTTGCCATGACACCTTAGATACATAGTGGTAATCTGTTAATATCTAAAAAAAGAAACAAAATATTTTGGATCACCTTTGACGACTTTAAACCTCATTTTGTTCATAGCCAAATTAATTTTAACAAAATAAATTTTTTTATTAATTCTTAATGAATATTAAAGGGTGTTGTATTTTTTAATTATTTTTACAATTTCTAATGAATAAGTTAGAAATTTTATGTTATGATAGTAAAATGAAAGTTTTAGCATGATGGATATGCAACAAAATATTAAATTTTGGATGCGACCTTCAAATCATTTTGCCTCCAAAAGTTCTTTTGGAGGCAGGCACCAATGGTTTCTGTCTCCCTATTGGCATCAGTCTCAAAAACATTTTGCCCCCAAACAAAACTCTGGCTGCAGCCGCCAATAGGAAGACAGAAGCCAGAACATTTTGCCGTCAAAGGTTTATAGAAAGGCAGCTACCAATAACTGTAGAAGAAAAGTAACGCAAGAAATTAGTTTATCAACTGGACCAGCCTAACAACTTGTACAATTTTTCTTGAAGAACTGTTTCTGTTGCTGTTTTTTTTTCTTATTAATAATATATGTATTTTGTATCATCTGCAAATAATTTCAATTTATTAAAAATATTTATTATTTATAAAAATTAATAGAAGTAAACCAAGAACTAAAGCTTGAGGTAGTTCAATTGTGATTTCCTTCAAAACTGAAACAGATTCATCCAAAGCAGTTCTTTTTTTAATTATTAATAAGGAATGGTTTTTACTAGAATGTAAGAGTGTGAACCGTAACCCTAAAGCTTGAAACATAGTTTCAATAATGAAACCAAATCAACTCATGCTGTTCACTAGCTATTAATTTGTTTAAAGTTAAATGGTTCATCATAATATTTCAAATAGTTTTTTCCATAATTTTGCATACTATTAATGTTAATGATATTGGTTGATACTTTGAAGGATCTAACCTCTTTTCTTTCATAAAAAATATAGTTATGTTTGCAATTAACTATTTGTTTGGTATAACACTACTAGGTCATCAGTTTTCTGTGTTTTAATTAAATCTTTTATCACTTTATTTTGTTATTTAAATATATATAAAAAACACTTGCAAAATAATTCGCAAGTTTTTTATAGTTTCCTTTAATTTATAACACTTTTATCTTCTTTTTTTTTATTTATTTATTTTGTTTTTCTATCAAATTTTTTTTTATTATGAAAATATTTAAAGCTTTGTGTGCATATTTTGGATTTTAAAATTTGGTTTATCAATAGTAAATATTGTTTTTTAAATATATTTTTTAATTAATGATGATTTTGTTTTTGTTTTTTTATTATTTTTTACTGTTTTTATATTCCTTAAAACAGGGCAACATTTATACCAATTTTGATAAAGAATATATATATTTTTTTGACTTAAAGAAATATTTTTCCAAAACTATTCTGATATTAAAAGCTATGCATAACTGGTGCTTTTTAATTAGTTAAAGTGGTATTTTCACTGTATTCACCAAATTCAGGATTTTATAGATTTGTGGCAGTCAAATTTACCTGTCAATAGGGTAACTTTGTTAGAGTAAAATGTGTTTTAACATAGGCTATAAATGTCATTATCTACATTTAATGTAATTTAAATTTATAGTTGGCATTTATTTCATAAGAAGAACCTAAAAGTATCAATAAATTTTTAAAATCATGAGGATATATTATATATATATATATATATATATATATATTATATATATATATATATATATATATATATATATATATATATATATATATATATATATATATATATATATATATATATATCAGGCCTTGTTTCAAGATTTTGCTGCGTAACGGAAAAGCAAAACGAGAATAAATGTAACTTTACTCAATAAAGATATTTACATTGTTAAAAGTTAAATTACGTCAGTTGCGTTTTTACTTCATTGTAATTAAATTTAAAATGATATCAAAAACTATTGTTAGTCTTTGAAAAGAAATAGCTTTAAATTTAACAATATTGTTGTAAAAAAAAAACTAAAGTTTGTTTAAAAAAAAGTCTTCTTGTATTAAAATCTTATACTTATTTAAACTTAATTTTTTTGCTTTCAAACATCCGTTTTATGGTTGTTTTTTTTTAAATATTTTTTTTTTTTAAATAATTTAAATTTAGCACTTGTTTATGGTTGATTTTCTTAAAGGGATTTAAATGTACTTACAACTAAACACATAGATTGGGTTTTCCCCTTTTAAAAAAAACGTTTGCACTAACTGGTTTTGATAAAATAAATATTGTAAAAAAACAAAATTTACTGCTTTTCGGCTTTGTTTTATTTTTATTTCCATTAAAATATTTTATTTTTATGTACAGTGAAACCTAATGTATTTTTACTATTTTTTTACTCAATCCAAAAAAAAAAAAAAGTGTTTTTAGTTTTAAGATGTTATAAGCAGAATTTGTTTTTAACAAATATCATTATAATTTTGAAATTTATGTATCTTATATTTATAGCTCTAGTACTAGTTTTGTTTTTAAAATAAAATAAATATAAGTTGGGCTTTTAAAGAGTTTATTTACTGATTGCGTTATTTTTAATAGATTTGAATTTTGGTTTGTTTTATAAAGAAAATTCTTTCGCAAACGGCAAGGGAAAACCCAAACATAACATTTATAACTCGAGTTTAATAGAACTTTTTTGTATTGACGTTATTTATTACCTTGTAGTTATAAAATGAATAATGTGCTTCTGTAAATAATGAATGAAACTGTAAAATAATGGAAAAATGAAATCTGGAAAATAATGCGCTTTTGTTCAGCGCATTATTCAGACCAGTATTTGGAACTGGAACTTACCTGAAACTTAACTGAAATTAAAATAAAGTTATATATAATACGAACATTTTAAAGTAACTTGAATTAAATTTATTAAATCTTTGGAAATTTTATCATAAAAAAAACGGAGCATTTTAAAATTAAAAAATTTTAAAATGCTCTGTTTTAAAATTAAATAAAAGAATTTTAATTAAATTTAATAAATTTACTAAAAACTATGATTAATAAAAAATATTTAAATTTAATAAAATAAATTGAAAATATTTCTTTTTTTAAATTTGAATGTTTTTAAACTTATGAAATATAAAACTTAATATTAAATATGATAAAAAGTTTAAACTTAAAACACTTATTTTTTTTAAACTAATTTTTAACAACAACAACAATAAAAATAGTTAAACAAATTTTTCTTTAACAAAAAATCTATTAGTTTACAATTGCGGTTAAATGCTTTTACTTACGACTTTATTTTCTTCTGAATAAACGTCACATGAAGGATATCAAATGATAATTTAAATATTCTAAAAGAATAAAGTTTTTGCGTAACGCAAAACCTTTTCGCAGGTAAAATGCAAGCTACGTAATGATTCTTAAAAGGCCTGATATATATATATATATATATATATATATATATATGTATATATATATATATACAGGACTGTAGAGTCGGCGTTGCGACAATTTTACCGGAGTCGGAGTGGCTGAAAAATATCGCGACTCCGACTCCGATAGTAAAATTTCTTGGTATTGCACATGCATGTACATAACATTCAATTAACCTTATGTTTATACTAAACAGCACAGAATGTTTCATAAATTTGTCAAAAAAAAAATTTAAACTTACCAGGCAAAATTTTTAAAAGAATTCAAAGAATTTTTCAAAAATTTTGCTTTGGAGTTGGAGTCGGAGTTGGAGTCAGAGTCGGAGTTGTACTCAAAAAATTTCAACAACTGGAGTCAGAGTCGAAGTCGTTACTTTCTTTTTACGACTCCACACCCCTGTATATATATATATATATATATATATATATATATATATATATATATTATATATTATTTTAGTTCACCTCCCCAAGGCCGTTAATTTTTTATTGATGGGAGTATATATACATTGACTAACTTAAATAGGTAGAACATGCAAGGATGTACATACAATGACTTAAATACAAATTATAAATAATTATCAATATAATATTATTAAGATATTAATACAATATAATTTTAATAACAATTTATAATAAAGTATTTATATTTTAGTGCAGCAATAATGAGTGGGGGAATTTTGAAAAAAACTTTATCCTCATCAAGTACCTCAATTTCAAATGAAATTCATAAATATATTAAATTCCAAACAGAATTTTTTCTATCAAATGACATGGCACATTTTGATATGGATGAAAAAACGTCTACAGTTGTTATTCCAAATGATATTAAACAAAAAAATTTGAAAATTCTTTGTGATGATATAAAATTAGAAGCACTAGTGAAAAATTGCGACTTGAATTGGTGTAAATATGCTCGGCCTTTGTGTCCAATCAATACAGAAAATGATGGAAATTCTTTGCTTCATTCACTATCATTGTATATATTTGGAGTTCATGATCGCTACAACTATTTTAGACGAATTTTAAGTTTTCGAATAAACAAGGAAAAACTAGATGGTATGAAATTGGTTGTTTTATAATAAATTAATAATGTATGAAATTTTTTGCAATATTCTAAAATATATGAAATATATTTGGTATATAATGGTATTTTATATTATTAAATAAAATATGTATCAAAATATGTTGAATATGTTTGTGTAATATTTTAGGAGTCCATCTGCAAAAATTGATTTTTTTAAAAAAAAGAGGAAAAATGGAGCTGCGAATTAACAGAAATTTATATTTTATTTGACCATTTTTAGGACAAAAAAATTTGCTGGTCTAATATATATACATATATATGTATGTGGGGTAATTCCACATCAAATCACCCAAATTTTTCAAGATTTTGAACCATAGGTCTCATATTTTCTTTAAACTTCTTTAGCTGTTGCATTTCATATAGAAAAGTTCACATGCAAAATTTTAGCCAAAAATGTTCAGCCGTTCACAAGATATCAAGGTTTTAATATAGACCTGGTTTCCCAAAATGACCTGGTTTCTGCGTCATTTTAAAAAAACGTTTGCTCTAATAAAATGAAAAATAATGAAAATAAAAATATGAAATTTAGCATTTATAATGCTTTTATAATGCAGAATTCAAAAAATGCACTTAGAATGCTGAAATATGAGCAGAACATGCTTTAAAATTAAAAACACACCTAATTTATATATTCAAACTTAGGGGTCATATATCTCAAAACACCCCCGTCTAAATTTTTTTTTTTTTGCTTTTAATATTTTTAGCTACTTATTATCTTACTAGGCACAAAAAACCTAACTGGAAAAACAACTAAAACATATAGAACCATAGTTTCCAAGATACACCACTTTTATGGGTGCCCATAACTATTTTCTAACGAGGGGGAGGGGAGGGGTGAGGGAACAACAAAATATTTTTAGTGATGTTCTAATTTAGTTCAATTTACCAAGAATAATTGCAAAAGACATGGTGAAAACAACTTTTTTTTATTACAGTTAGAGGGGAGGAGAATAGTGTTTCATAACACCTGGCATTGCCATATCTCTGTCATTTAAACCATTTAGCCAATAAAACATATCAAACTACTTTGTATGAACAGTAGTTACTTAGTAGTGATAAGTTGTAGATGAGTTAAAAAATAGAAAGTAGGATTAAATCCACTGAGACATCATTGTTATCTCTTATCAAGCTCCAATTATCCTACAGCCAAAGATTTGGAAATATCTAATACTATATCATTATTTAATATATTTAAAACTAGAGCTTTTTTTTTTACTGAAAACTAAGTAGGAAAGATCTTTTTTTTTTTGTATCCTTCGAATTGCTTTTTTCTTACTGCAAAAGCATTCAATACACTTCATTGCAAACTAATTAAAAAATTAAAAGGGTATGGCTAAAGATAGTACATGTGTAGCAAATTATAGAATTCTGTAAAGAATTAATTTTGGTTAATAGACTTTTTATATATTTAAGGAAGTCTTAATTATATGATAACTTAATTATATGAACTTAACAACTGAAAAAACATCTGGTTTTGTTTATATATAAAAACATTTTATAAAAAATAATTGTTATGTTAATATGATATTTTTTTTAATTTTGACAACTATAGTTTGTAAAAGTTTATTAAAAATTAGTTTATAAAAGTTTAGTTTATAAAAGTTCAGATATAGAACAACATTTATTGGTAAGATTATATTTAAATTTTAAAAAATTAATAATTTAAATAATATAATTATTTAAAAACTTCTTTTTTTACAACATTTATTAATATTAATAATAATAATATTAAGAACAACATTTATTAAAAATTATATTTATTAAAAAACTTTTTTTTACATACAATTAAGTAGAAGAATTTTATTTTTATTTTTAGGAAATACTTTCATACTAAATAATTTATCTTATTAAGATGTGTTCTATTGGGTTAATGACATCAGATGCTTGCGAAGGCCAACAAGATGTTATTGAAACTTTAAGCAATGAAGAAAAAATAATTATATCTTTACGCTGTAATATTGAATTATCAAACTTAGAAATATTATGTGAAAGACATAATACAAAATATTTGAAAATGTATCCTATATGGCAGAAAGCTTGTTGTGATCCATTCAATAGACATACAAAGAAAATCACAAGTATGTAGCTGTAAAATTTAAATATTTCATTAATTTATGTTTTTCAAAAAATAAACGAAAGTTTTGAACTAATGTGCAGACATACTTTATACAATTCAATTACTTTTAGAAAATCTTGGCGTAGTTACAATAAAAGAGTCACAAGTCATGATGAGAAATTGTTTGAATATTCCTCCTGGGAAGAAACTTTGCAAACCTTGTAAACAAAAGATTGCCAGAAAAAAAGAACTTACAGAAGAGGAGCAAAGTAAGAGTGAACAAGATGAGGATTTTCTAATATCACCATGCAAAAAAATAAGACATGAGATCAATAAAGAACTCAAAAATTTTAGTTAATCTCCTCTAAAATCTCATTCAAAATCATTAAAACATATACTGTCAGAAGGAAAGCAAAAAGTTGCATGCATCAACGAAATGGCGTATAACGCTACTAGAAAAATTGAAACTCAATTTTCCTCAAAACTATGTTATGAAACCAATGGGATGAAAAAGAAGGCTGCAAACTTTGATGAAATTATGAGCTTGGTAAAAGAAAAAATTCTATGTTCTGACAAACGAACTATTGTTCAACTTCTAACACTGGCACCCCCAAGTTGGTCAATATTAGAAGTACAAAATAACTTTTCGGTTACAGAATACCAGGCCAAGATGGCTAGAAAAACTTTTAATAAAAAGGGATTGTTAGGTATCTCTCCATTGTATAAGGGTAAAGTCTTACATAAAGAAATAGAAGATTCAGTTAAATTGTTTTATGACTCAAGTGATTTATGTCGAACTATGCCTGGAAAAAAAGATTATGTCAGCATTCAAAAGAACGTCCACAAACAAAAAAACCTGCTTTTGTGTAATTTAAAGGAACTATATGTATTATACAAAGAAAACAATCCAGAAATACAAATAAGTTACTCAAAATTTGCTTCACTTAGACCAAAGTGGTGCATTTTGCGAGGTGCAAGTGGTACACATTCTGTTTGTGTTTGTTCTTATCACCAAAATGCCATTTTGCTAGTGCCTTAAATATTGAACTAACGTATAAGGATTTACTTTTGAAAACTGTTTGCTCAGTAGAAAACAAAGAATGCATGCTTGCACAGTGTGATAATTGTCTTGGTAAAGAACTGCTCACCATGTATTTGTATGAGATTTTTGGAGAATACGAAGATGATTTTGAGATACACTACAAACAATGGCAAACTACTGATCGTGCAACACTATTGAGTTTAACAACAGATGTTCCAACGTTTATTGAACTATTGGTATCTTGTTTTGAAAAGCTACAATCTCATTCTTATATTGCCAAATCTCAATCACAATACCTTAATCAACTAAAAGAAAATATGGATAATTCAAACATTATCATTCTTGGCGACTTTGCTGAAAATTATGCTTTTGTAGTCCAAGATGAAATACAGAGCTATCACTGGAACACCCAACAATGTTCTTTACATCCATTAGTGATATACTATAAAGAAGAAAATGGTGTAGTGAAACATATTTCTTACTGTTTTATATCAGACGACATTACACACGATGTAACTTATGTATACAAGATATTTCAACTAATTATACCAATATTAAAAACAAAATTTCTTGATTTATCCAAATTGCATTTATTCACTGATGGTTGTGCAGGACAGTACAAAAATTGTAAAAGCTTTTACAATCTATGCCAACTAGAGACAGAATTTTCCCTCAAAATTGAATGGAACTTTTTTGCCACGTCCCACGGAAAGTCACCATGCGATGGAATTGGTGGTACTGTAAAAAGGTTAACAGCACAAGAAAGTTTAAAACGACCATACAGAAACCAAATTCTCACATCAGTGGCTATGTATGAATTTTGTGTTGAGAAAATTAAGGCTGTTAACTTCATTTACATAAAGGGATTGGACTTACAATTGCAACGTGAAAAGCAAAAAGAAAGGTACACTGATGTAACAACTCTACCAGGTACTCGTAGCTTTCATCAATTTATACATCTTGGAGATAATAGGGTTGGGGCGAAGAGGTGTAGTACAGACACTAAATATACAATAATTCACAATCTTAAAAAGAAACATATATTTGAACCTGATACTGTCACTTTAGGAGGTTATGTTGCGGTAGTTTATGATGATAAGTGGTGGATCGGCATTGTTACTGAAATCAACCTAGAAGAAGTTGATGCTGAAGTTAAGTTTCTCCACCCAAGAGGTCCATCAATCTATTTTAACTGGCCTGAAAGAGACGATCACTGTTTTATTCCTAACATCAATATATTGAAAAAACTATCTGTTCCACAAGCTTGCTCTAGTTCTGGTAGAAACTATGTGTTTGAAAATGTTGAAATAGAAGAAGTGCAAGTAAAATGGCAACAATATTGTGAACTATTACAAATACAGTCAAAATAACTTGCACATTCGATACCTTTAAAAATCTTGTATATTTAAGTAACTTTGTAAATTAGGAATAATTTATTTTAATTGAATTTATAAAAATTTTTTAGGAATTTCTTAAAAAAGTTATACATCTTTAAAATTAAAGTTCTATATGTTTCAGTTTTTTTTCCAGTTAGATTTTTTGTGCCTAGTAAGATTATAACTAGCTTAAAATATTGAAAGCAAAAAAAAAAAAAATTTGACGGGGGTGTTTTAAGATATTGGGCCCTAAAGTTAGATTATATAAACTAGTTGATTTATTAATTTTTAAGGATGTTCCTCTAACATTTCAGCATTTTAAGTACATTTATTGAATTCAGCATTAAAAAACCATTATAAATGTATATTTTTATATTTTTGCCATTTTTATTTCTTATTTTATTGAGGAAAACAACTTTTCAGAATGTTATGAAAACCGGGTCATTTTGAGAAACCAGGTCCAAATTAAATTTGCTGTATCTTGTCAACCGCTTGACATTTTTAGCTGAAATTTTGCATGCAATATTTTTTTATAAATAGAAATCGTGTGTCAAAATATAAAACAAAAAGAAGACACATGGTTCAATGGAGTGGGTGATTTGATGTGGAATTACCCTGTGTATATATATATATATATATATATATATATATATATATATATATATATATATATATATATATATATATATATATATTTATAGGCTTGGACAGGAATGGTGTGCGATCAAGCGCTATTGCTGACCACGCAAATGATTTTATTTTTTGACAACTTGACCACGATTGTTTAATAAACAATGTTTATATGTTTTGATGAGTTAAAAATTTCAGAAATGTTCTGAATGTAGAAATGCTAAGCTAAACTTAAACTAGGAAAAAAATTTAAAAAAAAAGAAAAAAAAATTCCTAACGAAAAAAGAAACAAAAAACAAATTCATAACGAAAAAGAAATTAAAAAAGCACTAAAATGAAAATAAAAACTTAAACTCGAAGCAAAACTTTTTGTTATGTTTTTAATTACGTAAGAAATAAACGTTATTAAAGCTTTTCTTTTTAAGCGTTATTAAAGTTAAGCAAAATGTTTTTAAATTAAGTAACAAATTACTGCTAATGATTGGTTTAATAAAAGAACAAACTTTATTAAATTTATTAAAAAGTGTTTTATATAATATTTATATCGTATAAACATTAATTTTCTCAAAGAAGTTGCAAAAAAAAAAATTGTTAAAAAAAATAACGTTGTCTTTTTAAAATAATAATTTTTACTAATTTCATGCTCTAATTAGTGAGTCTAATTAAAAAAAAGGTTTCGAAATTTTTTATTCGTAAAAATATAAAAAAATAATAAATAAAATGCGCCTGCGATTTAAATAAAAAAAACTGCCAACAAGGTTTTTAAATTAATTTTAATTTTAGCAACTTAATGAGCGCTTTGCGTAACGAATTTAAAAGTTATTATAAAAGATTTAATCTCATTCATTTCTAACGAAGTTGTAAAAAAAAAAAAAATTGTTTACAAAAACTAAAATGTTTAAAACATTTTAAAAAATCGCAAGTTTAGTCATAAAAATTAATCATATGAACATTACAAAATGCTTTAAAACTTTTTCATTAAATCAATAAAATACATGCTTATATAAGTAAATAAAGTTATTTTATATTCTTGTGGAATTCACATAAAATGTGTAAAAGTTAGTAGTCACACAAGCTTTTGAACTTATTCACAAATTAAAGTAACTTAAAAAAATTCTTTCTAAAAATAATGGTTTAAAAATGTTTTAGGAAAACATAAGAAAATAGTTTCAAACGTTAACATTTATCATAAAAAACAAATGCCTACATAAAAAAACTTATTTATAACGTTTTTTATTAATTTACACAAGCATTTATGTAAACTATAACTATAACTAATTTTATGGTTTTATTTAAAGCCTTTGCGTAAAATAACTTTAGAAAAGATCAACGAATAAAAGATATTTATAGCGTAACACTTTTTTTATTGCATTCAAATTGTTAAAACATCAAAATAGCAGTGGTCAAGTTGTAAAGAAATAAAAATATTTCTTTACAACTTGATCGCACACCATTCCTCTCCAAGCCTATATATATATATATATATATATATATATATATATATATATATATATATATATATATATATATATATATATATATATATATATATATATATATATATATATATATATATATATATATATATATATATATATATATATGTATGTATATATATATATATATATATATATATATAAATGTATGTGAAGATTGTTTTAGCTATACATATATATTTTATATATGTATATGTGTGTGTATATAATTGATATTTTGACGAGATTAAATAAAATAACTGCATAATTTTCACTACTAAAAGTTTCATGCGTTTAACAATCATCAGGTAAAAATTACCTGATGATTGCTAAACGCTTTTTTTCTTCAAAAAATATACTCCTATTAAACATCGTAACGTTAAAAAATAATTTTAAAACTGTTACTATTTGCGAGCGTGGTTTGGTTTTTTAATCTTTAAGCTCGTGGTTGTCAAGCAAGAACTTGTTTTTGTGACAGCACTTAAATATTATTTTTGTTTTTTATTTAATAATTCTTGCGTACCTTTGTATGATACTATGCAAAGTTTTTCATGAAAGCAAGGAAGCATGTGTATATATATATATATATATATATATATATATATATATATATATATATATATATATATATATATACATGTATATATATATATACATGTATATATATATATATACATGTATATATATACATGTATATATACATATATATATATATATATATATATATATATATATATATATATATATATATACATGTATACATGTATATATATACATGTTTTGCCATATTAAGTTTCTTAAAATATTTAATATAATAAGTCATTTTTTAATTTATGTTCAGATAAAGTAGACTTTAATCTAATAGCACAGCTCTAAACCTTTTCAAGTTGTCTGCTTTACGTCTTCACAGATTATCATTCACTACCGACCTTTTATAAAAACCTTTTTTATAATCCATTGCAAAGTTAGCATTTTCTAAAATTGTCTTTATTGTGCTCAGGATTTTTGAGTAATATTTTAAATCTTTCTGAGGAATTACAGCACAAAAAATAGAAAAATAGTTTGTTAAAGGTTTTTAATTCATTTAATTTTATATTCTTTATTTAAAAAATTGTTAAATATGAAAAACACATCTGATTGATGAGTTAAAATGTTTGTTTGTAAAACCACCCAGTTTATTAAATTATTGTAATTATGTTAAAATATGTTTATTTAATTATATCTTTTTGTTTCATATTTCAACTCTTGATTATTATTTATGAAAAAAATATTGGGTCCAAATTTTCAGCTAAAAATGTTTAGCAATTCCTGAGATGAGCAATTTTAATACTGACCTGGTTTCTCAAAATAATCTAAGTATGATTAACATTTTTTATACACAATTGTTTTATATAATCTGATTTTGGGTTTATTATCTCAAAATAATATGTATAATAAATTTTTTCTTATAATATTTTAAGTTACTTATGTCACAATTGGAAAAACAACAGAAAGATTGAACCATATTTTCAAAAATAACATTATTTCATGAAACTACAAAAGTATATTTCTGAATACAATAAAAATTTTATTACCATAAGTTACTAAAAATATGAAGAATGCTGATTGATTTGTTGATACAAGATTTTTTTAAGATATTGGAGATTTTTTTTAAGGTGTTGAAAAGGTTATTTGGGCTGTAGTTGTAATGGTTTACATTTTTGTGTACTTTTCTCCATTTTTAAAAAACAGTTTTTATGAGATAAAAGAGAGTTTGTGGAACAAATAGCTAAATATTTTCAACATGATTATGTTGACTTGTGGAATAAATAATATTTCAATATGTTGACTTGTGGAACAAATAATATTTTAATCTCTTGGCAAAAAAGCAGTAGTTGTCTCTAAGACTGTTTAAAATATGCAGGTTTTTTAAATTAAGTTAAGCTCTTCTGTCCAAATTGTACTATTTAGGATAGAAAAACTTAACTTCAGCATCACTTTCTTCTAGGTTGATTTTATTTATGATGTTGATCCACCACCATTATCATAAACTACTGCTACATACTTCCAATAATGACAGCATTAAGTTGAAAAGGTTTGGTTTTTAAAAATGTAGATATCAAGATAAATGTGTAAGTAGTTTATGTATTACAACTCTTTGCGCCAGCTGTGTTACCCCCAAGATCGAGCTAATAGAAACTAAACGTAACAGGTAGAGTTGCTACACGATTGTATCTTTCTTGTTGTTTTTCATATTTTAATTTAAGATTGATTCTTTTATTTAAAGGAAGTACCTTTAATTTTATCAATACAAAAATTAAACATGGTTTCTGATGTTAGTATTTGATATGTTTGTTTCAAACTTACTTGCACTGATCCCATTGCATGTCAAATTTCCTTGTGGTGTGAAAAATAAATACATAGGTTTATCCACACTTACTGTATTTTGCCAGAATAATAGATAATGTTGGCAAATCACTTGCTCAGCTGTGCAGATTTTAGCTTTTTGTTTTGGTAATTTTGGTAAAGCATTATCCCACTATGATCCTGTTTAGGACCATAGTGGGCACATAGTTTACTGCATTTTGTTTCCTTTTATTTTAGTGTTCTTACTTGATTTTATATTCTAGTTTTAAATACTAGTCTTGCTGTACAATTTTGAACAGAATGCAGTTTTTTAAGTAGTGTCTTCAATTCCAAAGTAGTAGGAGTTTTAATAATCTAGCTGTGCAAATATTCGTGAACATACTATAGTGCACAAATCTTTTTGCAATAAAAATTTTTTATTTTAGCAGTAGCAGTTTTTAACAACATTATTTATTTGTGTTTTTAAAGAATATTCATTGTCAAGTATCACACCTAAACTTTTTGCAAAGTCAGCAAATCTAGTGCATTCCTTGTTAACAAAAGTACCTTTAAAAATAATATCTTTTTGAATGCTAGGTGGAACCATAACTAATATTTTTGTTTTCAATTGGTTAATACAGAAGAATGATTCATTCATCCATTTAGATATGTGTTCAAGACATTTTGATATATCTCTAGGACTAGCGCATTATATTGAGATCATGGTAGGAATGGTTGATTATGGTAGGAATGGTTGATCATGGTAGGAATGGTTGATCATGGTAGGAATGGTTGATCATGGTAGGAATGGTTGATCATGGTAGGAATGGTTGATCATGGTAGGAATGGTTGATTATGGTAGGAATGGTTGATCATGGTAGGAATGGTTGATCATGGTAGGAATGGTTGATCATGGTAGGAATGGTTGATTATGGTAGGAATGGTTGATCATGGTAGGAATGGTTGATCATGGTAGGAATGGTTGATCATGGTTGGAATGGTTGATTATGGTAGGAATGGTTGATCATGGTAGGAATGGTTGATCATGGTAGGAATGGTTGATTATGGTAGGAATGGTTGATCATGGTAGGAATGGTTGATCATGGTAGGAATGGTTGATCATGGTAAGAATGCTTTTAGAGTTTAATGATCATCTGAGTATCTAAAAGTTTTTAACATTGAATATGTTCAGATATTTTTGATATTATTTCTTTCTATGTTGTTGGATCAAAATTGATCAAAAATAAAAATCCAATTAGCTGCAAAGCTAAATTCACTCTTAATTATAAATTCATAAATTTTGTGAGCCATTGTCTCTTTTTTTTGAAAAAAATGTTTTATTGGCACACAAAGTATACCCCAACATTTAGAGATGTGACGCGTTTTTTTGGTTCTTGTTTTTTTGGTTTTTTTGGTCGTTTTTTTGGAAAAAAAACATAGGGGTCCGTTTTTTTGGTTTTTTTGGGAAATAATCAAAAATTCATTGTTTAAGTTACTAAATTTAACTTTAATGGCAATATTTTAATTTCTGATTTAAATAGGACAATAAATACTGAAATTTACTGAATTAATTTTTGTTTTGGTATATTAACACGATTAAAGGTGTCTTGTATAAAAACTTCTTTGATAATTTTATCTTCCTCAACTTTATCTTTACTGTTTTTACTGTATATTGACACAATAAACATTTATTTACATTTATTATATTTAATAAAATTTAACAACTAATGAATGAGACTTAGCATAATAAAGAGTCGAGAATGAGTTTTTGTTAATGGAACTAGAGGTAATAACTATTTTGAGCAGCCGCCATGATAGAATTTGTAGAAAAGAGAAAGAGATGCAACTTTACGACAATGGGAAAGAGGCTCAAGCTTAGCAGATAGAGCTTGTTTAGAAGAAAAAGGGCATCATAAGAAGAACCAGCCCAAATATGACAACAACATTCTATACAGGGACAAAAAGATATTTGTAGAGGTAGAGAATGGAATCAAGGGTAAGAAAACGACGATAATGATAAAGGGATGCTAATTTAGCAATCAATTGTATATTTTGTGTACATGAAAGGTTAGTAGCAAATAATATTCCAAGAAGATGTAAAAAAGAAGACTCAGTAAGAGGGTTACCATTAATTAATATAGGAATGTCAACAGTATTGTGGTAGTTGTTTGCAGTAAATAACTGAGTTTAGTTAGAAATAAAATTTATAAGCTAAAATATGTGAGCCCCAATCTGTTACAGAAGTAAGATCAGATACAAAATTGGCTGCCTATTCTAAGTGATCAAAAAGAGAAGACTTTTTGTCAAGACAGGAGCAAAAACTTGAGTCATCAGCAAAAAGAGCTACTATAGATGTAGGGTTGTCAGGAAGATCAATAATGTAGATAAGAAACAAAACAGGACCAAGAATAGAACCTTGAGATTAACCCCAGAAGTTACTAGAAATAAATAAGTAGGCATTTGACGATGATTATAATAAAGCAGTTAGAAAGAAATGATTTAATAATCCCAGATACACAATTTGAAATTTCAAGTCTAATTTAAGTTTAATTGTTTAATATTTAGTTCATACTTAAGCTCAATTTCTATTCAACAGGTCCCTAATATTGTTTAAATGGTCTCTAAAATGTTTACATTAAAAAAGTCAACTTATTACTCAAATAAAGAGAAATTTTATATAAATCTTTTCTGAATTAGAATCTAAAAATAGATTAACACAAAAAATACTGACAAAAAATAGATTAATACAAAAAATACTTTAACACTGAGTAGTGATTTTTAAAGCACCATAATATCTATATATACATACATATATATATATATATATATATATATATATATATATATATATATATATATATATATATATATATATATATATATATATATATATATATATATATATATATATATATATATGTATATATATATATATATATATAAATATATATATATATATATATATATATATATATATATATATATATATATATATATATATATATATATATATATATATATATATATATATATATATATATATATATATATATATATATATAAAGAGATCTTTAAATTATTAAGTAAATTTTTTTTTCTTGTTGGTAATCAACAGGAAGAACAAAAAGAATTATGATTAGGCTCTCCATACAGGGGGCAGAAATAAAGCCTTAGTCACCCATTAAACCTCTGAACCAAATTAGTAAAATGGAAAAAGATAAACAATTCTTTTGCCTTAAGATTATGTCTAAAAATTGAATTGAAAAACAGAGCATATTAAAGAATTTTGCAAGTGTTCTGATATAGTGCTATATGAAAATATTTAGATGAATAAATGTAATTAGAAAAAAATAATGCTGTTAAAAAATTAATTACAAATAAATAAATTACGAATCATCAGGTGAATGGGGTCTGGGAAACTCCGTAAATAATAATAATTAAAAAGTTTTTAAATTTTCCTTCAAACTAAGTTCAGTATAGGGCTTTTTTTTAATGGGCGTACTAGCAATAATTCTTTTTTTGATATAACAAACAAACAATGTAAGACTTAATTACTACATAATATACAAATGCTTAATTAAGTTAATAATCTTGATAGATAGCTTATTTTTTTGAGCATTCGAAGTCTGATATCAAATTTGATAATGTAAATACATTAATGTATTTACATTATCAAGACTAAAATGGTAACTTTTTTATAGAATAAGAATAGTTTTTATATATAATGAGAGTATCACAGTTGTTAGTACAACAAAACAGAAAATAAACATTTTCATACAGTATACCTAAATATATAACTAACTTAAAGCTAATTTAAATTTTTTATAAAATTTTTTTGTTAAACTGGTGTTTATACATCTAATTGTGCCTTTAATGGCCAAATACTAAAATCTATACAAGATTAAAGGAAAACTAGTCCAAAATTTATGTAAAAAAAAACTGAAAAATTGTTTAAAAAAGCAATACAACACCAAAAAACCAAAAAAACACCAAAAAAACACCAAAAAAATGCCAAAAAAACCAAAAAAAACACGTTTTTTTGACCCAAAAAAACGCCAAAGGAAAAAAACGCGTTTTTTTGCAACTCTACCAACATTGTCCAAATAATAACTCATTTGATGACATTAATATCAAAGGGAGCTGATGAAGCATTTTTTTTTTAAGTTACTCAAAGTAACTTAAAAAAAATTCTTTCTAAAATTAATGCTTTAAAAGATTTTTAGTAAGATGTGGGAAAATAGATTCAAACGTTCAACATAATAAATCTAAATAAAAAATCTGAGGTGGAAGTGTGTGTGTGTGTGTGTGTGTGTGTGTGTGTGTGTGTGTGTGTGTGTGTGTGTGTGTGAAGGTCCTCATGGCTCTTCCCCTTTGTGGATCTGTTCTTGTATTTACTATTGCCTATTTATTCATGTAAGGTAAAGATACAGATTGAAAGAGCTATGATAATTTTTTTTTTTTACTTTCACTTACAATTAAATTTACATTAAATGATAAATGTTTTGATTTTTTTTCCGGTTTTTACTCACTATCATTTTTTTAATTTTTGATTTTTTTAGGTTAATTTTTATATTATATACATTTTTTAAGATTTTATTCTCTTTTCAAGTTTATGGATTGTTTAATTTAAGTCTGCTTTGTTTTTTTAACGCATTTTTTAAACACGCTAATTATCGAAACTTGCAAAAAGCCGTGGTCAACTTGTCAAAACAAAGAACTATATGCGTGGTCATATAAGGTGTGTGACTGCACGCATCATTTGCAAAGGCTTGTAGCTCTGTATTTTATTTTGGAATTTGAATGCATATTTTTCTACAAAGCTAACAATAATTATAATGCTTAATTGATCCTCATTTTGTTTTAGTTCATATTTAATGGGAAATAAAAGAGTAGCCTTTAGTCTTTTAAAGCTAGAGTATTTGCTGTAAAATACAATAGTGTTGCGTGATTTCTAGTTTTTCATTGTTTATGCTTTAACTCAAAATTATCTTCATAAAATAATATGAAATGTTATCAAAATTCTCCTAAAATATTATGTAATTATGTGGTTAGTGGTTATTAATAAGTGAGTGGGGCCCTGGCTAAAAATGAGACTTTTCGCAAATTCAGTCCTGGCAAAATTATAAGGTTTAGCAGTGTTGATAGCCTAGCTAGAAAAAAATTTTTAAATACTTTGTATATTATAATATATTGTACTTACATTTACTATTTATTAAATATATTTATATATTTTTAAACTCTTATTTACTTTTAACATATTAAGTTATGAGTTCTTATTTACTTTTAAACTATTAAGTTAATACTTAAAATAGAGGATAAGGTTAAAAAGCTAGGAATTAGTTAACTTAAAATTTTAGTTTTAGGTTGCATATAAAAGGAAAACATTAAGTTATATAAGTAGTGAAAGGATAGATTTGAAAAAATGTTGTATCAAACAATGCTTGTTAGAGAAGATTAAAGTGATTAAGGTATCAGCATGTATAGAGGAGCTTCAGGATTAAATGGTAAAGGTAGTAGTAAGAAAACTTTCAAGAGAGTGTATAAAAGCTTTAGTTAAGAAAAGAAAATGCTCTAGACTGTTTATATTAGAAAAACATCATAAACAAGGAAAGCTGAAGTCTGATGATGACGATAATGATGATCATGATGATCATGGCAATTATAATTATGAAGATCATGTTGATCATAATGATATTTATATATGCATATATATACAAAATATAACATGAATTTTGTATAAAAAAATATACTTAATAATGTGTAAATGTTTATGCAGTCCTCATCACAAACCCGACCCCAGCTATATTCTATCAAACCCAGCCCTGGTCAAATTTCAACCACCATTGCTACCTAACGGTTATACTGTTTTTGACCAGGACAATTATCACACTTTGTTTTCTACTGAGCAAACTGTTTTTAAAAATTTTCATACATTTTTCCAATACTTATTCATCCACTTACAATTCGGCATTTTGGCAATAAGGACAAACACAAACAGAATGTGTACTACTTAGACCTGGTAAAATGTCTCACTTTTTGTCTGAATGAAGCAAATTTTTAGTAGCTTATTTGAATTTCTGTATATTTATCTTTGTATGACACATATTGCTTTTTTAAATTATACAGATGTTTTTGTTTTTTTTTTATTAATGTTCAGGCATACCTTGACAAAAATTGTTAATGTCATAAAACATTGTAACAGAATCTTTTACATTTTTAGATAAAACTTTACCTTTATATAATGGAGATAAAAACAATTCTTTTTCCTTAAAAATTTATTTAGTTTTCTTTGCCTGCTATTTTGTAACTGCAAAATTTTTATACTTCTAATATCATCTAGTTGAAAAATGCAAATGAAAGAAGTTAATAATTTTTGAATTATAATCAGATCCCTACTATACTTATGTTAAATTATACATAGCCGTATATATATATATATATATATATATATATATATATATATATATATATATATATATATATATATATATATATATATATATATATATATATATATATATATATATATATATATATATATATATATATATATATATATATATATATATATATATATATATATATATATATATATATAAATATATATATATAAACATTTATAGCCAACTGCTTCAGCGAAAAGATATGGCAATAAAAATTGCATTACAACATACAAAGGCTATGCTATTATCGCTTCATGATTTCAAAAACAATTTTGAACAGATTATAAAAGAAGCACTAAAAGCATCAGTAGAAATAGATGTTCACTGAACGGTCTTCTTATGGTACTCAAATATTAAAAAGTAGAAACATACATTGTCTTGATAAATCACCAGAACCTAGTTTACAAGACTTTGCAAGCAAAAAGGCTAAATTAATGATTTATAATTTGTATAATTTTAATAGAAATGAACTTAGTTATTTTGGTGCCCTTAAAAAAAATTTTTAAGGGCACCAAAAAGTTCAAGCACAGCTCTCATCTTAATGTTCATTGTACTAATAATAATGCTATTTAATAAAAAAACAATTTGTTTTTGAGAAATATATAATATTTAATAATTTATCTTTTTATCATTTTTATTTTTATTAAGTTCTATCATGTAAATTAAAAAAATATTTATTTATATTTGAGTTGAGTTCTTTAACAAATTTAAAAATGACAAAAACTAAAACACAAAAGGCCATGTCATTACTAAGTTCTCTAAATCTATCATTCACAAATATTCGTGGTCTTCTAAGTACCTTTTCTTCTGTTGAGTTTTATCTCAGTTTACCTACTTGCTCTTTGTGAGACTAATTTGAGTTCGGCTATCTCATCTTGTGATCATAGTGTTGATGGTTATCTTTTTATAATTTGTAAAGACTCCAATAGTTAAATCATTAGCCTGGGCATTTACATTCATAAGAATTCACCCACTTGTTTAGAAACTAGGTTTGAATCCACTGACTATTCTGTTATGTGCTTTTGTTTGGCACTGCTTCACTCTATCGCTTATATCTTTATCGCTTATCTTTCCTTCATCTTAAGACTGCACTCATTTTGATGTTATTTCTGAGTAGGGTTGTATCGCATTAGAAATTTTGAAATCTGGCTGGAACCGGATTTGCTGGAATTGTTACAAAAATTCCAGCTGGAATTTTGGCTGGAAAAAGAATTATATTTATGTAATTTTTTACCTTCAAGATTAATAGTGAAAGTCTGCAACTCAGCATTATAGCATAATATTTATATTTAAAATTTTTTCTTTGTTTTATATTTTTACATTTAGGTTAAAATTGAAATATTTACTGTATTAAGCATCCTATACTTTTTAACTATTTAAAAGTTAAGAAACATTAAAAATGAGACTATTCTCATAGGTGGGTAACATTTTTGATGAAAAAAGAGCTTGTTTGTTACTAAAAAATGGATGGCAACTATTTTTGCACCACAATATTCCTAAACTTTTAGATATCCTCACATAAGTGATTACTGCAAATAAATTTAGACAAAGCTACAGTTAGGCGGTCTAAAATAATTTCATTTTTTGGTTAGTGGTGCCTTCTTTTGTAGACTTGCTTAAAGTGGTGACTTTTTAATATAAAAATAAAGAATCTTACATACATTGATTATCTTATAGCCTGCTACAAAAAGGGAGTGCTGCTACATTGATTATCTTATAGTCTGCTGTTACAAGGGAGTATTGCTATATCCACTATCTTATAGCCTACTGCTACAAAGAAGTGCTGCTATATCAACTAAGGGTTTGGCATGGGGCAGCAATATTTTTTTTTATTATTAAAATTCCTGTATAAAAAGCCTCCACTGAGGAGAACGCAGCAAACAAAAAAATAAAATTTCAGACCGCTTAACTGTAACTTTACCTAAAATTACATTATGTTTGTTTAGAATTTTGTATTTTTTTACCTAGGTTTATGTAGAGTTCTTCGTTGCCCTGTAGTACAACGGTTTTTTGTTTTAATTTACACAGTTTGTGTCACAAATCTTTAAAAAAAAGTAAAAAACACTTCCGCCATACCGGCCTTAAATATTATAATTCCAATTGGAATCAGATTGATCTGAAAATTACAAATTCTGGCTGGAACGGAATTCTGGCTGGAATTCCGTAAAATTCTGGAAAGAAAAAATCCCTATTTTTGATCAAATTGACCAAGCTCTTTCTCTTTATCCATCAGCTTATGTCTTTGTTAATGGTAAATTTAATGCTCATCTCACTGAATGGCTTGGCTCTAGTAACTCTGCATGCATCAAAGCTAATAACTTTTGCCTTTTTCAATCTCCAACGCAAATAGTCAACTTTCCAACTTGCTTTCCAGACAATCCGAATCATTTATCTTCTCTACTTAATTTTTTTTTTTTTATTTTATTCACCTCCCCAAGGCCGAGAAGGCCACTACAGATGAGGAGGCTACTTGTGGTTATAACCCTCTCTCAACTCTATAACTCTGAAACACGAACCTTGACGAACAAGGCCGCTGGGCGGAGAAACAAGTTGAGTGTGGTACTACCAGGGACATGGTGGAAATCGAACTTGGAACCTCAAACTTATGAAGCGAGCGCTCAACTACTACACCACTACCGCAACTTATGTTGTGTTTCTGATCCTAGTCAGTGCTCAGTTTCTCCACATTAACCCTTAGGTGCTTTTGATCACTGTTTGATCTTTCTAAAACTATTATCTCATTCTTTTTCATCATCAGAATCCCCTTATTATAATACCTCTTACAACTACCTTAAAGCTGACTGGGAATCTTCCCATGGTTTTCTTTGTGATGGCCCTTGGGTAGTTCTTTCTTCTTCCTGCTGGCAAATGTGCTTCTTATGTAACTTTTTGGATTTAGGCTGGCATGTAATATTCATTTCCTTCTTAACAATTTCAAGTCATGCATCACTCTTCTCCATGATTTTCCTCACTTGTGCTGCTTCAATTTCCAATCAAAACTATTGCTTCCATATCTATCAGCAAAACAATTCTCCAGAAAACAGATGTCTGTTTACTATTGCTAGTAACCATTGTAAATAGATTTTGTCTGATGCCAAAACTTATATACAATGGTTACTGTTGTCCCGCTATTCTCAGGTCACAAAATCTTGTATTTCATCACAAAAATTAGGCTTTTATGACTTTTGGAGAGTCTTTAACTGTATCTATAACAAAGGCAAATCAGTTAATCAACCTCTCTGGTATGGTTCAGACTTTGTCACCTCTCCTTAAGACAAAGCTGAATTGTTTGCTGAGAACTTTTCATCAATATCATCTCTTGATTCCACTAGTTGCATTCTACCATATATTGCCAACAAACGGTAACAATGCGGTAGTGGTGTAGTGGTAGAGCCCTCGCTTCATAAACGAGTGGTTCCGAGTTCGATCCCCACCACGTCCCTGGTAGTACTGCGCTCAACTCATTTCTCCGCGCAGCGGCCTTGCTCGTCAAGGTTCGTGTTTCAGAGTTATAGAGTTGAGAGAGGGTTATAACCACAAATAAGTAGCCTCCTCGTCTGTAGTGGCCTTCTCGGCCTTGAGGAGGTGAATTAAAATTAAAAAAAATAAAAATAAAAAAAACAGATTGATCCATTGCTTGACATTCATATCACTCCACCTTCTGTATCTAAAGTAATTTCCTGCGTAGACTCTTCTTGTTGTCTTAGCTTGTGGTCAGGACAACATACCTGTTATAGTCTTGCAGAAGTTTTCTCTGGAGCTGTCGTCTATACTTTCAAAACTATTTAATAATGATGTACAGGGGTCGAAATAAGTGCCGGACATTGCTGCCCCTTAGACCATTTTTGAGACCTGCTAGATGAGGGCAACAAACCATTGTTCATTTTTGCAGTAAAAATGAACAATGGTTGGTTGCCCTCATCTAGCAGGTCTCAAAAATGGTCTGAAGGGCGGCAATGTCTTGCACTTATTTTGACCCCTGGTGATGTACCAATAGCACATTTATGTCCAATGCCGATTATGATGCAGATAGACTGGTAATTAAATGCTTGGACCCAAAGAAGAGGCAAACCATTATTTTAAAAAATATTTAAAAAAACTCAGTTAAAAAGATATACATGTTTTAGTTTTTTTTACTATGAAAAGAATACTTTCTGAAAATAAATACAATTTTAGAGGAATGCTTTTTATCAATTAAAAACAAATGGTATTAAGATGATTCTGTAACTTTATTAATTTATTAGTAGTTTAGATATATAAGTAAATCATATAGAAATATAGAAGGCTATACTTGAATACATATAAATATTAATGCTTAATTAGGTTACTTTTAGGTATAACGATAGAACAATACAAAATAAAATTATTATAAAAACAACATGGTAATAAAAGTATAAGTACATTCAGCTGTTAGATTTTATAAACATCATCTTAAGAATAAACAAGTTTGCCTGTAAATAAAGTCAATATAAACAATTTCTCAAAAAAGTTCTAAGTAATGCATAAAGTTTAGTTTATTTATTATTTAATTATTATCAATAAAAAAAAATAGTTAAATAACATTGGTTGAAAAATCAATAAATTAATAAAAAAAGGCTGATGCCGATTCCAATTCCAATTGTGCTAAAAGTGGCCGATTCAGCTGATGCTGATTAATCAGTACATCACTACATTTAACAAATGCTTATCGGATCTTGTTTTCTGACCTGCTGGCATCTGTTATCCCTATTTTCAAAAACTCTGAATAGCGATCTGACCTGTCTAAGTACCGTACCATTAGTCTTCTTCCTATCATATGCAAAGTTTTCAAATCTTTAATCAACAAACACTTAATCTCTCATCTTGAATCTAATAACTTACTTTCTGATCACTAATATGGATTTCGATCTTCTTGTTCTACAGCTGCTAACAGTATTAGCCAAAAGGTTTTATCTTGCGTTAGACAGATGTGGAGAGGTCAAGGCTATCGGTCTTGATATTTCTAAAGCTTTTGATAAAGTTTGGCATCTTCTCCGGTGAACATGGTGCAATATGAAAAGTGAATATCATGCAATAGGTATTATATAATTAGGTACTATACAAGTCTCAAAAATAAATTTAAAAAATTTAAATTTAAATATCAAGATAAGAGTATGCTGTAAAATTTATTCTATCTGCAAAATTGTTCTAGGTAATTTTTCTTGGTACATACATAGGAGGTAGTCACTTTATTTTGTTGAAATCTTGTTTTGTATTTAGAAATTGAATTTTTCTGCTGTTACAGGGGGTTGTCTTTTTATATTGTTTAAATTTTGTTTTATGTTTATAAAATAAATTTGATTTTTATATTAGGACAAATGGGAATACGTTGGATAAAGCATTCACAACAAAGTAACTTGCTTCATGGTTGGAATCGTCTTCAGGAACTAGCATCGGATAGAAAATACTTTTATTCTGATAAAACAACAAAATTTAGTGAACTTGGCAATTTTCATATATTTGTTATGGCAAATATATTAGGAAGACCAATAATTATCCTATCTGAAAAACAATTTGATAATATCATTGGTGGTATTTATTTACCATTGTTACGACAGTCTAAAGAGTGTTTTCGATCACCTATTGTTCTTGTCTATTATAATTACCATTTCTCTCCTGCTTTTAGTTGTGAAAGTGTTATTACAATGCTATCAAATATTTGTTATGATGACTCTGCATTGCATTGCGTTCCTTTAGTCAACAATAATTTAATGCCTTTCAAAGTACATTTTTTGTTACCTTCAGAGAATCAAGACAAAGTTCTTTTAGATTATTTAGATATATCATACATTGAAGAAAAAATAAAAGTTGCCTTTTTTAAATTTAAATCACCTTTAGCAAATTCTGTAAAACTAATTAAATTATTTTCAAAAAATGATTTTGATGAAAACGTACCAAATGTGTTTGATAAAAGATTAATAGACACACAATATTCAGAAAACTTTACACAAGGTTCTTCCAAAATGACATATATTGGAAATGAAAGTTCAAACAAAAAAAGTGTTGACAATAGTAGTTTTATATCTGCAATGAGCTATTCACCACCATTAGATTTGTCAGATAAAAAGTTGCTTGAGTCAGAAACACAGACAGAAACAAGAACCAAACTTCAAACTGCTGACTCATTTGCTTCAAGCTACTATCAAAACTCAGTTGCATGCATAGGATGTAATAAACACTTTTTTATTTCTGACTTAAAAGAATATTCAACTAATCTTTGCAAGAAATGCTTTCTAGAACATCAACATATTGAAAGCACATACAGTAAAGAGTATCGCACACATGGCAATAATTTACTAAAACATCATGTAAGTTTTCATGTTTTTTGTATTTTTTATTTTGTAGTTTCATTTCAACCATGTTCAATTAAATGGATCCTAAAGTGCAGAGACAAGTTGTGTTCATATTAAAGAGGATGATAAAAAAAATGTTTAGGCTGAAATTTTTTTGAGTAAAACAAAATAATAAATGTATATCAAGAAAAACTAACTTTGTTGTTTTACTTGATGCTCACCATCTCTGTGTTAACCAACTGCTTTAAGTCTTTCTAAATATGCGATGCAATATACAGACTTTATAATTTATTCAAGCGCATTTAATTTATCCATCAAAGAAATTCAATAATTTTCCTCAATATTCCCTTCACAAATGCACAGTAAGATTTGATAGCTCGCTGCTCAGGACAGTTTGGTGCATCTTTTTGATAAAAGTTGACACTATTTATCTAATACCACTGCATTACTTATTTGGAATAGTGGATCGATACCAGATCTAGCCCAAATAAGGTTGTTTGTTTGTACTTTTTAATTTTCAACTCAAATGTACCTAAATTAATCAGAAGCTTATAACGTTTTGCTTTATAATTTCAAAATTCTTGTTGATTTTCAGGTTCTTTACTCAACATTGCAAAAACCAATAAGAATTAAAAAAATTATAATTATGTAAGCATCATTAAAAAAAATCCTAACAATTGACAATTGGTTTTCGAAAAAACTCTATTTAAAATTGTCTAAACTTCAACCATATTGTCTTCAACCATATTTTAAGGGGTAAACAGATTCTATCTGTTGACCAGCCTCGCACCCCTTCCTCATCTATTAGGCTGGCACAGATGTATTTTTAATACATTGTTTCCAGTTTAGGATGTTGAACGCTGGATCTTCTTGACTCAATGCGTGGGTATTGCTTGTGTCTCTATTTTTATGACTGGGCAACTCATTCTATTATCTCCTAATGAGGGTACAGCTCAAAAACTCAGTTTTATGGTTCTGAGGCCGGCTGGTAGTCAGGTTTCCCGAACTCTGTGGTAGCTCTCAGAGAGGCTGATTCCATCAACAGCCGAAAAATATCAGAGTACTAACAGTGCCATGTTGCGCATGGATGGTGTCCCTGTTTGTACTTTTGGTGTGCATTGCAGAGGCCACATTTGGAGCCCTTTGTTACGGCTTAGGGTTTATTAATAGTAATGAGGCTATTGCTTAGTTGTTAAATAGTGTACTGAGTACTATCTATACTTGAGTCAAGTTCTTTATAAATTTAAAATGACTAAAGTACTAAAAAAAACTAAAAAACACAAAAAACCATCGTCATCACCAAGTTCTCTAAACCTATCATTTACTAATATTCGTGGTCTTTGAAGTAACTTTTCTTCTGTTGAGTCTTATCTCTTGCAAAGTTCACCAGACCTACTTGCTCTTTGTGAGACTAATTTGAGTTTGGCTGTCCCATCTTGTGATCTTAGTGTTGATGGTTATCTTCCTTTAATTCGTAAAGACTCCAATAATCACATGCTTGGGCTGGGCATCTACATTCGTAAGAACTCACCCATTTGTCATGAAACTAGGTTTGAATCTACAGACTATTCATTTATGTGCTTTCGTTTAACACAACTTCACTCTATCGCCTTTCTCTTTGTTCTATATCGCTCTCCTTCATCCCAAGATTGCACTATTCTTGATGTTATTTCTGATCAAATTGACCAAGCCCTCTCTCTTTATCCATCGGCCAATATCGTCGTTGTTGGTGACTTTAATGCCCATCACACCGATTGGCTTGGCTCTAGTGTCAGTGACTCTGCTGGCGTTAAGGCCCTTAACTTTTGCCTCTCTCAATCTCTAACTCAAATAGTCAACTTTCCAACTCGTTTTCCAGACAACCCTAATCATTTACCTTCTCTACTCGACTTATGTCTTGATTTGGATCCTAGTCAGTGCTCAATTTCTCCACATTCACCCTTAGGTACTTCTGATCACGGTTTGATCTCTCTAAAACTATTATCAAATTCTTCTACTTCATCAGAATCCCCTATCATCGTACCACATACAACTACCTTAAAGCTGACTGGGACTCTTTCCGTGATTTTCTTCGTGATGGCCCTTGGGTAGAAATCTTTCGTCTTCCTGCTGACAAATGTGTTTCTTACATAACTTCGTGGATTCAGGCTGGCATGGAATCTTTTATTCCCTCTCGACGATTCCAGGTCAAGCCTCACTCTTCTCCTTGGTTTTCCTCACATTGCGCTGCAGCAATTTCTAATCGAAACCGTTACTTCCATATCTATCAGCAAAACAATTCTCCAGAAAACAGACATCTGTTCACTATCGCCAGAAACCATTGTAAAAAGGTTTTGTCTGACGCCAAAGCTCGCTTTTCCCAGGTCATTAAATCTCGTATCTATCACAAAAATTAGGCTCTCGAGACTTCTGGAGAATCTTTAACAGTATCAATAATAAGGGCAAATCTGTTATTCCTTCTCTCTTGTATGGTTCAGACTTTGTCACCTCACCTAAAGACAAAGCTGAATAGTTTGCTAAGAACTTTTCATCAATATCATCTCTTGATTCCACTAGTTGCGTTTTACCTGACATAGCCGTCAAACAGGTTGATCCCTTGCTTGACATTTGCATCACTTCAGCTTCTGTATCTAAAGTAATTTCCTGCTTAGACTCTTTAACAGCTTGTGGTCCTGGCAACATTCATGTTGTAGTCTTGCAGAGGTGTTCTCCGGAGCTTTCATCCATACTTTCTAAACTATTTAACAAGTGCTTATCAGAGTCTTGTTTTCCATCATGCTGGAAAGCAGCATCTGTTATCCCTATTTTCAAAAATTCCGGAGAGCGATCTGATTCATCTAACTACCGCCCCATTAGTCTTCTTCCTGTCATAAGCAAAGTTTTTGAATCTTTAATCAACAAACACTTAATCTCTCATCTTGAATCAAATAACTTACTTTCTGATCATCAATATGGATTTCGGTCTTCTTGTTCTACAGCTGATGTGCTAACAGTAATAACCGATAGGTTTTACTGTGCATTAGATAGAGGTGGAGAGGTTAAGGCTATCGCACTTGACATTTCTAAAGCTTTTGATAAAGTTTGGCATGCTGGTCTTCTCCATAAGCTTTCTTCTTATGGTGTAGCTGGTAACGTCTTTAAGATTATTGAGTCCTTTCTTTCCAATCGTAGTATAAAAGTTGTCCTCGATGGACAACACTCTTCTTCACATCCTGTAACTTCAGGGGTTCCTCAAGGTTCAATCCTTGGCCCTATACTCTTTTTAATTTACATTAACGATCTTCCAGATATTCTCACATCTAAGGTGGCATTATTCGCTGACGACACTACCATTTACTCTTGTCATGATAAGAAGCCTACACTCTCTGATTGCTTGGAGGGGGTATCTGAGCTTGAAAAGGATCTCACTTCTGCTACAGCATGGGGCTCACAGTGGCTGGTGAACTTTAATTCAGATAAAACTCAATTTTATTCGGCCAACCGTTATCGTAATAATTTAGGTCTTCCTATATTTATGAATGGTAATGTACTAGATGAGTTATCTACCATTCATCTTCTAGGATTAACTCTTACTTCTGACCTTTCTTTTAAACCGTATATCAAATCCATTGCAAAATTAGCATCTGCTAAGGTTGCATCTCTTTATCGAGCTCGACACTTTCTTACTCCAGATTCTATTCTCTATCTCTATAAATCTCAAATCCGTCCCTGTATGGAATACTGTTGCCACATCTGGGGTGGATCTTCTAATGATGCTCTTTCTCTTTTAGACAAGGTGCAAAAACGAATTGTAAACATAGTTGGACCTGCTCTGGCAGCCAATCTCCAACCTTTGTCACATCGTCGTAATGTTGCTTCTCTTTCTCTTTTCTACAAATACTATAATGGGCACTGCTCTAAAGAGCTAGCGTCCCTTGTGCCATCTACTAAAATTCATTCTCAGGTTACTCGCCATTCAATTAAGTCTCATCCTTTTTCTGTGACTGTTCCTAAGTGCTTCAAAAACTCTTATTCTTCTAGTTTTTTTCCTCGAACATCAGTTCTTTGGAATTCGCTTCCTTCATCTTGCTTTCCTGATTCATATAATTTGCAATCTTTTAAGTCATCAGTCAATCGTTATCTTGCTCTACAGATTTAGTCTTTTCTCTTCCAGTAACTTCCAACTCTTATAGTGGTTGCTTGCAGCCTTGTTGGAAGTGAAGATGTTAAAAAAAAAAAAAAAAAACATATTGTCGTGATGGTCACTCATGTAAACTTATGTACTGTTATGCTGTTATTTATTTACAGTTATGTACTGTTATACTATTATATTATATATTCTCTGTTATACTATCAGTATTCATCATCATCATCATCATCATCATCATTATTAGAGCTATCATTAGAGAGTAATTGCTAAGTAAGATTGAGTGAAACTAAATATTATTGGCTAGATTACTCTTAAAATTTCAAAATATGAAAATTATAATTTTGAATTATATTGCAACAATATTTTTTAATAAAAATTAAAAATGTTTTTACAAGAGTTTTTTTTTTTATTTTTTATTTTTTATTTCAAAGCATCTTTTAATATAAAATTATTTTTGAAGTTTTTGTTTAGTAATTTTTGAAACTTCTTTTGCAACCCAGATTTTTGAAAATCATCAAGAAATACATTTTAATATATTAAAAAGTATATATGGACTTTATTATTATTATTATTATTATTATTATTATTATTATTATTATTATATATATATATATATATATATATATATATATATATATATATATATATATATATTTTTTAAATAAAACTTTTTTTCATGGATTAATTTCTATTTGTTAAAAATATATTTATTTTTACAATATTTCGAGGGAATATTGATTATGTTATGAAGTATATTAAAAACTGTTATAAAAAAAAATTTGCTTTATTATAGTAAATTTTATATCCCTTTATTATATCAGTTGAAGTTAATTCAGTGGTAGGTCATCACAAGTGGCGGACGGATTTTTCTAATTGTAAAAAAAAAAAAAAAAAAGAAAAAGGATAAGATAAACAGATAATTTTTCAATATAATATTTCTTAAAAACCTTAGAATAGGAAGTTTTTGTAAAATAGTAAACAATCTTTTAAAAATCTGGTTTAAATCAAACGCCTAAAAAAATTGAAGAAAAAAAAAAAAAGAACTTTGAATTATTAAAAAAAAAAGATCACTTTAATAAACATAAACAAAGAAAAGAAGGAAAAAAAAAAGAAGAAATAAGTAAACAAACAAGAAAGAAAAGAAGAAAAAAATTTTTTTAAAGAGAATAAGAAGATTGGTTATTTATTTATTTTCATGTTTTAGTTTGTAATTATTGTTTTTTACTATAATTATTTAATTTACAAATTTTTTTTTTTTCGCTTTTTCATATTATATTTTTAATTATTTATCGTTAGTTATATTCACTTAGTTCTAGTTAATATGTTTTTTCCGTTTTATATTTCAGTTGTAATATCTCTTATTATTTAATTATTTATCCTTAGATTATCTATTTAAGAATTTTTGTTATATATTTTATTATATTTAACTTATTTTACTTTATAATTTTATTATATTTTTTGATCATTATTATAACTATATCATTATTATATATTCTTATACATTTATATATTATGGATTTATATTATTTTAGTTTTATCTATTGTTTATTATTTTATCTTAGTTATTAATTAATATTATAAACCTATACTTTTTATTTATAATTTCGATAATAATTAACTAAGTATTTTACTTACTACTACTGATTACTGTTGCTATTTATCCATTTACTGTTTATTGTTTGATTATTTTCTCTTTTAATTTTCTATATTTTCTGTTCTATAAATGGCTTTAACATCTATATCATAAAAATTTGTCACCATTACAAGTTTTGCAATAAAAAAATAAAAGATAATCATAAAGCCATCCAATGCAACGGTTGCTCCTTTTGGATTCATGCAAAATGTATTCCAGTTGACAAACATGCTTACAATCTGCTTTCCAATGATTCTTCTGAATGGTTTTGCCCTAACTGCATATCAAGCAATATGCCATTTGGCATGCTCTCTGATCTGGAACTTAAATTAACTCTTTCCTAGAAGAATTCTTCTAATAAAATAAAATTTCATGAACCTCCTGATTATCTCAAAAATTTATTTAAAAACATGAACAATGTTTTTAATTCAACAACTAAATGCAATTACCTTGACATTAATGAACTAAATAAATTTATTAACATGATACAGAAATTTATCTTCTTTATCTTCTAAATATTTTTTCTCTTCCATTTCAGATAAATGATCTCTCTAGCTATGTTGGTACCATTAATACTTCTTCCATGGTGATAGGAATTACCGAATCTAATTTACATGTAGAGGATTTTAATATAACTGACATTACCATACAAGGATATAATATTGAGCATTGTCCAACAGAGTCAAGAAAAGGTGGTGTGCTTCTTTACCTAAATTCAAATCCTAATTACATAGTTTGAAGTGATCTCCAAATTTATGCCTCCAAATTTCTAGAGTCTATTTTTGTTGCAGTTATATATCCACTTAAAAGTAATACCAATTTTAGATGTATATATCAGCATCCCTCTTTAAACATTACTGAATTTTTATCTATCCATTTTAATCCTCTCCTTGAAAAGTCATGAAGCAAAAAATATTGTACTATTGGGCGATTTCAGCATAGATTGATTGAATTATAGAGAATCACAAGTCATTTCTAATTATTTTGAATCTTTTTGCTCTCATTCCTTATTTCCAAACATAATTCTTCCAACACGTGTAACTCCAAAAACTAAAACTCTTATTGACAACATCTTCATGAATTCATTTTCTACTGATATAATCTTGTAATCTTACAACTTCAATCTCTGACCACATGGCCCAATTTGTCTGTATTCCTAATAACCCACCCATTAAAAAAAAGTAAAAATGTTTAAAAGAAGCTTCAAAAAATTTGATTCTGATTCTTTTATCCAAGAAATTTCTGATATTAACTGGAAACTTCTCATAAAAGAAGATGATAACATGAATAAGTCTATAAATTTTTTCCTTAAAACATTTGAAAAAATATTAGACCGATATGCTCCCTACAAAGAAATAACAAAAAAACAAATTAATCTGGTATTCTTAAATCTATTTCTGGTATTCTTAAATCTATTTCTGGTATTCTTAAATCTATTTCTAATAAAAACATGATTTATAAAAAATTTACATTATTTACTAAATTTAAGTTATACAGAAATAAAATTAGCAATTTGTTAAGATATTCCAAAAATTGTACTATGCATCTTTTTTCAATAACAACATCAATAATGTAAAGAATACCTGGAAAAGAATAAAGGAAATCATAAACATCAAACTTTCTACTTATACTAAGTCTTTTAATCTCAAAATCAATGAAAATGTCAACTCAAATCATACCAGTGTTGCTAATATATTTAATCATTATTTTGCGACTATTCAAGACAAACTACTTAAAAATACTAAATGTGTTTTTGGCAACTTTCTTAAAATACCTAGTACTAATTCTTTTTTCATTGATCCCATGACTGAAAACGAGATTGCGAATTTCATAAACGGTACTCTTAAAAATAATAAAAGATTTAGTCCTAATAGTCTCCCAACATTTCTACTAAAGCTGGTATCTCACATAATCTCCAAACCTCTATGTACTATAATGAATAATTCTTTCAAAAATGGTATTATTCCAGGAAGCTTTTAAGGTAGCCAAAGTAATTCCTATACACAAAATGGGTTCTTATCTAGGCTACTCCAATTATTAACCTAGTTCACTTCTTTCTAACTTAAGTAATGTTTGAAAAAACAATGTTCCAAAGACTTTAGCATTTTTTGGAAAAACATAAATTTATTTACAAATACCAGTATGGTTTTCGCAACAAACACTCAACAACTCATTCAGAATTTACAGAGAAAATTAGACAAGCCATCGATAATAAACACTTTGCGTGTGAGTGTTTATTGACATAATAAAAGCACTCGATACAATTGAGTACACAATATTCCTAGAAAAATTGAAACACTACGGTATAAGAGGTATTCCATTTCTATGGTTTTCCTCTTATCTTTGTAATAGAATACAATTTGTTTCAATTAATGGTATTACCTCAAGACTAGCTAAACCTTTTAATGGTGTTCCGCAATGCTCGGTGTTAGACCCATTACTTTTCCTATTTTTATCAATGATTTAAATGTTTCTCTTAAATTTTCGATTGCTTATCACTTTGCAGATAACACCAACTTATTCCTAATTAACGAATTACTTAAAAAACTTAACAAAAATATAAATCACGATCTAGCTAATGTTGTTGAATGGCTCCACTCCAATAAATTATCTCTTAACTTGGAAATTATTATATTTAAAAAAAAACAACGGAATTATTATATTTAAATCTGTTAAAACAAAAATAAATATTAAATTTCAAATTAAGCGGGCAGAAAATAAATCTAGTTTACTCTATTAAATATCTTGGAATCAAAATAGACTTTAATATATCTCTTGCATCACATCTTCAAGACTTAGCATTGAAGTTAAGCAGATCGAATGGTATTTTAGCTAAAATTCGTCATTATGTTAATCATGGAACTTTGCTTAATATATATCATGCTTTTTTTTTACTCTTATCTCAGATATGTTTGCCATATTTGGGGACAAATTAAGCAGCTAGCTTTTTTAAGACTAACTTATCTCCAAAACAAAGCTCTAAAATTAATTTACTTCCAACATACTAACTCGAACTGTAGCATACTCTAATTTTTTTCTAAAGTCCTTAAATTGTGTGACCTTATTCAGTTATCAAAATACCTATTTGTTTGGAACCAAAGTCGTAATAACCTACCTCTTTCATTTATCAACTTTTTTATTTATTGGGAAATTCGTAAATATATTCTACGGTCTGCTTTTAACTTTAAATTATTTGTACCTAAATACCAAACTGCTCATTGCGGCTATGAATCCATACAACATAAAAGCATACAAACCTGGAACAATTTCCCTTTCCAAATAAAATCATTCTCAAATTTAAAACTGCTCTCTTTATCCTTTTTTGATAAAAATATTGTTTATAAATCTTATATCTTTTTACAACTCTTTATTTATGGTAGTCAGTAAAATGCGAACTGCGAACTGGTAAAATGCGAATTTTTTTGCAAACCAAGGAAATATATTTTAATGACCACTACGGTTATGATATTTAAAAAAACTTTTGCTTGTCAGTTTTTTAATTTAAATTAAATATAGTGTAGTTTGATATATTTTATTTAAATTAGATTGTATTTCTTTTAAAGGGATCCCCAAGCGTCAAGACAAGTTGTGTTCATATCAAAGATTAGAAAATAAGTTAAAACGTTAGAAAATAAGTTAAATGTTAATTAAACCTTCCAAAGCAAGTTATTGAATG
>NC_061158.1:55371494-55398994 GCF_022113875.1 Hydra vulgaris | reverse complement strand
TGAAAATCGTGTTATTTGTTTATAACAAGTCACTTGTTATAAACAAAAAACTATATCTCAAAACAAAAATTCAGTAAAAATTGGTCTTAAAATTAAAAAAAATATATATTGGTAACCGATAAATAATAAAACTTTCATTGTAAATCCTCCCGCTTTTTTTTATTGTTTCCTCCTCCCATTTTATACATCCTGACTAAAATTCCCACCCCCACCTACCTTTGTATAAGCACATTAGAGTAGTCAGTAGCAAAATCCCCCCCCCCTCTCCGCTCGATTTTTAAAATGAGCCTCATATCGCTCATGCAACCTAAAATTAGTTTAAAAATAGGACACTTTTTGTCTGCTAACCCTCCCCCCTTCCCCCCGCAGTTTCGCCACTGAGAGTAGTACTGACATTTACTTAAAACTAAAAACAGTGGTGTTCGATTTAATAAATTTTAGTTATAAAGAAGTATATTTAGAAATATATTTTTTTGTCTTTACTTTTATTATGATTTAATTGATTAAATAATAAAACAAAATTTAAGTTTTTAGCCTCTCCCCCCCCCTCCCCTTTTAATATAGATTTCTCCTAAGAAGTAAATTACCAGTGTTTTTATTGGTTGATTTTAAAGTGAACGCACGTTTTTTCCGGACCGTTTGTAAGATGTTTAGAAATGCTAAACTGTTTATAAAAATATGTATTCGTAAAAGTTGGTGAGGTTTTTAACATTGTTTAAATATCCATTGTATTTTTTCTAGATGCATTACTACTTTAATTAAAGTTTGGAATTACTTAACTGAATCATTTTTTTAATAATATCTTGATTATGTGTTGTTTGATCAAACAATAAACTATAAATGTAACATAAAAGAGTGTTAAAAAAGTAACAACACTGTAGTGTTATTACTTTTGTATTCATAAATTTATTGTTTTGTTTTTCATAACATTTTCACTAACAAATTAAAGTTTATTCGCCAATTCCGTAAATTTCGTGGTTTTCCATAAACTAAAACTTTAAAGACCAGATAATTTAACAGATATCGCAAATCGCGATGCGTTAATTCAACCCTTGAAACACTACATAATCTTGCAACAAAAGTTTCAATTTATGTGATATTGGAATAGCCGCAGTCAAGTGTACATCAAATGAAGGTTTATGTTTTATTCTTTTAATGAATAGAAAAGATTTTCTAGATTAAAAAAAAAAATGTTGCATCACAATTTTCTTTTTAGTTTGCTCTTTAGTTTAATTAAGCTTAGTTCTTTCATTGCATTTTTAAAACACTTAAAATGTTGGAACATACAAACAACCATGGTCAAGTTGTCTTAAGAAAATACTTCATGCGTGGGCAAATATGTATGCACTAGCTGAGATCAGACCTGTAAAAATACGGGTCTTTGTAAATCTATTCCAAATCAAACTTTTCTATACTTTTTCCTTATATATCCTAGCTTTCTGAATCCGTAATGTACAAGTTTTTACCAATTTACATATCTATTCCTTGCCGATTATTTCTATACCTATTCCTTATTTACTTTAATATTTTTTAGTAAAATAATTTATTCTGAAAAAAATATATAAGAGCAAAAACTTAATATGCGCACTTTTTCCGCATACAAAGAGCTTATAAGAAACTTATAATTAGGTTTGTTTTTCTGCTAAATGCATTTCATTGATAGCTCCGACGTTAAATGCGCTGCCATCAGTGTTGTTTTGTAAGGGTTAAAGACCTCCTCTTAGCGTAATAAATTTTATTGACGTTAGTTTGTGGCAAAATAAATCTTTATGTGTCAAGTTTCCTTTTGCATTTATTTTAGATTTTTTTTATTATGTTGCATATAAATGCATAAAATTATATAAAACTGGTACTGATATATCATTTTTATGGATAAGAGATTGTATTTATTACAATAGTAATAAATAAATAGTTTTTGTCTTTATTAGAATATATCCCATAAAAATATATTCCATATATCCTCAATAGATACGGTTTTAAAAAAAAATTGAAATCAAATCTTATTTATATGACTATCCTTTTGAAAGATCTAAGAAGCAGATGACATAATTTTAGCAATCAGAAATTATTGAGAGAGAGGCAAATCTAAAGTTGAAGTTTTCAAATTTTCCACTAGGAAGTGATAATATGTTTCGTATTTTTTCAATCTTGTCAATTTTTTAAAATATAATAACATAACTACAAAAAATCAAAACAAAACAGCTTGAGCAAAAAAAAACTTGTAATTATTAGAAAAGTTTACTTATATTACATACGATCCTGAATAAAATGTTATATAAGTGAATTTTTTTATATTTTAAAAACAATATATATAAACAAATAACATAATTGTTTATATAAACATTTTTTATATAGAGATAGTTAAGCGCAACAAAAATGAAAAAAAAAAGTTTATATTAAAATTAAAAAATGATTTATATGTTTCTTTGCAAAAACCAACGCACTATAATAAAATTTTCAAGTGCTATAATAAAATTTTGAACTACAATTACTATATTCACTCTAATAAAATTTTTCACTTCAATAAAATTTTTAGGCACTGAACTGCAATTACTTTTAATTTTTTTGGTTTAGTGGTTTTTGTTAATTGCTTTTAAATTTTGCATCAAATTATCTCATTTCAACATGTTCGTTGTATCCATACTGCAGCCGTTTTTCAAAACGTCTGAAGGTAAAAAATATCGTTTTTGACAAAATAAGCTACTTTATATGTCTACAAACGTTATTGAATACATATTTTAAAAGAGTTCTGAAAAAATTCATAAAAATTATTTGTTTTAAAAAACGTTTTACAAAGAGTTTATATATACATTGTTTGTGCTTAGCCTAACAATTATTAAATATCTCTATTTAATTTTTTTCGAAATATGTAATAAGCATATTAAGACGTTTTAAAAAATAGCTGCACTATGTATTTATTGTTAAAAAATAAATGTAGCAAAAAAAACTATTTAAAAAAATTTAAGTTTTAGACAACTTTTTTTTCAGACCATCCACAGCTTATTAGGACTAATTACCTGAGCACTTTATTAACATAAGTATCTCAACCATGTCACATACGCAACAATTTTTTTCTCCCGGTGTTTTAATGTTTTTAAAAATATTATCTTTTTTTAAATCTTTTCATTCGTTTAAGTATATAATATCATTACATATGTTTTTATAAACACTCTATAAAACTTCAAAAGTATTTTGTATTTTAATAGTCAAAAAAAAATAAAAATAAAAAGTTTTCAGTGGTAGGACTCAAACCAGGGTTTTCTTGTTCAGAAGCTCAGCGCGCTATCCAGATGGCCACGCTGGCACGTTGTTAAACGAAAATTTCTAAAACATCGTAATGACGTTTTTAACAGAAAGACATGCTGTATATTAATGTTAAGGAGAGTTTGACTCAATGGAATTTTTAAGTGAAATCAAACTATAAAACTTGATAAATATTTATTATGTTTTAACACTATAATTGAAGTTTACGTATGTTAGACATTTGCATAAACATTCGTTTACGTTTTCTTATAAAACAAAGTGCTGCAACTTTTACTCACCACTACCTCAATTGCAATGGCTGCCAAGGGTTCTGTGTCAAACTCGCTCGAATGAGCACTACTACTAAAAGGATTAAGTTCGGCAATAATATATAAGGATGCTATTACCCCCTGCTGATTTTTCAATAAAAACAAATTTTTGTATGCTTAAATTTGAATTTTTGACCATAATTTTAAATATTGAATTTATGTAAAATAAAATTTTTATAAAAAAAAAATATTTTTATACTTTAAAAAAATTATCCATTGAATCAGAAAAAGTGTAAATCACCTCCTCATCCTTTTTTTACATTCCTGTTGTATAAAGTTAGTAAAATTGCAGAAAAAACCCCCTAATATTTTCAATTAAACAAAATTATTTGATTAAAGATATTCAAATTCATTTTTCAGCAAAAAAAAATTTCTTTTGTAGTTCTTGATAAAGAGATCATGGTGACAAGACATGAAATTCATGAATCATTTAAAAAAATTGATCTTGTGACGCTATAAAGGTAGAAAATGATAAAAAACTATTTCTAAAATTGTAAATGTTAAGCCTAATACTGTAGGAAACATTAAAAAATATAAAAAAATGTGTACCATCAAAAATTTGCTAAGAAAAGAGCGACTGCCATATACATTGGTAGAGAAATTATTCAGAAAGTTAAACAAGATTGAGGACTATCTGCACCAAAGCTAGCAAAAGATTTACAAAAAGATCATAGTATAACTGTAAATCCTCAAACTGTTAGCAATAAAAAAAAACATTCTTGAGTAAAAGAATCAAAAGAAACAATTGGCTTGAGCCTTTGAGGTTTTGAGGCTTTGAAAACATTCTAATTGGACTCTCGATCAATGGCGAAGAGTTTTATGGTCAGATGAAACAAAAATATGTTTGTTTAGTTGTGATGTTATTGAACGCAAATGGAGAATATATGGTAAATGCTTAAATCTTAAATGTATGAGACCAACTGTCAAACATGAAGGAGGCACCATTAAGCTTTATTATCATGTTTCAATATTCTATATACTCCAAACTTATTTTTTTCTATTTATAATATAACAAATGATGGTTTGAGGTTCTTTTGCATGGAGTGGTGTTTGCAAACTCGAATTCACTGAGATCAAGTGTTAGAAGTGCTGGCTTATCTTGTAATTTTTCAACAGGATGAAGATCCAAAACACATAAAATACACAGTTACTCAGTAGTTCAAAAAATAAAAAAACAGTATTAAGATGTTAGATTTTCACCTCAGTAACCAGATCTAAATCTGATTGAAAATTTTCTTTTTAAAATAAAAGCTGAAAAAAAACCATCCAGTTTGGCAATTAAAGCCAATCCTCATTGAGAAGTCGGAAAAATTGGACATAGCTATGGCAATAAACTTTTGCCATTGCCATGTCAAAAGCGTACAAATTGACTATTAACTTTATATTAGCAAAATAACTATTTTAGGGGTATATAATATGGTTAAGCAATAAAAAGCGCACAAAACCAAACTTAAATCTTTCTATCGACATCAGAAACACACAGCTCGCACAATTAATTATACACTTTTTCTGATTCAGTAGATAATTTTTGTTTTAAGTATAAAAATATGAACTTCTTGTTATTAAAATGTAATTTGGTATAAATTCGGTATAAAGAAAAAATTGGGTTTAAAAATTTAAATTTAAGCATACAAAAATTTGTTTTAATTGAAAAATCATCGGCAGGGTAATAGACATTGTTGACAGACTTTGTATGTATATATATATATATATATATATATATATATATATATATATATATATATATATATATATATATATATATATATATATATATATATATATATATATATATATATACATTATATTACAATTGGTAAAGAAGGATTATTGAATCCTTCTTTACCAATTGTAATATAAGTCTCTTCACTTTTTTTCATATCCTGTAACCTCAGGGGTTCCTCAAGGGCTATACTTGACCATGCTTGACTCTTTTTAATTCACATTAACAATCTTCCATAAATTCTCACATCTAATATTAGGTTGTTTGCTGATGATACTATGATTTATTCTTGTCTTAATAAGAACCAACATTCAGGGTGTTGGATGGAGCATTTGAGAGGATCTTGAAGAGGATCTCACTTCTGCTACAGCATAGGGGTCACAGTGACTGGGGACAATTTTTTTCAACTAATCATTTTTGCCATAATCTAGATCTTCCTATATTTATGAACAGTAATGTACTTGATGAGTCATCTACCCTTCATCTTCTGGGATTAACTCTTACTTTCGATCATATTAATCATATTAAATCCATTCCAAAATTAGCATCTGCTAAAGTTGCCCCTTTTTGTGCTCGCCGATTTCTTACTCAGAATTCTATTGTTTATCTCTATAAATCTTAAATACGTCCTTATATGGAATACTGTTGCCATATCTGGGGCGGATTTTCCAATGATGTCCTTTTTTTTTTAGACAAGGTGCAAAATTGCATTGTAAACATAGTTGGACCTGCTCTTGTAGCCAACCTCCAACCATTATCACATTGTCATAATGTTGCTTCTCTTTCTCTTTTCTATAAATACTATAATTGCTTAAATATCCAATTTATTAACTTTGGAAAATGTAAAATACTAACTTTGGAAAATGTAAAAGATTTTTTTTTATTATTATTAGATCATTTTTCTAATATTTTCAAATATAAATGAAATTTGAGAGTTAAATGAAGAAGTTTTTAATTTTAAAGCTCTTTTTTTTTTAATTTAAGCTTATGTATGATTTCTATCTTTTAACAAATTTTTTTATTAGATAAAAATGAAATTGGTTTCCAATAATTCCAAATCAATTTCGTTTGCAATTTCATTTTAATAGGTTGATATTTCGCCCTGCTCAACAATTGGATGTCCAAAGTTAACTAATTTTCCTTCTGGCAAGTGTCAGATATGTGAAATGAAAGCAAATCAATCAGGCACATTTGATTCACAAAAGTGTTTAACAAGTGGTTGCAAATTTTATGGAAACCTAAACTTCAAAGGTTTATGTTCAGAATGTTTCATGAAAATGACTATGAGTGAAATATAGGTAAAAACTTCAAGTTATATATATGTATATATAAATATATTAATAAATATAAAATTTCTATAATAATAAAAAAATTATAAGTGTTGAGAGAAATCGTATTTTTGGTGTTTTAAAATATATATATATATATATATATATATATATATATATAAGTTTATAAAAGTCCAAAACTTAGTTTTTACGTATTGACCCTCATCGAGATTAATCCCGCCATTTTTTGTAGAACACATGTTTTTTTGTATTTCTAGGGCTTCCCTAACTTTTCTTTCAAATTTTTTATTTTCTACTTTCAATGTTTTTGTTTGTTCCCAAATAATTTCTTTTTTGCAAAATGTTTTATGCAGAGCTAATGCAGATTGATGCTGCTTATTTTCATCAATGCTTTTTTGGTGTTGATGCATTCGTGTGTTTACTTTCATTTTTGTTTCGCCTACATACACTTTTGAACAGTTGCATTTGATTATATATGTTCCTGGTTGACTGTTACTAGATAATGCCAAAAAAACAACAAATTATAAAAAGAATGCTGTCCTAAACTTATGCGATACCGACATTCCAGTAAGTCATAATAATTTTCTAAACCTCGGTCCACACTTTGTACCATCTTTAAAGTCGATACCATATATGGATATTATTACAGCCACGGAATCCTCTGCGTTAAAATTAGAATACAACAATAAAATTGAAAATGCCCAAGACCTAAGGAAAAATGTTTTAAGAGAACTAAAAACCGGAAAAAAATTAAATAATAATCTTACAAAAGAACAATGGAAAGCTTATAGAGAAATAAAAGAGAAAAAAAACGTTGACATATATCCATTCGACAAAGGGACAGGTTTTGTACGAATCGGACATTCAAAAGCCTTGGAAAAAATTCGCGAAAAAATAGGCCCAACAAAAATAGTAAGTGAAGACCCTACTGCAAATTACGCGGCTAAAATTCGTAGATATCTTTCAAAACTAAATAAAAGAAACTGTTTTTCAAAAGAGGAATACAAAAAAATATATCCTAGTGATCCCATCCCGCCTCATATGTATGGTGTAATCAAAGCCCACAAACCTGAAAAATTCTATCCTATGAGAATAATTTTCTCCACAATCGGCATAGCAAACTATGGAATATCTGAGTTCTTAGTTAAGATAATACAACCAGTTTTGAATGAAAACTTGACAAGATTAAAAAATTCCTTTGACTTTATTAAAAAAGCTGAATCTTGGAAAATTGACAACGATGAAGTTCAGGTATCTTTTGATGTCGTAAATCTGTATCCATCGGTTCCTTTAAAAGAAGCCACCTTTGTACTTATAGAAAAATTAAATAATAATACAACATATAAAAAATTAACAAGACTAAGTATACCTGAAATAAAACAACTTATAGAACTTTGTTTATTTCAATGTTATTTTCATTGGAACAAGAAATTCATATAATGGAAAACTTGGGTCCAATTGGACTTTCGTTCATGGTCGTTCTTGCAGAATCATTTCTACAATTCCATGAAAACAATGCAATTAAAATTGCACTAAATTTCAACCCTGCACTTAACCTCAAATTGTTCTTAAGATATGTCGATGATAGTCACGCAAGGTTTCCAGATCTCAACCAAGCAAAACATTTCCAATACATTTTAAATCAACAACATCCTTCCATCCAGTATACAATTGAAGTTGAAAACGAGTTAGGAACGCTAAATTATCTGGATATACAAATTATGAATAAAAAAACAAGAAAGTATGAATACGAAGTATATCGGAAAGATGCTATCACTAACATTCAAATTAAGCCACACTCAAATGATGATCCAAATATCTTGAACTCTATTTTTAAAGGATTTCTCTACCGAGCTTACTCAATCTGTAGTAAGTCTTACTTGCAAAATGAAATAAATTTTCTAATCGACGTGTTTATTGAAAATGGTTACGATAAAACTCAAATGATGAATATTGCGCATCAGTTTCAACACAAAAGACAAAATAAAATTACAATTCCATCTGAAATCAATAATTATCCTGTAGTTTCCTTACCATGGGTACCCGGTCTCTCGCCAAAACTTAGGAAAATATTCTGAAAAGCTGGTTACAGAGCGGTATTCAAATCAAACCCAAACTTAAGATCCCTGTTAACATATATAAATAAATCAAAATTACCTAATAACAGTCAACCAGGAACATATATAATCAAATGCAACTGTTCAAAAGTGTATGTAGGCGAAACAAATATGAAAGTAAACACACGAATGCATTAACACCAAAAAAGCATTGATGAAAATAAGCAGCATCAATCTGCATTAGCTCTGCATAAAACATTTTGCAAAAAAGAAATTATTTGGAAACAAACAAAAACATTGAAAGTAGAAAATAAAAAATTTGAAAGAAAAGTTAGGGAAGCCCTAGAAATACAAAAAAACATGTGTTCTGCAAAAAATGGGGGGATTAATCTTGATGAGGGTCAATACGTAAAAACTAAGTTTGGACGCCATTTTTTAAATTTCAGCGAAAAAGAAGCCATTCAACCGCTGACGTCAATAGCAACGTTTTAATTTAAATTATAACGGTTTACTAATTACTGTAACATTTAACAAGCTGGTATCTAAAATCCAGCGAAAATTTCTATAATAATAAAAAAATTATAAGTGTTGAAAGAAATCGTATTTTTGATGTTTTAAAATAATATATATATATATATATATATATATATATATATATATATATATATATATATATATATATATATATATATATATATATATATATATATATATATATATATATATATATATATATATATATATATATATATATATATATATATTATATATATATATATATATATATATATATATATATATATATATATATATATATATATATATATATATATATATATATATATATATATATATATATATATATATATATATATATATAAAAGGAATTCTACTAATGTTTCACCACATACTTTACTAAAGCCAACATATACTAATCTAAAGGTTTTCAAGTTTACAATTATGTTTTGAACTATTAATGATAATCTAACTAGCTGTCATGACATGTACAATACAGGTCGTGGTAAGTCTATTCCACACCCAACTATTTCTAAACTTGTTCTTAATTTATTCTCTTTAATTTATTTTAGTAAACAGTAAAAATTAAATCAATTTAAAGTTCTGGTAGTGGGTAAAATGGGAACATTTTTGCGAACCATAGATCTATTGGTTGTTAAATTATTATTAATTTAAAAGAAAAGATTAAATAAAATATATTGAATACCATTATATTTAATTTAAAAAATTGATGAGCCAATGTTTTTAAAGTATCATAACTGTTGCAATCATTAAAATGTTTTGGTTCGCAAAAAAGTTTGCAGTTCGCTTTTACTGACTACCTAAAGTTCTAGATTTTTGGTTAACAATTAATTTATTATATTTTAGAACTTATATAGTTTTTTTACTTATTTACATTATTACTTATTTACTTCAATATTACTTATTACATTATTACTTATTTACTTCAATATTTTTTACATAATAAAAGTATCTTTAGCATATAAGACATTAGCATAACATTTCTTCAGGTTTGGAAACTTATGATATGATATAACTTAGGCTATGGTAATTAGCGTAACATTTCTTCAGGTTTGGAAACTTATGAATTATTTGGAAATTTCAGGTTTATAAACTTATTCTCTCATTAAGATTTATTTAAAATCAAATTTGGACGTTAAAAAAATGGGTCAAAGAGACCTAGTTATTTCAAATAAGTTAGTTTTACCTGTTTGATATTTTTTATAACCCTTTCTGTGAAAACAACTCTTAACAAATTCATACAATTAGGCTGTTTTTACTGCCAAATTAGGTATATAAATTGTTAAACCTGTTGTTTGTGCAATCGAAACTTAATGCAAATGGAAACCGTCTAGATCGTACAAAAGGTGATAAAAATATAAATGATTTCCGTTTATACATAAAAAGATAACGGAAATATAAAAAAACAAAGCAAAAATAGCCAATATATCCATTCAAAACAATTCCAAAGATAAAAAATATAGAAATTTATTTGGGAAACAAACAATTTCTTAGTATAAAATAAAAATATAAACTTTCAACCTAAAAATTAATATAATTCAACCTAAATATGTAACAAAATTATTATTGAATACACTTAATACACGTTAATTGTTATGTATTCTATTTATTTATGTGAAAACTCAAAAATGTGACTAAACAGATGACAAATAAAAAACTTACTTTGTTTAAAAAAAACTACAAAAATGTTTTATATTCAACATAAAAAAAATCAAAAACTTTTAAGTTTTTGTTTATTATTATTTATTATTTTTATTTATTATTATTATTTATATATTTTTATATATATACCAATTTATTATTATTATTATTAAACTTTTAAATTGAAACATTCTTTCATTATTATATATCTTTTAGTAAATTGTATGAAGATTATTAAGCTTCCTTTTAGCTTTTTGAATACAATCAACATTCAGAACATTTCTTAATTTCTTCTATGTAGGAACTTTTAAAATCAGTCATAGGTGAAGGAATTCAATCTAAAAATGTAACAAAATTATTATTGAATACACTTAATACACGTTAATTTGTTATGTATTCTATTTATTTATTTGAAAACTCAAAAATGTGACTAAACAGATAACAAATAAAAAACTTACTTTGTGAAATTGTTCATCTTTTGTAAAAGTTTCAAGATTTATTGTTGCAAGTTTGGATTAACAACTCTTTTCAAAAAAGTAAGGCTAAAAATAAGTGATCACAATAAGATAAACCTTTGTTTTTATTTGAAAACTGAATTCTTAGCTTTTAGTGAATGATTATATGTAGTCAGTTTCAGTAATGAAACTACCCAATAATCATTTTAAACTAAAGACCCGTACATGAAAGTAAACCAAGTCATCTATCAACACAAAACAACATGACAATAACATCACAAAATTAACAAATAACATAACATATTACAGTAAACTCTAAATTACTCAAACCTTAAAAGGGACCAGGAAATTAGCTTGTTAGCGAATGTTAAAGTTATTAGGAGTATAATCCATAAATAAAGGCTCATACAAAATTTTAAAATTAGTTTAAGTTAAGGGTTATTGAATTATCCAGAGTTTATTGTTCATATTTTAACTAATAACAGCACACACATAGAAACAGGGTTGGCATTAAAAAACCCGCCCAAAAAAACCCGCCTCAAAAACCCAATAAAACCCTGGAAAATCTGGGTTTTATTGGGTTTTTTTAAAGGTATTTAACAAGTTTATGAGCTATTATAACCAACTTTAACATTATAACTATAATATTATTTACGAAAATAATTATTAACTATTAGTATTAACTAAATTATAAATTAACTATTATTATTAACTATTATAACCAACAATAATAGCTATCAGAGTAGGTTTACTATTATTATTTGAATCATTATTTGGAAATACATTATTACAATTTTTATTCAAATATTTTTATCGATTGAGATTTTTATTACTTTATGTTATTCACCTCCCAAGTTGAATTTAAAACTTTGGAATAAGATGCCGTTTAAGTGTTTTTCTTTTAAAAAAAAAAACAATCTAAAATAAAGAAATAAAATATTTACAATTTTTTGGAAAAATTGTCCATTTTCGATTGCTTTTTTGCCTCTAAAAAATGTTAATCAAATATCTTTCATACTAGGTTTAGCGATTGTCGGATTTCAACGCTGTTATTTTCAAAAAGAGACCAACATTCAATTAACACTATTGCATGCGCAACCTCTGATAATTTTGGCTTTATGGAAGTTGTTCGAATCTTTGTCTGCACAATCGTTGATTAAAATGCAATCCAGAATTTCTCGATCTGTGATTGCAATTGCTTCGCTTGTACAAATATCAAAATCTATGTTTAAATAATCCTCAACAGCAAAATCTTTCTCTACTAAGCCACGTGATATAAGTTCTTTGACGTTTTCTTCAAGCAATTCAAAAGGATCTTCTTCACCATTTATACTTGCAACCGGAATTTCCTTTGAGATGGCTGCCTTTCTAAATCAATTTATTACAGTATTAGTTGATACAGCATCCCATGACTTGACCAACATGCTCATAGCTTCAAGAATGTTGGTATTTGGGGTCGTTTTACCAGCATCAATGTATTTTATCTGACGCCTCACAGCATTCGTGCGATAAAAAGTTTTCAATGCCCTTATGACTCCCTGGTCCATTGGTTGCGTTTTGGAGGTTGTGTTTGGTGGTAAAAATACTAATTCAATTGCTTTGAGATTTTAAAAATTAGGATGAGCTGGGCAGTTATTTATGATTAGTGCAACTTTTCTACCCTCAGCATTAAACTTTGCATCAAGTCTCCTTACATAATCAGTAAAGATTTTAGAGTTCATCCAGGAATTAATTTGGGGCTTGTACTGGCAAGGTAGGCTTTTGACACCTTTGAAACATCGTGGTTTTCTTGCTTTTCCGATTATAAACATAGGCAGCTTTTCACCAACCCCATTTTCTGCTGCTAAGCCTGTTAAACAAACTTTGCCTAATTTTCCTCCTGCACATCGTTCACCTTTTAGGCTTTTGTCGGTGGCTGTTGATAAAATAAACTGTTGTAAGCATTGTAAACATCTCTCAATTTATACCTTGAGTGGGCAAATGGGTTTGCTCCCAACTTGATGTCTTTTCTGCTGTACATGACCTTTTCTCTCCAGAAATAGTTTAAAAAACAACATCATGTCTATTTTTCCACCGATCAAGCCACCCCTCTGAAGCCTTAAAATCTACAACGTTGAGTTGTTTTGCAAAACCTAAAGCTTTTTCTCTAATGATGTGCCCACCAATTGGTACATTTCGTTCATGTGCGCTCATAAACCATTTATATACAGCTTTATCAACGGAATCATGCTTTCCCAAACTTAACTTTTGTCTCTTTGCTCCAAATTGATCTGTCTCATACTTGCTAATTATGTCTGTTTTATGCGTAATCCAGTAAATTAAAGTGTTATGAGGAACTTTTTTGCAACGTTTTTTTAGTTAGTCCTTTTTCTAAATCTTTAAGAGCAAGATATTTTTCTTTGATTGTCAGAACTGTTTTCTTTTGTTTAGATGCCATTTTGACATTTGTAAAATACAACATTTGTAAAATAAACCTTATTTTTGTAATGTTTGTTTAATGACATACCTCATAATAAATGTTTAACAACTTTAAAAAAACAAACAATCAAACAACCTGGTTTTTTATATTATAAAAGCAAACATTTTTGTTTGCTTTTATAATATAAATAAAACAAGATGCAAGAGTTTTGGAGATTAACACTAACTTTATGAAGAGTTTGATGTTATGACCTTTGAAAAGAGCATTGTCTTTTAGAGTTATTATCGTCTTTAATTTTTAAAAATTACAGATTAATATACTTTGAATACAATTGGCAAAGGAATTGAATTGTGTTAATATTAAAATGCAAGTATTAAATAAATTACCTGATTAAAAGTTACCATACTAATTTAAAAATAACATAAAGTTTATCCTTTACTGCAGAAGTCATCAAAGTAAAAGGTTTTTGATCTTATTACTGATTAAGCAGATATTAACAGATAATAAAGATTTAAGAATACCTCATTGTCAAAAATATAGAGAGAGGCCAAGAATGGTAAAAACTCTGTGTCAAAGGCGCACAAATGGGTAACGGCAGCAGCATTAAGTTAAGCAATAATATAAAGTGATTTTAAAATTGGTATACAAATCAATGATTTTTGATAAGTCCAAAAATTTGCGGGCAAAGTGTTTTTTCCAATTAGTACAAATTTTTCAACAGTATTTGATTGCAAATTTTTATAAAAGCAAAATAACATTAGTATTTTGTAGGATATCCTCTTCAATAAAGAATGGTTTCGTATCTATGAGGCATAGAGTCAACTAAATGAATTAAAATGTCAAGTGGAAATGAGTCCCATACTTCTTTGATTTTATTAAATAAACCAGCTGCATTGTAGGGTTGATTCCTTTTATTTAACGGTCAACATTTTCCAATAGATGTTCAATCAGATTCGAGTCAGGTGATTGGGATTCAAGTCAGGTGATTGGGATGGCCACTTCAAAACATTCACTTTAACTCTTTTTGAAAAACTCATTGTTTGGGATTGTTATCCTGTTGGTATATCCATCCTTAAGTTATTTTACTTTTTGTATGAGGTAACATAATAGCCTTACATATATCTTTCTACTTTTCTTGATTCATAGTCTCAGTAACTCTATGGAGCGGACCAACCCCACCCTGGCATTCCCAAACCATAACATTCCCAAACCATAACATTTAAATTAAAAAGAATTTTTGACCATTGTTAACTTTAGATACTCTGATGCAAATTCTTTTCAAGCATTATTGTTTTTCAAGGAAACTAATAACTTTTTAGCTGTGCGTCTTCCAAATAAATTAGCTTGACGTAAGTAATGTTTTATAGTAGAAATACTACAATTCATTCCATAGAAACGCCTCATTTGCTTAGTATCACGACCTTGTTATCCTGATAATGCGTTTTGCATATTTTTTTGTTTTGCGTGATCTTCCTGATTATTTTTTTTTCTTTATAGATTTAGTAAGCTTATATCTTTTCATAATTTTTCCAAAAGCAGACTCACCAACTCCATAAAGCTGTGCTGTTTTACAAAACAAATTTCCCTTTTGAGTTGATCTCAAGATGAATTCTTTTACTGGAGATGAGATACATTTCATTAATTCCATTATCTCAATCACTTATAAATTAAGTTTTTGAATTATTTCCAGTATTTGTTTAAAAATCAACAACTTAGCAATTTTATGAGAAAAAAGTATAAAGCTTTACTTTGTCTTCAAACTTTTGAACTTATCAAAAATCGTTATTTTGTAAACCAATTTTAAATGTTAATTAAATAATCATTATTTGTTCAAAACATGTTAACTTGAAAACCTTTTAATTGGTATAATATGATGGTTTTAGTGGTGTATGTACTGAAATATTAGTAAAATTTAATTTTTTGGCCTGTCCGCATTCTTTTTGACTATATATATATATATATATATATATATATATATATATATATATATATATATATATATATATATATATATATATATATATATATATATATATATATATATATATATATATATATATATATATATATATATATATATATATATATATATATATATATATATATGTATGTATGTATATATATATATGTATATACATAAATATGTATATATATATGTATATATATATATATATATATATATATATATATATATATATATATATATATATATATATATATATATATATATATATATATATATATATATATATATATATATATATATTAGTGATGTACCGATTAATCCGCATCAGCTTAATGGGCCATTTTTTGAATCAAGCAAATTTTTGATACCATCAAATGAAGTGAAGCATAATACAGAGCCGTTGATATTGATGGTTGGCTAGGCTTCACATAGGATTACTTGCGCTTAGGGTAATCGTAACAATCCAATGCAAAAACGACTTTCTTTGTTGGTTTTCAAGCAGTATTTGCGACATACAAAATAGCCTTCAACGTCTCTCGGCATCCAATTTTCAAGCTTTTGAATGAATCCCATTGCTTTTAAACGTTTTGAAATGGCTTCCAATGATTTTGCAAGTTCTTCTTGCATTTGGCATAAATTTTCTCCGAGCAATACCTCCAATTCTTCATCTTTAGACATTTTAATGGCTGTCCAGGTCGTTCTTTGTCTTCCAAGTTGAAATTGCCGCTTAAAACCGTGCAAACCACTTCTGACACGTTCCTTCAGCAAGAGCATGATTGTCATAAACTTCCACTAAAATACAATGACTTTTGGCAGCACTTTTCCTAATATTGAAGTAATGAAGAAGAACTCCCCAAAAAAACACTTTATCTGGCAAATGGTTCGACATTTTTAAATGAATAAAAAAATTGTTATGCTTTAACCAAATGACATATACTGAAAAAGATGAGCAATGACAGTAGCTTTCAAATGAATATAATCACATATGATTAAGATGCGAAATAAAACTAGTAACGTCAACTCTTAGAAAACCGCACAAATTAAGTTACACTCTCAATAGTATTTGTAGAAAAGAGAAAGCGATGCAACTTTACGGTGATGGGAAAGAGGCTCAATCTTTGCAGATAGACCGGGTCCAACTCTGTTTAGAATGCGTTTTTGGACCTTATCTGAAGAAAAAGAGCATCATTAGAAGAACCACCCCAATTATGATAACAGTATTCCATACAGGGACGAATAAGTGATTTGTAGAGGTAGGGAATGGAATCAGGAGAGAGAAAATGGTGAGCACGATAAAAAGAAGCAACCTTAGCAGATGCTAATTTAGCAATCAATTGTACATATGGTTTCCATGAAAAGTCAGTAGTAAATGATAAAAGAATGTGAGAAATTTGTTTATCAAAGACTCAAAGACCTTGCTAATAACAGAAAGAAGACTGGTAGAACAATAATCAGAGGGGTCAGTATGTTTACCAGAATTTTTAAAAATTAGAACAACAGATGCCATATTCCAGCAGGCAGAAAAACAAGATTCAGTCAAGCACTTATTAAATAGTTTAGAGAAAATTGAAGAGAGTTCTGGAAATCAATTTTGTAAGACTGTGACAGGAATGTTGCCTGGACCACAAGCCATAGAAGATTTTAATCGAGATATGATTATGAGCAATGGAAGCTGAAATGGTTTGAATGTCTAACAATGGGTTTACCTGTTTAATTAGAATGGAAGGAAGAGAATGGCCATAAGATTCGAGAGTCGGATTAAAAAAGAATTTCTTTGCAAATAGTTCAGCCTTATTTAATGTACTTAAGTATACCCAAGTACCAAGTATATTTCTATATTTTTAATTTTTTTTTTCACCTCCCTAAGGCCAATTTCAATTCACCTCCCTAAGGCCACGAAGGCCACTTCAATTGAGGAGGCTACTTTAGTTATGGTTATAACCCACTTAACTTTTTAACTCAGAAACACAAACCTTGATGAAAAATGCCGCTGCGTGTAGAAACAAGTTAAGCACTTTGTTGTTTAGATATCTAAATTACTAACAAAATTTTAAATTAAGAATTCTAAGTAAACTGCATATGATTATTTTCTTTTTTTAAAATTAAAAGATTGTGTAATGTTTTTTTTTAAAAATAAAAACAACAAACTCATTTCTATCCAAATATAATGAAACCTATAAAAATATAAACAGTATTTATTTTGAAATAAAAAACAAAATTGAAAAAGATAGAAAAAAAAATCTAATGTTTTTTTTTTACCAGTTTAAATAGAACCAAAAATACAAAATATATATTACTCATTTTATTAAAAAACTATTGACCATAGAGAGTAACGATAACTAAAAATTCAATTTAAATTTATTTATATAGACACAAAAAAAATAAGTTAAAAAGAGATTTATTGAAGGGCGTTCTTTATTGAAGAGCGTTCTTTATTGACAGGTTGTAGATGTATGACTACCAGTGTTTTCAGCAATCATGACCATGACTATTATTTACTTGCATACAATTTACATGTTTAAAATCTATTTTATTCTGTTTAGTAGGTAGAGATAAAGGCAGTAGTGTTGCCTGTTCAAAATGATTATTGTGTAATAAAATTTCAATGGAATGTGCTAAAGTAAGTTTAAAAAATTAAACGCTGCTCTAAAATTGTATTTATTATTTGAAAGTTTTCTTTTCATAGTAGAAAAAAATAAAAAATTTAACTTTTTTAACTGAGTTTTTCTAATATTTTTTAAAATAATTGTCTGGCTTTGATTTGGGTCCAAGTATTTGTTTACCAGTACCAATTTTAAGTTGTATTGTTTTATATTTTCAAATTTTTAATAATTAGTAAATTCATCGGTATCGGCATCAGTATCGGCCTTCAGGCCTTGTGATGAATAAAAACTGCGCGACGCATAAGCACGACCTGATTTTTGACGTCATTAAATTCTTTTTATTTGCTTTTTATATTTATCAACATTAACTGCACTTATTTACTTAATCACCGCAAAATTAATTTAAATCATTAATGTAGAAATGTTATTATTTAAAAATGTTTTGGAATGTTTCGTTTTTTAAAATGTAAAAACATTTGCTTATTTTCTCGACGTTTGACACGTTTTGTCTATACCAAACGAATAAAAAACATAACTAAACATTTAAAAAAGATTATAAAATATGCTAATATTTGATTTTTTTTTTCTCAAATATGTAATTTAAAGTTTTTCAAATAATTGTTTTTTCTTTTTAAAAAGTCAGAGAGTAATAAACTAGAAATTTTAATATTGTACAATTAAAAACTGTGCAATAGCTAATATTTTTACTAGCGATTTTATATAATATTTATTTATTTTTATTTATTTTCATAAAGGGGTTGATAAGCACAATCACTCGTATTACTAAAAAACTTTAACAAACGTTTTGAATAGATTTTTAATGTTTACAAGGAATTTTATTTTTGGTAAAATAAAATAAAATAAAATGTTAGCATAAAAATCTTATAGGTATAAAAGACATATTTCAGCGAAAAAATTATTATTAAAAATTATTCGAAAAACGTTCTATTTTTCAGCAGCTGTTCTTGAGCATGCTTCATTGAGTTTCAGTAACTTTTAACAAAAAAGCAATTGTTATTATTTAAGTAATTTTTTTCGAGTTACTTTTTACAAAAATTTTAATAACTGTACTTTTTTATTGAATCAAGTAGAATACGTTTTAATATTAATCCTTTTATTTTTTTTTCATTTGCGCTTACCAATTTTTAAAATGTTTCCTCGAAATTACTTTTAAATATTTTAAATTTGTCTAACAGTTAGTAAATATTTTTAAATCTATAGAATAATTTTAAAACCTAACTAACCCCCGTAAAACATTTATTTAAGTTAAAAATCTAAAACTAAAAGAAAGTATTTTTGTTCAATTTTATCGACAACTTTGCTATTGCTGAATAATTTTATTAAAATGTTAGCTTAAAAAGATTTAAACTTTTTTTTCATCTGAATTTTTTCTACATGTAAATAATGAGCATATTTATTTTTTTTGTAATTCAAACTTTTATATCAACTGTGTGCGGTTTTTAAAATACTTTATTAAATGTTAAAATAATCGTAAATTACTTCATTAAAATTCCGCTCAAAAATATCTTTAAATATACTCAAACAAAAATTTTTTTCTCTGCGCAAATAGCCCTAGCTACACGCAAAATCGCTCTTGGACGACGTAAAACTCACATCGCTCGACGCTTTATCACAAGGCCTGGGTCTTTTCCCATCCATCGGCATTGGTATCAGCATCGGCTAAAAAAGTGATATCGGTACATTACTAATATATATGTATGTATATATATATATATATATATATATATATATATATATATATATATATATATATATATATATATATATATATATATATATATATATATATATATATATATATATATATATATATATATATATATATATATATATATATATATATATATATATATATATATATATATTAGAGCAGCCACGGCGCAGTGGTTAGAGTTCTGGCTCAGAACCCAGAGGTCCGGGGTTCGACGCCATCTCCAGCCCAACAAGCGACATTGGTACGAAAGGAGGCGTGAACTTCCTGTTAAATGCTCTCCCGCGGTGCTCTATGATAAGACCGTAAGGACTTCTGGGAGCACCTAAATACATACAAAAAATATATATATATATATATATATATATATATATATATATATATATATATATATATATATATATATATATATATATATATATATATAAATTGTAAAATGGGTGCATGGTGGAAATTTCTTATAAGTAAGTTACTGATAAGAAATTTATATTAATATGAATGAAAGTCAAAATAAGTCAAAAAGCAAATGTTTAAATTGTTGACTGTTAAATTCAATACATTTTGCCTAACAATAAGTTAACGAATACCACACAAAGTTGGACACCTTTTTTCACAATGTTATAGGGATTTTCAGTGCTGTAATAAACGCTGTTGTGTCAATAAACAGAGCCATCTAATTTGAAAACTGCTTCATCTGACCAAGTTATAGAATCAAGAATGTCATAACTTTGTTTGCAAATTGCTAGCATTCTTTCACAAAATTCGACTCACAAACATAGTCATCTTCATTTAGTCACGCTGACTGGGCTTCCTGTTCTTTTAGCATCAATTGCTGTTCCAGTTTTCTCAAACTTAGCAACTAATTCATGAATACATAAAGATGAAGGAGCTGCAATTTTAAATTCTTTACGCCAAGTACGTTGAATTGATACTGGAAATTTTAACAAATAATGATTCTTTTCAATCAATATTCTTTGTTCCAACGAATAGCTGTTGCCACTCATTGTCTAAAAACAGAAATTAATAAATGGTGGCATTTTTATAAACTTATATATATTAAAAAACTAATGCATTGTGATTAGCTAGTTTTCTTTTTGTTTGTTGCTATAATCATTCGTTTTCAGTAACCTACTTATGGCCAACTCTGTATATAAAATTGCACAATAAGGTACTGCAGATCCAGCTAATTCTCTAAAAACTAAACTAGCCTTTGTTTCTTGGGGTTTCTAGGGTGACAAAAATAATTTTGGTAGTTTGTAGAAGCAGCTTTAGTATATTTTTTGTTAAAACAAAGGTACTTAACAATTTTTTGTTTCATCCATGATATGAAGGTTCTTTTGCAAATGGTTAGGTTCAAGGAATGACATCTGAATGGAGCAGAATCAGTTGTTAAATTAAATAAAACACAATTTTTCTGAAACCTTATCTTAGTGTGCTTGCCCTAGCTAATGAAAAATATGAAGAGGAAAAATGTTTTACTTATTTTCTTGACCTCAAAGTTTAAGTAAAACAGACTTTGTTTTACATATTTTCTTGACCTCAAAGTTTAAGTAAAACAGACTTTGTTTTACATATTTTCTTGACCTCAAAGTTTAAGTAAAACAGACTTTGTTTTACATATTTTCTTGACCTCAAAGTTTAAGTAAGACAGACTTTGTTTTACATATTTTCTTGACCTCAAAGTGAAATTTAAAAAATTTTATTAAATTTCTATTAAGATTACTTGATTGAAATTTTGAGTTCTTCTTAATTAAAAATGGTTTACTTTAAAACGCGTTTTAAAGGCCTCTGATTCATGTTTTCTATAGTTGAATCATTTGTAAACTTAATAATACAGACAGCTAGTTCTATTATTTTTAAACATTGTAACATAACTCTTCTTTAATATTTTTTATGCCCCGTGCCCCTTTCCATTTTTATATTTATGTTATATAATTATGTTTATAATTTATAATGTTTATAATTTATGTTATATAATTAATATATTAATATTATGGACAGCTAGTTCTATTATATATTAAAATGATAACATAACTCCTCTTTAATACTCTTTATATCCCATACCCCTTTTTATTTTTATGTTTATGTTATATACATAAACATAAAAATAAAAAGTTTATTGTTTTATTTTTATGTTTATGTTATATGTTGTATATTATATTTGGACGCCTTTAAACGGAAAGGAACCAAGTGCCATTTTTAACTATATATAAATTTGACAAATCTCTATAGATTTGTCAAATTTTTATAGTAATAAAAATCTGCTTTAACTTTAGTTAAATGATGTATCCAGTATACTGTAATATAAGAAAATGTTAAAAAAAAAACATTTTCTCTTTCTGTTACAAAAAGAGAAAATGGTTTTCTTTCTGTAACAGAAAGAGAATCATTTTCTCAAAACCATACAGATTGCGCCTTGGTTCCTTTCCGTTTAAAGGCGTCCGATTAAACAATATGCAAATTACACGATACAGTTGAATGTTTAATATTTAATATGTTTATATTATAGACGAGAATGAGTATTGAAAAATAATGAAACCGTTCAACATTCTAACACGATTTATAACAACATCAATAGTTTTAATTAAATGCATTGACTTGTAAATTTTAATTAAATGCATTGACTTGTAAATTTTAATTAAATGCATTGACTTGTAAATTTTAATTTATACATTAAATTAGTAAGTTAAATAATTTAAATGATGTTACACTTTTGTAATTATTTTTGAAAAAATATTAATAAATATTTTCTTATGCTGTTTTTAAAAATATATTGCTGGATAATTTTTTTTAAAGTGAAATGTGATTAAATAACTTTTCCGCCTACTCTAACAATTGATGCAACTTCCTATGAAAACTCAAAAATAAATGTAATTGATTCTTATCTCGCAACTTCCTATAAAAACTTAATCTAAACTAAATATAATTGATTCTTATCTCGCAACTTCCTATAAAAACTTAAAACTAAATATAATTGATTCTTATCTCGCAACTTCCTATAAAAACTTAAAACTAAATATAATTGATTCTTATCTCGCAACTTAAAAACTTAAAACTAAATATAATTGATTCTTATCTCGCAACTTAAAAACTTAATAAATCAAAACTAAATTGATTCTTATTTTGCAACTTCCTATAAAAAATAAATCAAAACTAAATATATTTGAGTTGCAGATTAGTTAGCGTTAATTTGTTAAAATGAGTCTGTAATATGATTGAACTATCCTTATTTAATATTTTCAATTCGCCAATTAAATCAGATAAAGTTCTAGAAAAAAAAAATCATAATTTACATAATAATAGTTGAAATATTTTTCAACTAAAAACCTTTTTAAAAAAAGATACTAATAAACAATTAGGGGGGGGGGAGGGAGGTCATGCACACCACGGCTCCCCTTTTTGTTTCCTTCCGTGTGCCCATATACATATCTATCTATCTAACAATATATAAATTCCAACAAACTGCAAAAATACAAATATTTTTTTTTAAACATACTTCTTTAAGGTGGCAGTATCCTCAGAATTCTAAAATTTATAAATATTATAAATCAATAAATATACACTATAATAGTCATTTTATTTGCAATTTTTAACAGAATTGTGGCTTTGAAAAGAGCCTAGTTTTTAAAGTAAATAAAACTGTAACATCCATAGAAAAAGTCGAATCTTTAGTACGCGATGGAAACCACATATAATGTTATCTAAAATAAAATCAACCTCTCAAACAGCCATACCTATTTAATTAGGATACCCTATGTGTCCCGGATAATAAATAAATATATAACTATTATCACAGTAAAATAAAAATACATTAGATATTTAGCACAATAACTGAAAAACACATTAAGAAACATAATCAATCTCTAGATAAATATGATCTAACTGATTTAATATTGAAATGAAGAAGATCAACAAACATCAAAGCAAGCGTTTAATACTCATCACGTTGTGTAACCTTGCAATTATAGATAAGATAAAATATATATAATTAAAAAAAAAAATTACAAATATTATGACTTACAAGCAATTACTGTATAATAAATTAACATTTAACTGTTAATTACTGCAAAATAAATTAATATCTAACTATAATAACATCTTACTGAATTATTAAATATAATCTTGAGGAATTTAAGACAGTAGCAAATTGCAAACCTTGCAATAACAGATAAATAAAAATACATTAGATATTAAACGCAATAACTGAAAAACCCATTACAAAATAGAGAAGAGGAGAAGAATTTCCTATATAAAATACAAAAAACAAAATCACCTAACTTTTGATAAACAACACATTTTACCATTACAAAACAAAAAAAACATTAAAAGTTGATCCTTCAATACTGTACAAAAAAAAAAAAGATACCTGTTTCAGATGTAAAGTCTTGAAACAAACCATTTTGCAGACATTCACATGTCAAGCTAGAACACAAAAATATCTTCAATATGGAATAATTATAGATCAAAGTACCACATGTGTGAAAAAGCATATGTATTCTGTTCCCTCTATAGCGTGGTAGCAATCTTCTGGGCAACTCGTGTTGGTCCAAAAAGAACCCAAAACCCTTTAGATCACTTATGAATAACATAAAGAAAGTTAGTTGGCTATTGCAATGAGAATGTGAAATAAAAACATGCTATAATTATAACATTTATTTTAGTTTAACTCAATTAAAAACAATTTTATTCACAAACCTACACTATATTAAAGTAAAAGAATTATAAGTACCTTTTGCATCCTTGTAGCGAAGTTTGTATTGCAGAATTTTGTAGAAAATGAATTGTGTAGTAAATGAAACCAGGAACTTAACACACAAGCATGTCGTATATAAGTGTTCTAATATCTGCTGAGTAGTATTTTTGAGTTTTGGTGTTTTGTGTTACTTGCTGAATTTCCTCCAACTCTTCCTGTAAAATCAGTATCAATGTCATTTTGCAGTACAGAATTACAAGTTGTTGGCATAAAATTGCCTTTTGATAAGAAAACTTGGTTTCGTTGAATGTTAACTGTTGTTTCAAACAGAAAAATTAAATCTCTTTCTCGTAACCTTTTTCTGGGACTTAACTAGTCAGCTCTCTAACTGGATAGTGGTTCACGAGAAGAGGTTTCTATAGCAGGACCAGATAAAAAAGATAAGTGACCACTGTTTGATACAGATAAAACACTGATTCGTTGAAAGGGAAATGAAGAACATATAGCAATGTGAATTGAGGTTGCAATTGATTGCGATGTTTGTGCCATAGCAGATGTTATTATTTGGTATGCACAGAGCATGTTGCAGATGTCAATAAATTGTTTTGAATCTCGTGAAAAATGGTTTACAAAGTTTTGATGTTTTAACTAGTTGCAGAATCTAATTAGTACAAACTTTGATGTTAAAATAATTATTGATTACTTCTACAGTTACTTTATATGAATTCTTGTTAGTTGCCAATATATGCAGTAGACGTCCATTGCTACAAACAATATATAAATGAGCTGGTAGTGTAAAATTACAAGTTAACTAACCTTTAGCTTTACCATCAATGTTTTCTTTTTAGGTCCCACGATGCACTAAATCAGGCAATCATAATACAACTATTTAATTGGGTCGGCTTTTAAACACAATTAACTAATTTAAAAAATCACTATTAACCTATAAAAAAAATTGAAGTTAGTTACAAGGCAGCTTTGAAACTGATTTTGGTGTGAGAAAAGAGTAGGCAATAAAAAATATATACAATAAATAAAACAATAAATGATTATACAATTATTTAAAAAAATCAACAGTATTCTTAGTATTAAAAGACTATTTTTAAAAAGTAAAAAGTTTAATGAAAGTTCTTATAAAACATTTCATTATTATGAATAGAAAAACAAGTATACTGAATGCTCACTGGCTAACACGGGCAAATTGCCCCCCTCCCCCGCCTTAAACTATGTAACGGAAGTGGAAATACATACCTCCACTGCACGATAAAATAGGGTGTTTGGACATAAATATTTTTTAATGAAATTTGGCAGGCACATAGAAAATAGATTTATACTGTTGACTGGAAAATTTTAAAAGTGTAGCAACATGCCTTCAACATTAAATCACCTCCAGTACAGAAACGAAATTTCAAAACTTTATAAAAACCACTGGTAAATGTAAAAAAAACAACGGAATTTATTTCAAGAAGTGACAGTAACAGAACCAGTTTAATAAAGTGTAACAGTAACAGTAATTATAAAAAAAAGGTTGAAAATGTACCTCCACTAGGTGGAAAAATAGGGTATTTGGGCATAAATTTTTTTAAATGAAATTTGGCAGGCACATAGAAAATAGATTTATACTGTTGAATGGAAAATTTTAAAAGTGTAGCAACATGCCTTCAATATCAATGCACTTCCAGAACACGAACAAAATTTTAAATAGCAATAAAATCACTAAAAAACTTAATACTTGAAAAAAAAAACGTAATTTATTCAACATAAAACATTCTACTTTTTAAAAAAAAATCTAAACTGGTATAAAATTCTAAAAAAAAAAAACAAATAAATACATCCTTACCACACCGACTTCGAGCACGCTGTGAAAAAAAAGGTCACAGTTTTTAAATTATAAATCGGTGCCGTAAAAAGCCAGATACGCACGTACCTCACTGATCTCAAAATATAAGTTATATTTTGAGATCAGTTACGTACCTATAAAGAGTGATACAGAAAACAACAACTATAGTTGCAAATTTCAATAAAACTCATGTAACAAAATGCACCAAAAGTATTAATCAATAAACAAAAAGTAGTTTTAGAGTTGCAATCACCATCTCGTATTTTATATTAAAAATTTACAGTACAATTATGATACAATTTCCTTTTTAGTTGTATAGCAACGGAATAAACAAAGCGTTGCTATGGAAAAATAAAAAAATTTACTTATACCGCTTTATTAAAAAATAGTTTTTAATGGTGTTAGCTATTTTTTTTTCATAAAACTAATTTGAATTTTGTAAGTTACGATAGCTATATTATTTAAAAAAATTATAATTGAAAAAATGATTTTTTTGATTTTTAATAGTGATCTACCACCTTAAATAAAACTAAGTATACTTTTTTTCATAGACTTCACGAAAAGAAAAGAAAATATTCCATTAAAACTACCTGATCTTTAAATTGGCAACTTTAAAATAGTTAGAGAGTCATCATTAAAGTTTTTAGAAGTAATACTTGACAAAAACATGACATGGAGAGAACACATAAGGACAATTGATAATAAAACTTCGAAAAATATTGGCATACAATACAAAACTAAGCAAATCTTAAACCAAAACTGCTTAAAAATTTTATATTTCTTCCTCATACATTGTTATATAAACTATGCAAATATTGCATGGTGCAGCTCTAATGTAAGTAAAGTTAAATAATTGCTTAGTAGACAAAAACACACTGTCAGGATTATTTCAAATGCAGGTCGATTTGCACATTCTAAAGAACTATTCAAAAATCATCACATACTTAATGTTCTTCTGTTAAACCTTTTTCAA
>NC_061158.1:55312948-55365495 GCF_022113875.1 Hydra vulgaris | reverse complement strand
TCCTTTAAACCACGTTTAACAATGTCAGACCTCTGTGCGTTAGAAACATCATCAGGCAACTTAGAAGGATCATCACTGAGAAAAATAGGCGGAATTGTTATGCCCTTTGATGTAGACTCACATATCAACCTATCTGACTCTAATATTCAAATAATGACAATCAGAATTATTTGTAGTTTCTGTTGGTATCGAAACACTTCCAGGCTATACTGCTGGTTTTAAAAAATGTGTTAGTTTGTGGCATTTTGTGATTTCCTCCCTGGCTGCAGCTTTTTTTTTTCTCTTAAGCTTGGTTTCCAATAGTTGTAGAAATGTCTTACAACATTTGTACAACTTACCTTTGATTTGTTGTGCGGTAAATTGTTGTGCAACGTTGTGTTTCCATTATACTGAATTGCCGCTAAATTTTTTATATAATAACAAAAAAAAATGGCCGTTATACTTTTAATTTTAAAACGCCGAAAAAGGATAAAAAAAAGAAAACATCAGTTTTGGGTGAGAGAACTATTTAAAAAACGTGTTCAGCAAGGTGCATTTAGTTCTTTGGTGAAAGAAATGAAGCTGTTTGATAAAGAATTTTTTTATCGATATTTAAGAATGTCTCCTGACAGACTTGAACATCTTTTGTCATTAATTGGATCTTCATTAACGAAAAAGTATTGTCCCAGTAGAGATTCTATATGTCCATCGCAAAGATTAATTATAACAATTCGATACCTTGCTACAGGAGAATCACAACAAACAGTTGTGATTCTCAGTCATTTTATTTTCGAGTTGGCAGAACTACAGTTTGCCATATAATCGAAGAAACTTGTTGTGCAATATGGAAAGTTCTCAAGAAAGTCTTTCTACGAGCCCCAAATGACGTAAAAGAATGGCAAAATATTATTAAAGAGTTTGATCAAAATTGGAACTTTCCACAATGTATAGGAGCTATTGATGGAAAGCATGTACGCATTGAAGCACCTACAAAATCTGGATTTTCTTTTTATAACTACAAAGGGTTTTACTGCATGGTTTTATTAGCAATTTGTGATGCTAAATATTGTTTCACAATGGTTGACATTGGGGCTTATGGAAGGGATAATGATGCTGCCATTTTAAATGCGAGCACGTTTGGGAGGGCATTTAATAAGGGTTATTTTAATTTACCAAAAATTTCTGAACTTGATTCTAAAGTTCCACCGGTCCTTGTTGGAGATGACATATTTGCACTTAAACCATGGTTAATGAAACCGTACCCAGGTAAAAATTTTACTGTTCAGCAAAGAGTTTTTAATTATCGCTTATCTAGAGCACGTAGAACAATCAAAAATAGTTTTGGAATTTTAGCAGCTAGGTGGAGAATATACAGGTCTCCAATTAAAGCAAAGCCATTGAAAGTGGAACATATAATAAAGGCTACTGTTTGTCTTTACAAATATTTGCGTTTAACAGATGGAGCGCATTATATTCTTACTGGTTTTGTTGATAGTGAAAGTCATTCAGGAATTGTTATTCAAGGAGATTGGAGAAAAGAATTACAAGATCAAGGGTGTTTGCTTGATTTCTCAAAATCAACAAGTAATAGATCTGTTTTTGATGCAATTGCAATAAGAAATACTTATAAAGATTATTTTAATTCATGTGAAGGAAGCCTTTTGTGGCAAATGGACTATGTTCAATAGTGTGGCCACAATCCAGTTAATAACTAAAATGTATGTAATAAACAAAACTTTCTAATAAAAGAAAATATGTTATATTTAACAAACCAATAATTTACATTTTTTTTTTATAGTTTAAAGATATACTTCAACAGTTACCTAATAATTAATAAAAGATTAACATTTTATACCTCCATGATTTTCTAAAATAAGTTATAGTTTATCACATCAATAGACTTAACAAAATAGCAAGCTAAATTTATTCTATTCCAACGATTAATCAAAAGTAACTTCACATCTAATTTTACTTAAACATGTTATGTTTCTTGCATCAATAGGTTAAAAAGAATAGTAAGCCAGAATGTGTCTTTTTAAACAAATTATCAACAGTTACATAGTTTATTTACTTCTAAAGTACAGTTTTTCCACATTGACCAGTTAAGTAGAGTAATAGGCTAGATAGTTTCACCTCTGTCTGGAAACTCTAATTTAAGAAGTAATGTTTGTATTTGAACTTTAGCCAAAGCTTTACAATAGTTGTTTAATCGCTTAAGTTGCGCAACTAATGATTTCATAAGTAAATAATCATCCTGCTCTTCAAGAGTCGGATTTTCAATATTGGAGTTAATTTTTTCTAATGTTTTCACTAAGGTTCTATCAAGTAAATCATCAGAATCCAACTTTTTTCTTTTTTTTTGTTATTAGCGTGAATTGTTGACTCACTTGACTCTCCTTGCACGCAAGTATTTATACAGCTATTTTCTGTGGGCACATCTTCAGATATATGATCATTATTAAATGGATGATGAGTATTTTCAACTTGCTCACATACCATGTCAATGTTTTCTTCCAAATTCGATGTTTCTAATCTGGAGTCAGAAGGTAAACAAATACTGGTTGTTGTTTCGCGATGTTCTATAAAAGTATTTAGCCAATCGAGCAAAGAAACTGAGGTGGAACTGAGTTCCTTCCAGAACCTGATGGAATATTTTATTTTGATTTCAGTCACCTTCCATAACTACTTCGAATGCTTTTATATTTCTCTTCCGCTTGATTAGGAGATAAGTTTGAAAGACGACCAACTTCTTCCCATGCATTTTTCTTTTTCCATTTATCTTTAAAATCTTTATTAAACTTGTCATACAATACTGGAAATTTTTGAACTTCATTCATAAAAGCTGCTTTAGATAGTTTTTTAAACACACATAACGGAGTTGTCGTCATGTTTTGTAAAAAATGAAGATGTTTTATTAACTTTACATTTTTTGTGCAGTTTCCAATAAAAAATTAACTGCGCGACCAAAAAAACGGTTGCAGAACACTGATCTCAAAATAATAACTGGAGAGCGCATTCGGGAAAATTTTTGAAGCCAGTTTTGACCTTCCAAGATGGCGGCGTAGTTTGCCAACGGTTATAGAAGCACCGTTTAAAATATCAAAAAACCTTAAGCGTAATCGATAAAGATATAATTTTTAACACAAATTTTTTTTTAAAAAAAAACAATTTTTAAAAATAAAAGTAGGTATATTTATATGTATATATACACATATATTTAAATATATATTTAAATATATATATATATATATATATATATATATATATATATATATATATAATATATATATATATATATATATATATATATATATATATATATATATACATAAAAAATATATACACATTGCTTAATATAAATATTATTTATCCTAATATATATATAATATATATATTAGGAAAAATAATATTTATATTATGAAATATATATATATATATATTTTATAAATATGTATAAATATATTTTATTATAAGATAAATAAAATCCTTCGAAAAAATTTAATAACCAATTTATGTACCTTTTAGTTCTTAATTATCTTATGCTGTGTGCTAGAACGTTAATAACACAACTGCATGATAGGCAGCTTAGTATCTGTTTAATATGAATCAGTCTTTAAAAAATTTGTTTTAAACAGATACTTGTAATATACATATGCTGCATGAACTATTAGCTGAGCTCACATATATATATATATGAGCTCATATATATATATATATATATATATATATAATATATATATATATATATATATATATATATATATATATATATATATATACATACTATATATATATATATATATATATATATATATATATATATATATATATATATATTATATATATATATATTATATATATATATATATATATATATATATATATATATATATATATATATATATATATATATATATATATATATATATATATATATATATATATATATATATATATATATATATATATATATATATATATATATATATATATATATATATATATATATATATATATATATATATATATATATATATATATACTCCTCATAAGTCGTAACCTTTAAGTGTCCGAGCAAATACTGGAAGTTTAATTTCTTAAAGGTTTGAGTTATCAGGAGTTTACTGTTTATATATCGATGGCATAGTGCACAGATGTGGTAAGTGCAAGATTAAAAACTGTAGAAACTGTCATTTGCACGCGTAATTATAATAAGAAGAGTTTTTGTATTTACCACATATTGTCAGTTATTAGACTCTTTATCGTTTATCGTACACATACCATATTTATGCACAACAAACTATAAATAAAAACAGGTTTTTCTGCGTACTTATCTCAATTTGACCAAAATTTGTACTTACCATATCTGTGCACTAAAATGGTATACTAAAAACAAATGTTTTCATTGATTTTTGAATAAGACAAATTTAATCAACTGCTTCCTAAACTTTTTTCCAGTCAATTTGTTAGTTACTTTTTTGCGTAGGTGATGAAAGTGTATTTTTGAGTATTTTTTTGAAATAACTTTAATCAGTGAAAATAAATGCTTATCAGTTAAAGACGAATCAAGCATATGATGAGTTAGTTCTGTGAATACTTTTGATAAATCAACTGATCTCAAAACAACACTTGCATTTGCATTTTTAATTCCTATATCATTAGACAATATTTGTTGATGTAATTAACCTTTGAAAACATCTTTCTGTCCCTTCGCATACCAAAATAACACATTTGCTTGGTTTAACTAAACCTCCTCTAGAAAATTTATACTTAATCAAATGTAACATACATATGTTACATCTTTACATACTATGTATGTGTTAAACTGTCAATAATTATCCTTCAAACTTTGAAGAATAATTATTCACAGTTGAGTTTGACAATGACTTTAAATCTAAGTCATTGAGAGATTATTTTTTACTTTGTAATACAAATATTGTTTTATATTTTCACTGATTATTGAGTCCAGAAAGTTAATGCATTAAATAATAAAATGACTTTTATAATCCTAGAAGGAACCTCTGAGTTGTGTGTACTCACAATTCTAGCGATTCCACGCTAAGCGAAAAACATTTGACGTTTGACAAAAAACACGAAATTTTCATGAAGTTTGCTCTCTTATATCTTTTTGTATAGGAAAGCAAGCAACCTCAGGTTTTTTGCATCAATTAGTGTTACTCAACCTCTTTTCAGCCATATATGAAAAATACTATGCTTTATATGGCTTCACTTAAATATTATTCATATCTTGAGACCACTTTTAAGAAAAAATCTTGAAGCGGGAACGTTTTTTTAAAACGAAGCTTTTGGAGGCAAGGATTCCGAAGTACCAAAACAAATCCAATTTTTATAAAACTTTCCGTATATATTAAAAAAAGGTTGAGGAATCTAATGGAATGTGAACACTTTTTAACATTTATAAATAAATTTTTAGCTCTCAGTGTTTAAAAACTTCAAGGTTAATTATTATAGAAAAAAAAGTGATTTTTGAAAGTGTTCAAGTGGAATTGGCAAATTCAGCCTTTCCTCTTTTTAAAACAAGTGTTTAATTATGTTTTCTTAAAAAATAGGTGCTTCGGATTTGTATATTAGAATTATGTATATATACATCTATATTTCTTCGCCTATTTTATGACGTTTTTTGTTTTGATTTTGCAATTCCGAAATTTTAACTACAAATAAAATTGAAAGTGAAAGTATATTCCTTATTAATGACTTAAGTTTTCAAGGCAATAAAAATAAAGATTTTATATTTTTAATTGTATTTTGTCTGGATTGCTCAACTACAAGCTTGATTCTCACTGTTTCTACTACTGTTTTTAGTCTGTAGATTTTCTAAACTGTTTTCTTTCAAAACAAAAAGAAATAGTAATCAACTAAACTTTTAGTCTAAAGTTTACAAAATGGAAATGTGTAAGAATGTTATCATTTTTTTTTTGATTTATTTTTATATTTTTTTATTGGCTAAGTAAAATAACCAATGAACTTTAATTTCAAATTCAAATTCTCTTCTTTAGGCTGTGAACTTAACAATCTACGTGAAATGGTGGTTCAATCTATAAGTCAAGAATGTAAGTCATACTTTGATAGACTTTTTAAATTTTTAAATCCGGAAAAATGTATAATTTTATATTTTTTTATATTTCAATAATTTTATTTATAGAATCTTAAGCTTGATGATCTACCTTTATTTTATTTTCACAAAGCTAGATATTATCAAACTTCAACTCTTTGATTAACAATAGATTTATTGTAATCACTCAAATTAAATTTAATATTAATTTTAGCTACCAAAGTGTTGTCTGAAATAGCAACCTGCAAGAATATTTTGGATTTTCTGGATATAAATGATGGCATTATTTCTCTCAAATATCCTGATTTTGTGTTAACCAATAGCCATTTTCTACAAATTTGCAAAGACAAAAATAAACATAACATAACATTAGAAAATCTTTCATTATTTTTTACAACCTACTGTAAGTATAATATCTCTAGAGTGACGCTTTTAAGGATTTTAAAAAAATTAAAAGGTTACATTGTAAAATCAAATCGAGCTAAAAATTCTCTCGGTATATACGACCTTTTAAGTAAAAATGTTTCTGTTAATAATGTTGAATCTGTTATCAGAACTGTACTACAAAAAATGGCTGGAATTTCATGTGGCACACTTCCAAAAAAATCTTTGGCTTCTGAATTTTTTAGTGAAATGAACCTTTTAGCAAAAGCTCAAGTGAGAGAGGCTATGTTGAATAGTACAAACAATGTTCTTCATACAGATGGCACAAAATATAATTTTAGAGAGGTTGGTAGTTTTCAAGTCACAACATCATCTGGTAGCTACACGTTTGGGATGGAAGATATGTTTTCGGGAGAGGCACAATCTTATTTTGGAGAGCTAAAAAACTTACTCACTGATATGTCTAAGATATTTTCTCCTAACAAGGAAAACTACGAGAATGATCTTAGGAAACTTATTTTTTCTTTCAAATCTTTGATGACAGATCGCACTATTGTTAATTCAAGTTTTTTTCACCAATTTAAACATTGGAGAGAAGCAATTTTGCCTTTTGTTGTTGAAAACTATGATCATCTTCCTTTAAATGAAAAATTAAAAGTTTTTCAAATGCATCATGTTTTTTGTGGCTTACACGTTATCCACAATTTAGGAATATATGCAGAAAAATTGATAATAGAATGGGAAAAAGTGGTTGAGCAGGAAGGTAGTATTCATGGTGGTTTTAAAAGTTCTCAAAACTCTGGCACCTTTGATACTTTGTATGAACTTTCAAAACTTACAAGCTATCGGCATGGTGATCAGCGAAATGGAAAAGCTGATGAATGGAAGGCATTTTTGCGTAAAAGGTTTTCAAAAAATTTTATGGTTTCATTTCTGCATCATCGCTTTAATAATATATTTGTACTTGGTGGAGCAACGTATTATCATAAAAACCACCTTAAAGAATTTGTTTTCAATCTTGGTGGTTCAAATTTTCTTCATGAGTCAATTAGGCATGATATTGAAAACATCATTTTTCATGCTTCAACTAGAGCTCCGGGAATTTTTAATAAATTGATATCAGGACCTCCTTTTCCTATTATTGAAGAGGAGGGTCATATTTTCTCTTTAAATACCATTTGGTTGCAAATGTTCAATTATTTTGTTTCTTGTTCTTCTGATGCATCAAAAATGTTAAGTGGTTCTACATTTTTTGTTATAAAATATCTCACCAAGGATGAAGTGTTTGATCATTTATTTTCTAATTGTAATGACCTACTTTTGGATGCCTTAACACAAGAATGTCTTGAAGTTATATGTTGCACATGTTCGGTTATGATTCAGAGTCAGTTAAGAGACCAATTGCCTGGAGGAAAATATTACAATCCGGGTGATGATGTGCTTGAAGAAACTCAAAACTGCCCACGTACTAATGTTGTGTCTGAACGTGACTTTGCTTCCTATGACCGCAGGTAAAAAATGAAACCTAACATGACAACAGTAGCTGCAGCTGGTGTGATCATGTTTAACAACAACAAAACAGCTGATTGGATAGATGGAAAATCACAGGAAGAAATTGAAAGGCTAGTTATATTAGCAAGGCGAAATAGAAAAGGGTATATAAGAAAGTACAGAGAGAAAAAAGCAAATATACTGCAGTACAAAATTGATGAGATGAACAAGCGCAACTTAGAAAAGGAAATAAAGGAACAAAAGGCAAGCGAAGAGAAAGAGTTTTTGACAACAGAAATCGGAAAGGATGGTGGTTTAATTTTGTGTGAAGAGGATTCTGAAAAAATTTTAGGAACTGAAAATGAAATTGTAATGAAGTTGCAAAGACAAATTAAATTTCGAAAAAAAGTATTACAGCAAAAATTTCCAGAAAAGTGGTTACAATTAGGAGAAAAAGCAAAAGGGGAGTATTACAAAAAATTTGGTATTGATAAATTAAAAACCAATCTAACATCAATTTTTAAATTTTTAAAAGACGTTCCTGAACAACGCGCAACTGCAATAAAATGTTCAGTTATCAGACAGAATAATGAAAGACATGAAATGTTGTTAAAATTAAAAAAAAAAGTCAGATTAGAGGATGACGCTAGGTTAATTATGGAAACTGGAAGTAAAATAAGAACAGGCACATCAAAGGGAGATTTTCCAAAGTTTTTAGGAAAAAGAATAAAACATAAAATGGTAGATAATGATGGCAAGGATGTATGGTATTCAGGGCTCGTGGTAAGTGTCCTAGACGACAATGAATTTGATGAAGAGTGTGAGTTTCAGATACTATATGATGGATATGAAGATAAGTATGACATTGAGTTGGTCAAAGAGTGGAGGATGAAATGGGTTGTGGTAGAGGGAAAAGCTGATGGTTATGTGGAGGGCGAAGTTTGTAAAAAACAAAAATGCAGTTAATATCATTTTTGACACAATGGGGATTTAATTTATTGTATTTATGTTTGTTATTACTCTTATTATTAATAATATTATTGTTATTATTATTTTTATTGTCATTCAATTTAATGTGTTCTTGTTTGTGTTCTGTTTGGTCATCTGGAGCGGTGTTGGCGCACCGACAAACATATCAAAATGGTTTATATGCAATAAGCTAACTCTTAACAGTAACAAAACAAAATGGATTCTCTTCCATCCAATCGCAAAAAAACCTTATTTACCCCAAAATTTACCAGAAATCTTTATTGATAATACTGTGATAAAAAGACACTATGTCACAAGGTTTTTGGGTGTTTTTCTTGATGAAAACATCACATGGAAAGCGCATATTGACTATATTAGCACAAAAATTTCTAAAAGCATTGGAATTTTATATAAATTGAGAACATATCTATGTAAAAAAGATTTAACCCAACTATACTACACATTTATTCATACCTATTTAAATTATGCAAATATTGCTTGGGGAAGCACAGAAAAAAGCAAATTAAAATGTCTTTACCGCCGTCAGAAGCATGCGATCCGTTTAATTAATTTTGCGGATCGATACACTCATTCCAAACCTTTTTTTATTGAAATGAAAATTCTTAATATTTACGAACTTAATGTGTTTAATATTTTATGCTTTATGTATTTGTGGAAAAATGACTTATCCCTACCTATCTTTAAAGTTCTCTTTTGTGAAAAACCAATAAATAAATATACTCTTAGAAATAATAAATTTTTGCATAAACCTTTTTGTCGAACAAAGTTTAACCAGTATGGTATTGCTTATCGTGCGCCATATCTTTGGAATGAAGTTGTTTTGCCAAACTTTAATATATTTTACACTTTTCCAATTTTTAAACGTAAACTCAAAAATTTAATTTTATTTTCCGATGACATAATAAGGTTCTTCTAATTGTAATTATGTACCTTTATTTAGAACTTTTTAATTGTAAAATACGTTTTATGTTAATTGTAAAATACGTTATATGTAACGACTCTTTTTGTTTTACTTTTCTTTTTGTTTTACTTTTTATATGTAACGACTCTTTTTGTTTTACTTTTTATCTTTTTGTTTTACTATTTACTTTTACTGTTTATTTTATAAATAGATTATATACATTGTAAATAATTATGCTAAATGCTTGTAAAAGGTTCTGATGATAAGATCAGTACGATCTTCTTTCTTCTTTCAGAAACCTTGTTTGTATTTGTTAAAGTATTGTATTACGACAAATGTAAACTTAAAATGTAAAAAAAAAAAAAAAAAAAAAAAAAAAAAAATGATGTTAACTATATTTAAATATTTTAATTATAAAAAAATCGTCTGGAATGGCTAACAGTTCTCAGCTAACAGTTCATACAGCATTTGTACAATAAAGTTTCTACCTACAAAACTCATGATTTCAAAATTCTTTAAAGATTGTAGGCAGACAACGTTGCTGCTTACCATACAGTTGTGTTATTAACCTTCTAGCACACAGCATTGGGTAATTAAGAACTAAAAGGTACATAAATTATAAACCTTATTTAAAAAGTGTATAATAGCTGAATATTTTAATAATTAGGAATCAAATAAATTTATTTCGTCATCTTAAAATTAATTTTCCTTAAAAATAGTTTACTCTTCTTATTCGGTCAGAATTTTTACACGATTCAAACCGCTAACAGTTCTAACCGACGCCATCTTGGTAGGCCAAAATAGGCATTTCTCTAATTCGATTGCGCAACTAATTTCTCAGCTAGAAAAAGAGGCCAGTAAGGACAAAAATATAAACTGATAAAAACTCAAATTCAAAATGATTAAATTTAAATAATAATTTCTCTCTTTTAAACAAGTCTTTCTCCAACAAGGAAATGAAAAAAGATTGAAGAAGAATGTATTGTTTTATAACACTATGTGGAAGTTCGTTTTACAATAGCAATACGGAGAAATGATGCTTACAAAATTCGATGATTACAAAGCTTGGAAAAACGAATTATTGACATTCAACACACTGCAAAAGAAATGACCTAGAAAATCTCCATGAAAAAAGTCAAAATATCTAGATTTTACAGCTAATATTTATAAAAAAAACTCATACAATAATCGATTCTACGGAAAAAGTTGATTATAAAAAATGTAAACTTTTGTTATCCAAAAAAACATTCATTGAAAAAAGTTAGAAGTATGTCATGAAAGTTATAAAAGCTTGCTTGAAGAATATAAAAGTTCAAAAACATGAAAAAAAACAATTCAAAAGTAAAATTTTTAACTACGAAAATGTTGAAAATTAAATATTTTAAATATTTCAACTCATTTACTGGCATGAAAAAATGAAAAGTTTTATTTGAATGTTTAAATCTTGAAAAAGAATGTGAAAACATGGAAAATAATTTTCTGAGAAAAGGCTACCTAAAGAATTGTTTTCATCTCCTTTATATTTCACACCAGAATCCATACGCAGTCAAAAATGAAACTGATTGACCAACTATTTATGTTTTTAACATAGCTTAGACTTGAAGTTTTACTTGAAGAAGTTTCTTGCTTACTTATCAGGTTATTTAAAGCACCAATCTGTTTAGAAATATCTTATATACACAGCCAAGTTTTATACACCTTAAACTTTGTGCAAAACAAATTTGGCCAAATTTAAATCACTTAAACATAATATACCTAAATGTTTTAAAGAGACATATCCTCAAGTGAAAGTTATTAATTGTATCAAATTGTTTTGTCAAAGACCATCCAACGTACAGTTTACTGCATTACCTATAAAGTATTAGTTGGAATTGCTCTTTCTGGTGCATTATCATTTGTTAGTAAACTAATTTTTTTGGCTCTGATATTTGTTTTTCATAGTTAAGCAATTGCCTTTGCAAAAAAAATCTATGGGAGAGTGATGATTCTGTAACGGCTGATAGGGTTTTATATTTAATGATCTGCGTAAACCTTTAGATGTAACACTAAACATTCTTGCCTTTTTAAATGAACGAAGAGGTTATAGAAAGTCAACAACAATAGCACCAATAGCAGCATAAAAATTTGGAATGTGCCATACAACAAATAATTAAAAAAAGCAAGAACGAAACGAAATGTTTTATGAAATGAAAAAAAATGTTTTATATGGATCAACTAATCAAATTTGGACTGTAAACTGCTTATGAAAACTTATGTAAACTTTATGAAACAGTTCTTATAAAACAGTAAAAATATAAGAAATATAATATTTATTATTAAGCACGATAAAATATATTTTTTATTAAAAAAAGTTTATCAGTAATATCTAAAAACTAGCATTAATCAAAGTCAGTGTTTGCAATAATAATTTTGTTATAAGCATAAACTATTAACAAACATTAGTCCAGATAAGTCCATTTTTGACTTGTGGATAATAGCCAAATGAGTGATGTTTTTAATGAAATAATTCTCCTGTAGGTAATGAACCAGTATAAACTATTTATTGTTTGACTAAATCATTTTTTTTTTAAGGTTTGCATTTCTCTTAGTGTAAGGAAAATTCATTTATTTTAGTGTAAGAACAATTATTTTAATTTAATATACCTTTACATCGATTTTAAAATGACTAAAAGACCACTGGCTAGGTGCAAGTCCAGATGGACTTGTTAACAAGTTCATCCGGAGTTGCTAGTGGTTGCATAGTTGAGCTAACAATCCAGTTTCAAAAAATTTTGATTATATATTATTTAAGTTTTTTAAATATTTTTTTTCGTCCAAATAACTATTAATTGTGAACTTGTGTCTTGTGAACACAGTTAGAAACGCAATAGGTTTTACATATTTTGTAAATAGATTGTACATATCTTCTTTTAAAGATACACATTTTTTCAAATTTAAATTTTTTCTATTTTACTATTTCTGTTTATATATTGCAATATTAGATACTAAATTATTTTATTTTTAAGGCAGTCGCTATTAAATCCATACATTATTTATTAGATAATTAACTTATTTAAAAATATTACTCAAGTAGTTTTTCGCTATTTGTTTACATTTTTGTCCTTACTGGCCTCTTTTTCATGATGAGAAATAGTTGCGCAATCGAATTAGAGAAATGTCTATTGGTTTCCAATACACCAGGTGTTGTACAACTGGTGTATTGGAAACCAAGCTTTAAGATGATACGTTTTTAGACGCTCAAGATGAGATACGCCTTTTTATTAAGAAAAGCGCGTTTTTTTAAAGTTATTCTCCGCGGAGCTTTATATTGGTATTCCAAGAGCGAAAGTTTTTTCAAAAAAAAGTATCGTTAACTTTTTTAGAGATTAGAAAGATTTATTATTGTTTTTTATTGGTTGAGATAATTACTTTTTACTTAAGTATAGTCCTTGAAGATAAAATTTTATTTAATTTTTTTTTGTGGTTATTTTTTTTTTATTTTGAGTTTTTTTAAGTTCCATTGAAAAAAGCTCAACTTAGGAAACTGGTTTCCTAAGAAAAAATGGGTGTGTTGAAGAAAACGCAATTTTTGGTATAAAGATTTTTTTTTAATGAATTATTTATTATATTCTTTGAGAGGAAAGATGAAATTATCATTATTCTTAAAAAAATATATCTTTTTGTAATCTTTTGGGAGCAAAATATATTACACTGAAAACATGCTCAACTTACACAACCTTCCCCTATTCATGTTAAATAATAAAGGCCTGGCATGAGTAAAACGATCTTTAAAATTAATAAGATGTGCTACATATTTCTGTTGACAAAGCAAAGGCTTTAACTTAATTTTGTTGGTACTACCCTGGGCAATATCAGCATAGTTAATATGGTAGTGAATTAATGAGTAATATAGTTGAATTAAAGTATGTTTATTTAAAATGCTTCTTGTTTTATATAGAATCCCAATACTTTTTGTAATCTTATTATTTAGGTTTCCAATGTGGTTTTTTCATGAAAGATTTTCATCCACAATAATACCTAAAAATTTAGTATAAGTTACTCTTTTTATATTAATTTTATCAATGAAAAGCGGCGGCATTTCACTTGGTAATATATGCTTTTTATAAGCTGAATGAAAAAGAATCCACTTAGTTTTTTCAATATTAAGTGAAAGCTTTATGTCATTAAATAAGTTATTGATGTTATTTCGGGATAAGAAAAGATTAGTATCTTCAGCATACATTATTGCCATTAAATTAAAAGTTTTATAGAGGTCATTAATATAAATTAGAAATAACAATGGTCCAAGTATGGAACTTTGGGGAACTCCAAAGGATATATCTTTTTTTTTTTTTTTTTTTTTTAAGTTTTATTTTATTTTGCTGTTTATATAAATTAAAATTTCCTTTCACCAAAAATAAAATATAATTACAAATGTACAAGTAATAAACAATCAGGGGCTCAAAGAAGATATGGATGGCAAAATACCAACCTAATCTTTTCATAGAGCCCCTACATATCATAACAATAATATATGGTAATATATGGTTAATAAATCAAGCAGAAAATTTAGGAAAAAAAAAAGAAATAGTAAAAAAGAAGATATAATATTTAAGAATAAAAATATAGAAAAAAGAAGATGTATCAATTAAAAGTAAAAACACCCTCAATTAGTCAAAAAAGAAGATATAATATTTAAAAATACATATAGTGAATAAAGAACATATAGTAACAATTTATTATTAGTAATATCTAAAGTAGTAGATGTTGAGTGTGTATCATTATGCATGAATTGTTTACGAATTTTTAAGTAACTTTTTAATAACATTAAGACTTTACCAGTGATACCGTAATGTTCTAATTTATTTATGAGAATGCCGTAATCAATAGTATCAAAGGCTTTAGATAGGTCTATAAAAATGCCTTAAGTAAATTGTGATTTTTTGAAGGAGTTAGTAATAATTCTTGTGAGTTAAAGTACTGCGTGTTCTGTAGAGTTATTTTTTTTGAAACCGTACTGATTGTTGTAAAGTATATTATTTTCAGAGAGATGATTAAAAATTCGATCAAATAAAATACTTTCAAGAGTTTTGGAAAATACTGACAAAACTGAAATTAGGCGATATTTCCCAAATTTCGCGAGGTTAGAATTATCTTGTTCTATCTCCACATTTTTTAGTTTTGAAATAAAACGATTTAAAAAATGAAAACTTTAGGAGACGGCGTATAAATTTTTTGTATAACTTATGTTTTTTCCGCAACTTTTTTACTCATAACTTAGATTTCAATTCATTAGAAAGACATTATTTTGAGGAACACAAGTTGTGTTCCTCAAAATAATGTCTTTCTAATGAATTGAAATCTTTTAAAAATTATGAATTGAAATCTTTTAAAAATTGAATTCATTAGAAAGACAATATTTTAAAAATTCGATCAAATTTTATTTGATCGAATTTTTAAATATTGTCTTTCTAATGAATTCAATTTTTTCAGAAAGTGGAGATAGAACAAGATAATTCTAACGGTGCGATTTGTTAGTTCACCACTTTTATATATAGGAGTCACTTTTGCAACCTTCATTTGGGCCGGAAAAATTCCTTGACTTATTGAGCAATTATGAACTTTAAATAGAGTATTTTTTATATTATCGTATGACTTAACAACAATGTTTCCATTTAAATCATTTGGGCCAATTGCTTTGATCGGCGTAAGCATTTTGAAAGCATTTTCAAATTCTGAAAATGATAGTTCAAAGGCACTTAGACCAGAGGTTATAGGAAATTCATAGTTATTGATTGAATTTATCATATTTGGAATGTTTTTTGAAAGATTAGGTCCAACAGAAACAAAGAATTTATTTAGTTCATTTGCAATTTCTTTAGGATCGTCTATAATTTTATCATTAATTTTAATATCTGTAGGTAAAGAACACGATTTTAAGTTTTGTTTTGCCCCTGATTTCACTTATAATTTGCCAAGTGCGTTTTGAATTGAGTTTATGTTTCTCTAGCAAATTGAAATAGTATTTTTTTGTGTGCAATTTTTTAATTATTTTAAAATTGTTTAGTATAATTTTCATATATTGTTTTGTTTTCAATTGTTTTGGTTTTTAGAATTTTTATATAAAGTTTTTGTTTAATTTTTGAGGACTTTCTGAGGTCTTTATTGATCCACGGTGGTTTAAGGCTTTTATTTGATTTTATTATTTTCATTATCTGGAAATTTGCGTCATAGATATCATAAAATGTTTCGTAGAATGTGTTATAGACTACGTTTGCTTCTAATGTAGAGTCAATATTTTTCCAGTTAAGTAGGGATAGTTGATCGTTAAATGATTCGATATTTGATTCATTGAAAAAGCGTTTGATAAAAATTTGTTTTTGTTGTTGTATTATTTCGGTAACAAGATTTAGAGAAAAGAAAATAGAAAAGTGATCAGAAACGTTATTTTTTATAATACCTATTTTAAGTGAATTGTTAAAGATATCGGTTGTTATTATGTTATCTATTACGGAAGCTGATGTTTCTGTTACTCTTGTTGGTCTGTTTATTAATGGAGTTGCGCCGTTCTTAAACAGATCGTCATAAAACATTTTAATGTTGTTATTAGTTTGATATTCAAAACAATTTAGATTTATGTCTCCAATTAAATAGTTAAGTTTTTTTTCCTTTAAACCTTTTGTCAAAATATTATTAAATAAAAATGTATTGAAATTTTCTATTATGCCAGATGGCGGGCGACAACAGCAACTCAAAAGTATATTTTTGGTGTTACTGGTTTTAATCTCTATTGTTAAGACTTCGCCATTGTCATCAGAGTTACTCTCGTCAGGCCTAATAATATACGGCAAGTTTTCTTTTACATAAAAAAGTACACCATCGCCTCGTTTTTTTGACTTTCATGCTAGTGGGATCATTTTAAAGTCTCCCAGATGGAGATTTAAGTAAGATTTGGGGTCATCAGAGTCACACCAAGTTTCAGTTAAGCATATTATGCTAACAATATTTGAAGTTTTTTTTACAATGTTACATAAGTTGTGAAAGTTTTTTTTTCAAGCTTCTAATATTAAGATGAACAACATTAAAATGATCCCGTCCTAGAAATTCTTTTATTTCCTTGTTATTTAAATACGAGCATTTTCTTTGTAATGTTTCTGAATCAATAAAGTAATTTATGTCTGGATCTGAATCAATGTCAATAACTATCAATATCATTTGTTTGAAATAAATTACATGAGATTGATCAATTGATTGATATATAAAAAAAGACGTCAACAATGTCATTTTTTTATTTTAAATAAATATAATTACTTAAAAAAAGGTTAATTCTATTTAAACTATTTTTTTTTTCCATTTTAATTTTATAATGGGCGGGGAGGGGGTAATCAATGTTGACGTAACTTAATAGGGGATCTCTGGATGTTTGAAAGGTTGTTAGCAAAGAGAGTGGAGGAGGTAAAAGTTGCCTGAAAACTGTTGACGCCATTAATGGACAACCCCTTAGGCAGTAACAAGCTTTAGGGATTTTTGTTTTCAGGCTCCAATCACAGCAATTTTTTGCAAAGCGCTCTCATTTGGTGTAGGCATAAACATACTCAAGTTTGAAGCTTACTTTATGTTTAAATGTTATCTTTTTCAAATATGAAAGAAGCTGCATACTGAAAATGATTTCATTATTAATTAATAAAATCATTTTCATTTTCAATTACGAGATTGTTGATTTCAACTAATTTACGCATGCACAGTTTGCATAGAAACGGTTTAAATAGTTTTTATTCAATGGCATTAAATAAAATCTCATTGTGGATATAAAAAGTGTTTCATAGAAAAAAAGCGAAAAAATAAACTCTTTACGAAAAGATGTTATTGATTTCAACAGTAATGAATAATAGATGCATCTTTATATAAAAGAGTATACAAGCTACTAAAACTTCATGTTTTTATTTAAAAAAAAAAAAAAAGGTTTTAAACACTTTTTAGTTTAACTTGTGCTTTTTTGGTTATATAACTTTTTGTATCATAACTTACTCAATCTAAGAGTAACTTTTTTTTCAAAAGACAAACGATCATGAAATTTAAAAATATTAACACTTCGAGGAAATATTTTTAGTGGAATTTTATAAATGCTTTTTTGAAACTTTGTATTTATTTTTAAAGTGTAAATTTGTTTTTACTTTTCAAAGCTAATTTGGATTTTGTGGGGAAAAGTTCTGGAAATTTATAAATACTTTTCAAAAATATAGAGACATTTTAGCTGCTCGCATAGTTAGAAGTTTATTTTTCAAACATCTTTTATTCTGGAATAAGTTTTATGGCTCGGTTAATATCAACTTTTCTATTGAACTAATGAACTAATTCAGTATATTAGTAGAACTTGATCAGAAACTTTGTTAAAAAATGAAAGATAAAAGGGAAAATCGCAGTATTCGGAAAAGGTAAGTACAGTTTAAAAGTTTGATATATAAATATAGGGGTTCAAATTGTCAAGGCCGTAGACAACTTTTTTTTATGTCTGTTTTTTATGTCTTTTTTATGTCTGTTTTTTACAAGGCCGTAGACAACTTTTTTTTATGTCTGAGTTAAGCAACTTTAAAACATGAAGAAAACTCCATATTTAAGTATGTTCATATATATGAGGAATGAGGATGATATGCAAAAAATTGCGGTGATTGGAGACTGGGAACAATAAAAATCCCAAAACGGTAGCCCCCCCAGCCCCAAATAGGAGGGCAATGAGTCAAAGTTTTTATTTTTATTTTATTAGCAAATTTAATTTTTATTCATCGACAAATTTCAATTTTTATTCATTAATCTCTTGTTGTTCGGCTTTTACAATATTTTAAAATTTACATCCCCCTCAAATTAAAGGGGCTGTAAACTTCATAAGGTCATAAAAGCCGAGCAAAAAAATATTATTGAATTAAATTTGAAATTCGTCGATAAATACAAATTAAGTTTAAGACTAAAATAAAGATAACAAATTTGACTTACTGCCCTCCTATTTGGGGCTGGGGGGCTAACGTTTTGGGGTTTTTATTGTTCCCCATCTCCAATCACCGCAATTTTTTGCATAGCATCTATATATGAACATACTTAAAAATGGAGTTTTCTTTTAGTTTCAAAGTTGCTTAACTGAAACCTCAAAAAAAGTTGTCTACGGCCTTGCTCTATAAGCTCTGTAGCCCTTACTTTCCGTAGCCCTTTTTTCTTTTTTTTTTTTCTACGGTAGTTTTTTTTTTGTAAACATTAAAGTGTGTTTTTGAAGTGTAAAAATTTATAAAGATTTTTAATTTACAAACTCATATCATAATAAAAATATTTTTATGGGGTCCTTCCATTGCCGCGAAAAAAAAAAATGTAAACGCTAACTATAAAAATAATTGTTAATGGAGTTAAAATTATTTTGGTATTTATAACACTTTTTTCTTAGGAAACGCTTTTTCAGACTGTTTACAAAAATATTTTAAAAATGGATCATAGTATTCTATTATCTACATTTAATTTCTAAGAAAACAGTCAATTTAATTGAAATATAAAGTTTTCTTCTATTTAAAAAATAATTAAAATGAAAATAAAAAAAGTAATTATTTATTTAGCATTCAGATTAACATCTGAATTCATTCTTAGCTCGCATACTTTCTGCATTTTTTATCATCTTGTTTCCATGTTTATTTTTATTTTTCTCGTACGCCGTTAATTCAAATATTGTTTTTTCTATTTCTATCTTTTAGCTTATTCCAAGGCCGTAGACAACTTTTTTTGATGTTTGAGCTAAGCAACTTTGAAACATAAAGAAAACTCCATATTTAAGTATGTTCATAAATATAAGGAATGAGGATGTTATGCAAAAAATTGCGGTGAATGGAACCCCAAAACGTTAGACCCCCAGTCCCAAACAGGAGGGCAGTTAGGCATATTTGTAACTTTTTTTTAATTTTAAACTTAATTTATATTCATTGATGAATTTCAAATTTAATTCAATAATCTTTTGTTGTTCGTCTTTTATGACCTTATAAAGTTTACATCTCCCCCCCCCCCCCCTCAAATTGAGGCAGCTGTAAACTTTATAAGGTCATAAAAGCCGATCATTGAATCAAGTTTGAAATTTGACTATCAATATAACTTAAGATTAAGATTAAAAAAAAAATTACAAATTTGACTAATTGCCCTCCTGTTTGGGGCTAAGGGGGCTAACGTTTTAGGGGGTTTTGTTGTTCCCAGTCTCCAATCACCGCAATTTTTTGCACAGTATCCTCATTCCTTATGTATAAGAATATACTTAAATATGAAGTTTTCTTCATGTTCCAAAGTTGCTAAGCTCAAACATCAAAAAAAGTTGTCTACGGCCTCGTATTCTCCTCTATTATATAATGTACAACACTTCAGTTGTTTGCTTTCTACATTGGTATAGGGAAAAGCGAGGTAACATAATAGTTATTGCAAAACTATCAGTCGTGAAGCTTGATTTATTGCCTGCATGAATTTTCAATTTGCGAATATAACAATTTGAAATAAATAATAAATAAAAAGTTTATAAATTTGTCATCTGGTCACGTGACCGGAGCAAGATGACTTTTTATGCAACTTTTGCCTCCAATTTTAAAAACTACCAACAACTCTAACTAAAGCAACACAAAATAAACACAAGTCGCAAAAAACTACTTTTAAAGAAGTTAAACTTGAAGGACACCATCCATTATGAGAAACCGAAACTGAGGAATTTTTATTTAAGCGCAAAAAGTAAATTTATGCGTATAGAAATGCGTTAATAATATTTAAAAATACCAATTGGTGTTTTTAAATACATAATGCAAATACAGTTTCGTTTCCACCCAAATTTAAGTTATATGAAAACACATCTTGCCCCATTCGCCATGTTGCTCCGCTTTCATATATATATAAATATATATATATATATATATATATATATATATATATATATATATATATATATATATATATATATATATATATATATATATATATATATATATATATATATATATATATCGGAAAAAAAACACAAACTGAAACTTTTTAGTACCTGTGTAATAAGCTACATTCGTTTGCGTAGATATATAATTTCACGACCCGGAGGTAATCCACTGTCATAGGGTGGTAGCCCTCCTATCAAAAAATTTGAAGTGGTGTAATTAATTAAAAAGCAATATGGTTAATAAAATTGATGCCAATGGTTACTCGGCTGTTAAAAACATAGCGCCATCAATCGCCCACCTTGATATCTGGATAATGGAGCTCATGAACATCATTTCAGAACAGAAAGCAACTATCTACTTGCAAGCCAACCAAATAAAAAAACTCGAACAAAAATTAGCTGTTATAGAAAATATTTTCAACACTCAATCAGTCACCCAAGCAAGTTCAAACGAGCTATCCTGGATTAGTATTGTCAGAAACAAGCCAAACGCATCGCCACAAATTGGTCAAGCTCTAGTCGAACTAAAACAAGCTAAGCGTGAGAAAAATATTATAACATTTGGTGTATCTGAACCAGTCAATGCAGCAGGTGCTTCCCAAGCACTGCCAGCAAGGTTAAACTGCATCACAGAGGTCCTAACAGTACTAGGCCTTACCAATGATGATGTTAGTTTCTCCAAGCGCTTAAACACAAAAAAGTTATCAAATAGTCGGCCCATTATAGTAGAATTTAAGGAGCTTGCCAAAAAAATTGCTCTTATGAACTCTCGAAAACTTGCTACACATGAAATCTTCAAGAAATACTCAGTCAGTCCTGACTTGTCACCAGCTGAAAGAGAGCCTGAGTATCAACTACGCAAAGACTGCAACACTCGTAATGATGAATTTCGAATTGATAACCCTGATGCGCCCTTTCACTGGGGCATCCGCAATGGAGCAATCGTCAAGATCCGCAGTGCCCTCAATCCTCACTTCTCATCAACCAGTTAGCTCAGCAGCCAACACCAATCGCATTCCAACCATCTTCACCGCTAACATGCGTTTACTTTGTAACAAAATCGAGATCTTTAATAAGTTTCTCACAGGTACCTGAAACGTGACACAACTGAAACGTGGCTAAGCGCTGCTGATAAGCAAGTTATTTTCTCTCAAGTCAATAGTAATTACACTTACATAAGCTCTGAACGTCAGAATTGCCAAGGTGGTGGCAGTATTATATTTATAAAAAAAAAAATATTCAGATAAAATAGAAAAGATAAAACCGACAACCAACTTCCTGCCTAATTCAGTACCTGAACAAGAAATTGAACTAACTATTGCTCGAGTGTACCCAAAATACATGCCCCAAGGATACTCCTCTTGTCTAATAATATGTGCATTTATCCCGGTTTGGTCTAAAAATACACATGAAGCATCATATCAACTTGCACAACTCATCATCATTATCATCATCATCATTAGCAACAAACCACTTATAATTCTTGCAGGAGATCTAATTGGTTGCCCTACTGACTTTATTTGCCGTTCTCACTAGCTCAATCACCTTAATTTACAACCTACCCGGAAATCGGCAATTCTGGACATCATCCTAAGTAACGCTCCAAAATGCTACGTATCCAATACCCTACCAAGTTTTGGAAATTCAGACCACCTTGTTTTAGTTAGTCAGCCCCCACTCAACTCTATAAAACCACTCGACTAGCTCCCGAAAGGTTACATATCGGTCAGGTAGAGTTGCTGATACTGTTGCATTAATACGATGTACCGATCTTGAAACTCTAGTTGATTCATCGTATGAAATGCAATCCGCTAGCAACAACTTTTATTATTCTGTACTCTATGCTCAAGACATCTGCCAACCATTGAGAACTATAACGCTTGTCAACCCCAAACTTTGGATGACTCCGTTTATTCAGAGCATTATAAAAAAACGTCAGCAACTTTATTCTTCAGGTCACTATTCTCAGTGGAAAGTACTTGCAAATCGAGTCACCAAACTAATCACCAAAAGAAAAAGTGTTTATAACAGACGCTTCTTCTCCGGTAAAATAAATTTTTGGCGAGAAGTCGGGCTTACCAATAAAAGATAAATCACTCATTCTATCTCTGACACATTAGCAAACCAATTGAACGACCATTTCCAAAATGTTAGGAGCGATAAAAAACAACCTAACCTCTCGTTCTTCATCAACCTATTACCCCCATTTTTACCATTAATAACATTCTCAACCAATTCAGCAAACTAAAGACAGGATTACCAGGACCTGACGATCTCTCCCCAATTTTATTCAAATCTGCTCGCTTAGAAATTGCCTCATCACTCAATATCCTGTTTAACCGTCTAATAGAAAATAGTTACTTCCCTGATCAATGGAAATTAGCAAACATAACACCAATTCCTAAAATTTCACACTCTCTATCTTTTAATGACTATCGTCCAATTGCGTTATGCAAAGTGTTTTAACGCATTGTCACCAAATTCATCGTACATTACACCAGACACATCTGGGTCTCAAACAAACAATTCAATTTCCTTCCAGGCCGCAGTACAATGGACGCTATTATTCAAGTTATAGAGGATTGGAGTTATGCTAAAGATAATAATAAATCAATTTTTGCTATAAAAAATGCTACTAAAGTTGGTGAATATTCTACCTAACTAGATCACATCTTGGATTGCAGCTTACTTATCTAATCGTCGCCAAAGAGTAAAAACAAGTAATCACACCTCTGACTGGAAATATATACAAGCCGAAGTATTTCAGAGTAGTGTTCTCGATCCAATCTTGTTCATTCTCTTTATTTCCGATATAAATACCTACCTCCCACCTGAAACCATTCTTGAAAAGTATGCTGACGACATCCTGACCTACATTATCTATGATAAAGTGCCTGCCAATTAACCTCAATCCATTGCTGATGGCATCACTCAATGGTCAGTGGCAAACGGAATGAAACTCATCATCTTAAAATGTAAAGTCATTAGAATCAATGCCCAGTGCTCAAACACTCATGCTTTACCATCTCCCATACTCAATAAAACTGAACTCGAAATTGCATACAGCTATAAATACCTCGGAATCCTGCTCAATGAAAATCTTGATTGGGATGAACAATGGATAAAGGTGCACAACACTATAAAATCAGTGCTATTTCTACTCAAGCGCCTCAAGCAAATCGGAAATACTCAGTCCAATCTACTACAAGTCTAAAGATCTTACACTATTAGCCATTTGATATATAGTGCCCCAGTTCTCACCTCTTGCAGTCTTGCAGCAAAAAAAGAGATTCAACATTTCTATAAAAATGCCTTAAGCATCATTGGGGTTAATGCAATCAACTCAAGCCGTCTCAATATTTGTTTTGACATTAAAGAATTACTTGACAAGACAAGTATTAATATCCTTAAAAAGATCCTTGTAGACACAAACCATCCGATAACCACTAAATTACCTCGCACCAATAGCAGAAACCCAAACAGATTCCCATTCGCTCTAAATACAGCAATTACAACTATCTATCACCAATCCTTTGTTCAAAAATACCTACGTATTCTTCGTAATGGCGTCAGTGACCTCTACCTCCTACGAAACATTGGCAGCTCTGCTGCTTTTCCAATACATAAATGATTAGTTCTTTTTTCTGCGTTTTTAGCTAACTTTCACTCATCATTTAACATTAGGTAAAATTGTACAATTTATTATTTGTAATGCTAATAATGAACTGTACTATTTTATCTATTGTTAAACTTTAAATAAAGGTTTATAATATATATATATATATATATATATATATATATATATATATATATATGTATATATATATATATATATATATATATATATATATATATATATATATATATATATATATATATATATATATATATATATATATATATATATATATATATATATATATATATATATCCACTGTGCCCCAACTTCCCTACTTGTTAATTAAAGAAAGTTTCGAAATTTTTTGTATATAATATATAATTGTATATAATATATATATACAACTTCATTTTGTATGTATACATTTTATCTATTTTAAAGATGACCAACAAAGCATTTTTAGTAAATAAAGAGTTTTTCAAAAAATTTAGAAATTTTCTTTGATTACAAGGTTATTCATTTTTATATGCGCGTCTATTCATTTTTATATACGCCTTTATTCATTCTTATATGCGCATTTATTCATTTTTACATGCGCCTTTATTCATTCTTATATGCGCATTTATTCATTTTTATATGCGCCTTTATTCATTTTTATATGCGCTTTTATTCATTTTTATATGCGTTTCACAAAAGCTATTGTAAAAAAGCAATTTGAACAAAAAAATATCATTTAAGCAATTTGTTTTGAAAAAACAGTTTATTTTTTCAAAACAAATTATTCTTATTTCCAGGTAAACGAGGTTAAAAATACTTAAAACGAAGACTTTTTACATTCGACGATGGTTTATTTAATTTAGTATTAGTTCTTTGTTTTCGATGGTAGTTTATTTAATTTATTATTAGTTCTTTGTAAATTTAATATTATATTTCTTGATTGATTAAGTTATTATTTATCTAATTATTCATTTATCTAGATTTAAATTTAATTGTTTATAATTATTATAAATATCAAATTATACACCCCTATGGATGGAATAAAAAAAGCAGTACCAATCGTAAAACAAGGGAAAAAGTTACAAAAGAGCACATTGAAATGCTTAAGCATTTAGTTGGAAGAAATCAATCTACAACAAGCATTTTCACTTTTCTTAACTTATCGAAGCGTGCACTTCAAAATTTTGTCGTTAAGTTAAACAGAGGGTAATTCGACGATATGACTGCATTCAAGTCGTTTTCTATGAGCGTTTGAGTTTTCTTGAAATAGCAGAAAATGTTAAAACTTGCTGTAGAATAATATTTTTTTATTGCTTCTTGCAAGCAAAGATTGTTTTCTTGTACGTATAATTCGATAATATTTTTTATTTGAGAGTTTATAGGTCGCTTACCTCGTTTTTTATCAGAAAACGACTTGAATGCAGTCATGTCGTCGAATTCTCCTATGTTTAACTTAACGACAAGATTTTAAACTGTGCGCTTCGATAAATTAAGAGAAGTGAAAATGCTTGTTTTAGATTGATTTCTTCCAAATAAATGCTTAAGCATTTCAATGTGCTCTTTTGTAACTTTTTCCCTTGTTTTACGATTGGTACTGCTATTTTTTATTCCATCCATAGGTCCATAGGGGTGTATAATTTGATATTTATAATAATTATAAACAATTAAATTTAAATCTAGATAAATGAATAATTAGATAAATAATAACTTAATCAATCAAGAAATATAATAATAAATTTACAAAGAACTAATAATAAATTAAATAAACTATCATCGAAAACAAAGAACTAATACTAAATTAAATAAACCATCGTCGAATGTAAAAAGTCTTCGTTTTAAGTATTTTTAACCTCGTTTACCTGAAAATAAGAATAATTTGTTTTGAAAAAATAAACTGTTTTTTCAAAACAAATTGCTTAAATGATTTTTTTTTGTTGTTCAAATTGCTTTTTTACAATTGCTTTTGTAAAACGCATATAAGAATGAATAAAGGCGCATATAAAAATGAATAAATGCGCATATAAAAATGAATAAAGGCCCCGACGGGCATTTGTTTTTAAAAGTTACGTTCTAAATGTGTTTTAAACGTATTTTAAACGTCTTTTAAACATAAATGTTTAAAAGACGTTTAAAAGACATTTAAAATACATTTAGATCGTAACTTTTAAAAACAAATGCCCGTCGGGGCGCATATAAGAATGAATAAAGGCGCATATAAAAATGAATAAATGCGCATATAAGAATGAATAAAGGCGCATATAAAAATGAATAAATGCGCATATAAGAATGAATAAAGGCGCATATAAAAATGAATAGACGCGCATATAAAAATGAATAACCCTGTAAGCATTTAGTTGAAAGAAATCAATCTACAACAAGCATTTCCACTTCTCTTAATTTATCGAAGCGCACAGTTCAAAATCTTGTCGTTAAGTTAAACAGAGGAGAATTCGACGAAATGACTGCATTCAAGTCGTCTTCTGATAAAAAACGAAGTGAAAGACCTATAAACGCTCAAATTAAAAATATTAACGAATTATGCGTACAAGAAAACAATCTTTGCACGCAAGAAGCAATAAAAGAAAATCTTTCTGCAGCAGGCTTCAACATGTCTCAGCCTACTATTTCAAGAAAACTCAAACGCTCGGATTTATCAAGAAAACGTGTTGTGCATGTGCCAGAAGAACGAAATTCAACACGAATTATTAATGCACGTTATGCATTTGCAAGCGAAATTAACAGAATTTCAGATGAAAAACTTATTTATTTGGATGAAACTGGATTTAATTTGCACACTAACAGCACATATGGTAATTCGCTAAGAGGTGCGCCAGCAATTTTACAGTTGCCTGCAAATCGTGGCAAGAATGTTAGTTTAATTTGTGCTGTTTCAACAATGGGAGTGCTTGCTTATGAAATAAAAACTGGAGGCTGGAATGCAGATTCATTTTGTACTTTCATAACTACAATGATGGCAACAGCGATTAGGAATGCAAATGTGGAAGCGCCGGTGCTTGTTATGGACAATTGTAAATTCCACTGGAGTCTTTCTGTTAGGCAAACACTAGCCTCTCATGGTATAGCTATTAAGTATCTGCCAGCTTACACGCCACAGCTTAATCCAATAGAAGAATTTTTTCTTCTTTAAAACATACTTACAAACAGGGAGAAAGGCCTCGAAATACGGATGAGGTAATCAGGAAACTTAAAAATATTATGGATACTACAGAGTTTAATATAGTTCCATTTTACAACCATATGCATAGTTATATAAATCAAGCGCTGGCTCGGCAACCATTTCTTAAATAAATAACAATGAAAACAACCTAATTTATATTTTAAATATGTCTATATAAAAATTTAAAAGCGTATTTATCGTTTATATTAAATTATATTAGAGATTTTATATGCGATTGACGCATATACAAACATAGCGATGTATAATTTGATATTAATAATAATTATAAATAAGTAAATTTAAATCGAGATAAATGAATAATTAGATAAATAATAACTTAATCAATCAAGAAATTTAATAATAAAATTACAAAGAACTAATACTAAATTAAATAAACCATCGTCGAATTTAAAAAGTCTTCGTTTTAAGTATTTTTAACCTCGTTTACCTGGAAATAAGAAAAGTTTGTTTTGAAAAAATAAACTATTTTTTTAAAACAAATTGCTTAAATGATTTTTTTTTTTTTGTTCAAATTGCTTTTTTACAATTGCTTTTGTAAAACGCATCTAAGAATGAATAAAGGCGCATATAAAAATGAATAAAGGTGCATATAAAAATGAATAAATGCGCATATAAAAATGAATAAAGGCGCATATAAAAATGAATAATTGCGCATATAAGAATGAATAAAGGCGCATATAAAAATGAATAAATGCGCATATAAGAATGAATAACCCTGTAACAAGTAGGGTAAGTAGGAGCACGGTGGATCGGATTTCTTTATTTTTTAAATTAAGCAAAAGTTAAAATATGAATTTAATTTTTTTCAATGCACAAAGATTGAGATATATGTCTTTAATGATAATAAATCACTTAAACCCAAATATTTATAATCTAACGGCTCACAGAAGGGCTCACTGTAGCACAGTGAATCGATAAACTTAGCTGTGATTTAATGATTGTGAATAGGGGCATAGCCAAATAACTGTGAGGCTAAAGGAGTAAAGACACTGTACACTATAGTTTTGGCATACTTTTATTAATTAGATTAGTGAAAAATCAAAAAAAAAGAATTTTATTGATAACAAAACTTATAAAAGTATTGAAAAGTTAAAAAATTATTCAAATATTATTATTCAAAACTTAAAACTAATAAATTCATTTTTATGTCGCTTGTTTGTTAAAAATGCATGAATTTAATCTTTAAGATCATTAATTGGGCATAGTGAATCAACCTATTCACTGTGCCCCTCCATAACAGATTAAGTTAAGGTCTAATTTCTTAGTTGTTAAAAGAAAAGCGAAACTACTAAAAGGAAGCATAAATATCAATAATCCGAGTGAAAAACTTTTAAAATTAAAGCAACCATGATCTTCATAACTAACATATTGAGTGAAAATTTACTTTAGTTAGCTAAACACAAAAATTACCTACAAAAAGCCGGTAGGTAAAAAATTTGTGGTAACAACTATAAATAAAGATGGCTGATAAATGAGCACATAAAATGATTACAAGATTGTCAAGATGAACAAAAATTTAATCTTTGAGAAAATGCCTCTTATTCACTGTGTCCCTTGATCCACTTTACCCCAACCTCCCCTAATATTTAATAATGTATTATTTTTTTACTATCTATAAATATAATTTTTCATTAGATGCTGGTGTATGACAACGTGGAATAAACTGTGTTTTAAACTAGAAAATGTTTTGAACCTTTTTTTTGAAAAACTTGGTTATATTGTATACAATAATAAAAACAAGTTCATTGCCGTTAGCCTTGTTTTATCATTAGCATTAACTACCGGATTTTTCAACTTTAAAACTGTTCACAGAGTAGAAGAGTTATATATTCCACAAAAAAGTCAATCTTTAATTGACTTAAATAGAGCAAATAGTCATTTTAAATTAAAAGTTGCGACTGAAGAGTTTATTATAAAAAATAAAATACAAGAGTGGGCTTTTACAAAGGAAATTTTTGAAGCTGTTTTAGAAGTTCATGAAGGCGTTATGTCAATAGGAGGTTTAGAAAAGATATGCATAAAAAATTACAATGGAGTATGTTTTTCCCATAATCCATTAGAGATTTTTCAGTTTAATAAATCTTTGCTTTTAAATATAAATGAGACCTTAGATGCTGTTTACAAAAGCAAGAATTTTTTACTTAGTAATGGTGCTTTAGCAAGTTCTTCATTTTCAGACTTTTTTGCATATTTTTTTTTTAACCAGACAATTCGCAAAATTACAAGAGCGGAAGCTGTTAGAGTAGTGTACTTTGTTAGATACCCTGAAAGCAGTAATGATTATATTGAGAATTCTGCTTGGGAAACAGAATATGGAAAGTATATAACAAAAATGCAAAAAAAACTAAGCCAGAGAGGGTTATTGTTATTATATACATCAGGAAAAAGTCTTGACGATAGTGTCTCTGATTCTTCACTTGGGGATATCAAACTCGTGTCTTTATCATTTTTTTCAATGATTGTGTTTTGCACTTTAACGTTGTCAAAGTTTCGAAACTCAATAGTTGGACATTTTTGGATTGGAAATTTTGGCGTGTTTACTCTTATATTAGGAATTGGAGCAGCGTTTGGATTAGTTATGCTCATTGGATTTCCTTATGTTGCATTTGTTGGAGTATTACCCTTTTTGATTATTGGAGTTGGAATTGACAATATATTCATAATATTGGATTGCTTAGATCGCCAAGATCCAAGCCTAAGAGGCTCTCAGCGAGTCTCTAAAACAATGGGACAAATAGGAGCGTCTATAACAATGACTACGCTCACCGATCTTGTTGCATTTGGTATCTCCATGGTAACGGAGTTTCCTGCCATTAAATACTTTTGCATGTACGCAGCATTTAGCATTACAATCTGTTTTATATTGGTAACCACTTTATTTTTGGCTGTATTAACTTATGAAGTTCAAAGGATTGAAAACGGTCGTCAGGATTTCTTAATTTGTCGTGTAAAAAAAAATATTTCAAGAAATGAGAGTCAGCAGTCCATTTCAACAAAGGTAAAAAAAGTCTATATTTACCTAATTTTTTATAAACTATAATTTTATGCTGTTTTGCTATTTTAATCTTTAGTTAATGGAAAAGATTGCAATAAACCTTATGAAAACATCTGTTAAATGGATTGTATTTGCTATTTCAATTTTGTTAGCCGGGGTTGGTGTATACGGATCATTAAATATTGATCAAAGTTTTGATATTCTTGATCTGGGTTTAAAAGGATCTCCATTTGTGGAATTTTATAGCTTCAGAAATAAAGCATATCCTAATGGATTTGAAATTAGCGTTATATTAGACACACCTGTTAATTACTCTGATCAAAAAATTCAACAGAGTTTTTTAAATGTTGGACGTATTTCCAGAAATAACAAATATTTACTCAGTAAAACAATTAACTGGATGCACAACTTTTTAAAATGGTCTAAAGAACTTAATTATACTGTTCATGGAGCAACGTTTTATTCATATTTACATCTATTTCTTTTGCAACATCAAGAGTTTTATAGAGATTTACAATTTAATACAAATGGTACAATTAAAGCAAGTAGAATGTGGGTATATAGTAATGACAACCCAAATTCTGTTTTTAGAAAAGAAATGATGTTATTTATAAGAGATGAACTTAAAAAAGCTACTAATTTACCTTTTTATTCTGCGCATGTTATGTTTATATACATCGAACAATTTGTAATTGTTTTGCGAGACACCGTTCGGAATTTGGCAATATGCTCTCTATCCATTGTTTTTATTACGTTGCCTTACTTAAAGCAACCTCTTGTTACTTTTTTGGTTTTTTGGAGCTTTATATGCCTTGTATTCGAGCTTTTAGGTTTGATGTATGTTTGGGATGTTTCACTTAATTCGATATCAATGATTATTATTGTCATGGCAATTGGATTTGCTGTAGATTATTCAGCACACGTGGCTCACTCATTTATTATATCAAAATGTAACACCCCTGAAACGCGAGTAATAGATGCATTAAAAACAATGGGAACAAGTGTTTTTATGGGAGGTAAGCAGTTAAAACTTTTTTATTCTAAACTTGCAATATTTTCTTCTTCATGAAAAAATATATGTAAAGGTGACATCATATACTTTATTTGATTTTAAGAGCATACAATATACGTTAATTAATTTTACGGACACATAATATACTTTAAATTAATTTTAGGGGCTAGCACGTTTGTAGGTGTAATGGCTACAGCGTTTGCATCTAGTGAAATTTTTAAAATATTTTTCAAAATGGTGTTTGGGATTGTATCGCTAGGTTTATTACATGGATTAATTTTTTTACCCGTTTTGCTATCAAGTATGTATGGAATAAAATTTTCTTTTTTGTTCGTGCTTGAAGTGATAACTTAAAAGCGCTAACAATTTTTTTTGTTCTTCTTTTTATTAACTGCAAAAAAAGAATTAATTGAAGAATTGAATTTTTATTTAACAAGTTTAATAAAATACTTGTTTAAAACATAATTTAATCTTTAAAATAATTAGTTATGAATTATTTAAGTTATGTTATATATATAGTATAAATATAAATGTTTAACTTATAAATTAATTTTCCTTTTTAACAGTTTTCTGCCGTAATACCGAAGTTTGTGAAACAATATACAACCAACGAGTGGAGGAACAACATTTTATTCAGGAACAACAAGTGTTTAGTACAGTTAGCAATTCTACAAATATAAAAAGCTTAGATGAAATTGATAAAAAACAAAACGAATAAACTTTTAATTTGAAGCATAAAATTGATATTTCAAAATACATGTTAAGATATCTATTGTCTTTAGTGTGTGTGTGTGTGTGTGCGTGTGTGTGTGTGTTAAGATGCTTTAAGAAGTAAAAAACTTTAATACATAATTATATCACGCATAACATAACAATGGATAAATATGTAGCGTTACATAATGACGGGATTGTGAAAAACTAAAAACCATCTCTTGACTATTTTTCCTTGAATTATTTTTATTGTAAACAAACAATGTAACAACCCTAATAAATATTGGTCTAAATTGAGAAAAATTTGTTTTGTTAGGATTGTATTATTTGACTACACGAGTTTTAAAATAGAATTAATTTACATCAAATTAGAAAAAAGAGGTATTATAATCTAATGTAAGCATTTGCTCTCAATCATGAGATCCGTGGTTCAATGTCAGCTCTAGACATCAATAAGAATAGAGTAGATTTGGTTATACATTATGTCTTTTAATAATTTTGAAAGGGCGATAATTTTTTACAGTTGTACGACCCCATTTCTTAAATACTGTGTTTCTTTTAACTTTTTTGAAAACACGGCTGTTTCACTCAATATAAAAGCGAGCCTGACGTCACAAGAATTTTTGTGTTTTTAGAAAAAAAAATTATTTCCGCATAAAAAGTATAAAAATTTACTAACTTTAAAATAATATAATTTTTTTTCTATAAACGCTTTCATCTTCAAATTAAAAAAGTATAAAAGAACTATCTTTCTTCGTTTAATAAATATTTACATTAGACGAAATAAAAATAAACATTGTTAAAATACTTTAAATGATTTGAGATCACTTTAGTTATTTGGCGATTTTTACAAAAAATCTGTTTTAGGTCAACCTAGGTTTGATAACATAGCTACATGGTTAATGGTTAGAATTTGGAACATTTATCCATGAATGTCTATTCTATCTGATTTTTGGTGATCGTAAATAATTTTTTTGCAAAAATTAGTTTTTAATGCATTTATTTTTTTGTTTTTATAACTTTTATATGTAAAATATAATTTTTTTGTAACGATCACTAAATTAACAAATATTCAATCCATTATGCACACGAAAATCCGAAAGTTGTTATTTATACCTCTAGCTATGTTACCAAATATGTCTTTAAACTCGGCTGATTTACAAGATTTTGTCTATTTTTATGCGTAAATTTTTGTTTACATTTTAAAACAATCACGTGACCTTAAATATTTTACGAGTAAAAAAGTAGCGATTAGCTTTACTGACATAAATATTGCCTATTTCAGTTAAGAATCAAGTTTAAATAAATTTCTTTTTAAATTAAAGTGGTCTTACAATGTGTATATTAAACAATAATTATCTAAAATATACTTTTAAAATTTTTTTTTGATAAAAAGTGACAACAAATTACTAAAATTTAGCCAAGCTCATCATTTGGCGCGTTTTATTTAAAATAGAAGAAAGTTTTAAATCATTCATTTAATGTCATATGGTAAAACATTTTATTGGTGTTTATATTCTTTTTACAGAGCAAAATTATTTCTAATATTTAAAAAATTTAAAAAGTTTTAGTAACACCTATTAAGTGGTAATTAAAAAAAAAAAAACAAGAAGCCGTAAAGCTCACTTAGGAACAGTCGTGAAAACACCCTTGTACAGTGGTCTAAACATTTTATAAAGAATATCTTTTATAACATCGTAAAAATCAATATTTTTCTTTAATACTATCATATCTAGTTACTTTATTTCGTTTTAATCGCTTAAAAACAACTTCAAATTCATAAGTAAACTTATTATAATTTAATGGTGTTTCGAACTCATCAAAAAATTTATCTGTATCGAATACAGTTGCTTAATTTGGTCCTGATAGTTGTGAAAAAGTTGTTTAATTGAAATGAAAAAAAAAAATTAAGCAATAATCTCAAAGTATTTGATTTTTATGCAAAGTTTACAGCTACCTCAGACTTTATATTGTTAAAGTTTTCAAATTGAGATTTAAACTTTATATTGTCATAGCTTTCAAATTGAGGTTCAAACATTATATTGTCGTAGTTTTCAAATCGAGGTTTAAACTTGATATTGTCATAGCTTTCAAATTGAAGTTTTAAATTTTATATTGTCATAGCTTTCAAATTGAGGTTCAAACTTTATATTGTCATAGTTTTCAAATTGAGGTTCAAACTTTGTAACGTCATAGTTTTTAAAAACTGAGAAAATATTTTATGAAATTTAAAATTTGTCTATGAATATAAGTTTAGTTATAAATAGTAAAACAAATATTTTATAAATTCGTTGCTCTCACGTTAAAGGCAGGGGTGGTGGGCAAAAAGTTTAGGGCTTTGTTTGTTCCAAGCTCTGGTCATCTTAATTTTTTGCAAATGACCCTTATTTGACATGAAAATAAACATATAATTATTTGGATGTGCTCCACCTCCGGAGCACATCTCAAACAACAAAAAAACTTGCTACGTCATACAATCAACGTACTTCTATACAACTAGACAACTTTTATTCTTAAAAAGCATTAACTACAAATATAGTTAACACAAACTACAAATATAGGTCAAATAAAGACAGAATAAAAAATAAAACTTAATTTCTTTAAAAGCCTAAATAAATAAAGTTGGTTTTTGTCCCAAAAAAGGGCTTTAAACGATTATTTAACATAGTGTGACTGTTTAACTCTGAAGTTTGCATAGTTTTTTAAAAAAGTTTAAAATACAATCTGTGAGTATTTTTCTGCTACAATAAGTAGATTTGAGACAGCGTGCCCAAACAATTGCATTTAAACACTCATTTACATTTTGCGTTTGTATGGAGGCATTTCTTCGGCAATGAAAATTGGCTTAACTCAAGTGCATAATCAGTAACTGATTTTTGGTGTTTAAGCTGTTTTCCAGACATGGAGCAAATTTTTAATATTTTTATGTTTATACTTATGTCAAATAATGGTGCTTTGCAAAAAATTGCAATCATTGGAGGCTCGGAACAAAAAAAATATATAAATTTCACCCTAAATGCGAGGGACAACAAGTTGATGAAATATTTTATGTACTATTCTCAAATGGACTTATATTCATCAATAAACTTTAAGTTTCATAGGGTTATCTTTCAGCGTTCAAAATTTATGACCACATAAAGTTTGCAACCCCTCAATCTGAGGGGGAAGGGGGTTAAAACTTTATATGGTCATAATTTTTGAAAGAAATTTTAGGAAACTAAAACGTAATGCAAAATACAAAAATATTTCAACATCCAACCCCATAATCGTCAACACCACCAAAAATTCTTCGATCCGTCACTGTTTGCCGATCTTTTTCCAATGCTGTTGAAATAGTTTGTTTTTTTTTCTTTCTTTTTCTTTCTATTTATTTATTTAAATCAATAACTCTTTTTTTTTTACTTCTATTTTCAGTACTTTTTTACTTATTTTCTTTAAGATTTTCGTTTTCTTTTCTTATTTAAAAAAAATTAATTTTTTTTTTCGTGGATTTTATTTTTTGTTTAATTTATTGATTCTTTCTTTTCCCTTTTTATTTTTTCCTCTTTAAAAAATTTATTTCTAACCGTTAGAAAAAAGCGTCCAACCATTTGCGATGTCATTTCAAAGTCTACATATTTAATTATTTTCTGCTCAGGGTATTTTTTGTAATAAAGTGGACAGTAGTTGAAGAAGCTATCCTATACTTTATTTGTACCTAAATAATCAAATCCTAATTTTATTTTCTGCTTTTTAGTCAAAATTCTTCGGCACACGGTTTTACGGCGACGCTATTTCCATAATGATTTTAAATAGCGGTTTGTAATAAGCAAGATGGCAGCGTTTTATTATTCTTCAAGAACTTTGTGTCGTCCTTCGATATTAAATTTATTTTCAAAGTATAATTTGTCAATAAAGCATGTTTCCTATTACAATTCTAATATACCTGATGCTACTTATGGTGGCAGACATACAGTTTCATTAATACCGGCTGATGGAATCGGCCAATCATTAATAATGGGAATTGTAGAGGTTTTCCAGAATTCTGGTGTTCCTGTTGACTTTGAAGAGTGTTATATTACTGGAGATACAAATGAAGAAAAAATGAAATCATTTAATGATATCAAAACGTCAGTATTAAGAAATGGGACCGCTCTGAAAGGAAATTGGGCAACTAGTATGGGAATTGACAGTAAATCATATAATGTTTTACTTCGTCATGATTTGGACCTTTACGCCAACGTTGTCAAATTTAAATCCTACCCAACTGTTATTACTCGTCATAATAATGTAGATTTAATTGTTATCAGAGAAAATACAGAAGGTGAATACACTAATTTAGAGCATGAAAACATACCTGGAGTTATTGAGATGATTAAGATCATTACTAAAAAGAAGTCTGAACGTATTGCTAAATATGCTTTCGACTATGCTATGGAAAACAATCGAAAAAAAGTTACTGCAGTGCATAAAGCTAACATAATGAAGTTGAGTGATGGTTTGTTTTTAAAAGTTTGCAAAGAAGTTGCTGAAGGTTATCCTGAAATTGATTTTAATGATATGATTATTGACAATTGTGCAATGCAAATGGTATCTAAGCCAGAACAGTTTGACGTTATAGTTACACCAAATCTTTATGGAAATGTTTTGTCCAATATTGCAGCTGCATTGGTTGGTGGGCCTGGGTTACCTCATGGTGAGAATCATGGAAATGGTATTCACGTTTTTGAATCAGGAACAAGAAATAGTGGAATGGATATTGCTACAAAGAATATTGCTAATCCAATGAGCATGCTATTTGCAGCAACAGCTTTGCTGCGTCACCTTCAATTATCTAAGCATGCACAACTTATAGAATCTTGCATCCATAAAATAGTGACTACAAATCAAGCACGTACAGTAGATATTGGTGGAAACACCTCTACATCAGAGTTTTTTGAAATTCTTGTGAAAGAAGTTGAAGCGTATAGATACAAAAGAAAAGTACAAATGAAGAAGTAATAGATTTAAACTAGATTATTATTTTCAAATCTGTCTTATTTATTTTTCATGTTTGTTTTACAAAATAATATTTTATAAAAGTATGATTTAAATGGAACTTAATAAACTTATTTTGATAATATGAATGATTAACTATTTTTTCAAATAATTTTAGGTCCTAGTTTCATGGATTTGTATACAAGTTTTTGCGAGCATTGCTGAATTGCTCAAATTTTGATGTATTGGTTTTCAGGCTTGTTAATTTTAGTCCTGAAGTTTCTCAAAGTTCTTTAGTTCATTAATAGTAAATAAGGTCAAGTAAAACATTTAATAGTTCAACATGCGCTTTCTTAATTATACAAATCAAACTCAAATTTTGTAAATTAGCAATTTGTATATGTAAAATATGTAAATTATAAGTTTTTTAAAAAAAAGATAAGAAATCTTTATGTTAAAAGGTATTATTAAATGATTATATTTATGTAGAGTTTGATGTCTAAGTAGAATATGTTTAATTTAAAGTTTGCAGATTTTTTTTATGATTTCCAATAAAAAATTCTTTTTATATGATTTTTATCTGCTGAAAAAATTGCAAGGCCAAGGCCAAAAGTTACTTGGCCTTGGCCTTGTAACGTGTGACATTAGCCTTGCTACTTTTAGCCTTGTTAACAACTCTGATTAAAATATTACTAAAATCTAATATTTTATTTTGCAATTTCAAGTTTTGTTATTAAACCTTTGTATTTTTTAACTTGAAAGTAGGTGAAATAGTGAAAATTCAATGAGTGTAATCAAAAATTTTGACTTTTAATCAAAATATATTCGATATATTGAAAATTAAGTTTCTGGTGAAACTTAATTTTCAATATATCGATTTTTCATATAAGGTTATATCAATGTTACCATATAAAATACTTTGATATAGAAACATTTTCGATGATAGGAATAAATAAAAAAAAGGCAACAGAGAACAAATCAGGCTAAAATAAATGAAATTAAGTTAAAAAATATTAGAAATCTTTTGCAAGTTTTTTTTTTTTCAAAATGTTAAAAGACAAAAAAAAGAAACACCTATTACTTATTTATTGTCGAAAGTATGCAAGAAATGAAGAAAATGTATTACTTTTTTTTTTCGCTCCGAATCTTTTTTAGGTCGTCTTACAATGTTCGGATTTTCTAGTTAAGAAAAAGAAATATATATTTTAAAAAGTATCCTATACAATAAAATCGTCTCAGAATTTACAAAAAAAAAAAAAATCAAAACGAGGATTAGCCATTATTACATTCCATCGTTTTATTTTAGTATGAATATTAGTTTGATATTAATTATTTTATAAACTAAAAGTGATTTTTTCTTAAGTTTTTTTTATTGAAATAAATCAACTAATCACAATATAAATTTATTATAAAATAGTAAAAATTAAAAAAGTTAATAACTAAAATACTGAAATTTAAACAAGTGTTAATTTGTATCAAAAAAAAAAAAAAAATGTGGCCAAAATAAACAAAGCACAAAAATAAAATTAACAAAACTTAATTAAAAAATACTTACAAAGCATTCAAAGAAAAGAATTTTTTCAGCTGGTCCAGATCATTTGTTTTATTTTTTACCAAGGTTGTGGTTTAACCCAGAACAAAAATTTTCTTTGTAAATGAGATCTGGACTATTGGATGATGCTGTAGCCGCCCGAAGACGACGAGTGTGTGTATTAATATCACACTTAGACAGCCGTGTCACTAATAATTTAATTTAAAAGGAGCCAATTGTCTAATTGTGCTTTAAAACTGTTTACTGATTTTGCATTAACCACTTTGCTTTTTTTTTTTTTTTCAAACATCTTCGCTTCCAACAAGGCTGCAAGCAACCACTAATTAGTGTTAGAAATTACTGGAAGAGAAAAGATGAAGATTGTAGAGCAAAATAACGATTGACAGACGACTAAAAAGATTGCAAATTATATGAATCAGGAAAGCAAGATGAAGGAAGCGAATTCCAAAGAACTGATGTTCGAGGAAAAAAACTAGTAAGAGTTTTTGGAGCACTTAGGAACAGTAACAGAAAAAGGATGAGACTTAATTGAATGACGAGTAACACGAGAATGAATTTTAGTAGATGGCACAAGAGACGCTAGCTCTTTAGAGCAGTGCCCATTATAGTATTTGTAGAAAAGAGAAAGAGAAGCAACATTACGACGAAGTGACAGGGGTTGAAGGTTGGCTGCAAGAGCAGGTCCAACTATGTTTACAATGCGTTTTTGCACCTTGTCTAAAAGAGAAAGGGCATCATTAGACGATCCGCCCCAGATATGGCAACAGTATTCCATACAAGGCCGGATTTGAGATTTGTAGAGATAGAGAATAGAATCCAGAGTAAGAAAGTGTCGAGCTCGATAAAGAGAAGCAACTTTTGCAGATGCTAATTTTGCAACGGATTTGATATAAGGTTTCCAAGAAAGATCAGAAGTAAGAGTTAATCCTAGAAGATGAAGGGTAAGAGACTCATCGAGTACATTACCGTTCATAAATATAGGAAGGTCTAAATTATTGCAATAATGACATTAGCCTGAAAAAAAATTGAGTTTTATCTGAATTAAAGTTCACCAGCCACTGTGAGCCCCATGCTGTAGCAGAAGTGAGATCCTTTTCAGGCTCAAATGCCCCCTGCAAGCAATCAGAAGGAGTTGGCTTCTTTTTGTGACAAGAATAAATGGTAGTATCATCAGAAAACAATGCCACCTTAGATGTGAGAATATCTGGAAGATCGTTAATGTAAATTAAAAAGAGTATAGGGCCAAGGATTGAACCTTGAGGAACCCCTGAGGTTACAGAATAAGAAGAAGAGTGCTGTCCATCGAGGACAACTTTTATACTACGGTTAGAAAGGTAGGATTCAATAATCTTAAAGATGTTTCCAGATACACCATAAGAAGAAAGCTTATGGAGAAGACCAGTATGCCAAACTTTATCAAACGCCTTAGAAATGTCAAGAGCGATGGCCTTAACCTCTCCTCCTTTTGATTTGCTATCAATAAAACCTATCGGTTATTATTGATAGCAAATCAGCTGAAGGACGAGAAGATCGAAATCCATATTGATGATCAGAAAGTAGGTTGTGAGATTTTATCTTTGTAGTTTATTCCATGTTTTTGTTATTCTGTTTGTAAAGAATTAGTGTCTTAAGTTGCACATTGTTTTTTCGCGTTCAAACAGTTTAATGTTTGTAAAAAAATTCGTAAAAACCTAAAAAAAATATATTACTCTAATCTAATCACTAAATATAAAAATGACTCAAAACAAATATGGAAAATATTGAAAGAAATAAGGGGAAACAAATAAACCTGTTCAAATTTCCTTCCGAAAATGATTAAAATAAACAATGTATGTGTATATCAACCAAATGAAATAGCGAAAGAATTTAATAAATACTTTACTGATATCGGAAGTAGGCTGGCTGATAGGATTCCTTCTACAAATATTTTCTTTAATGATTTTTTGATAACTTCAAAAAATTTACTTTCTCCCTATAACTTATTCCTAGACTTATCGATTGAAGAGTTTGAAAGAGCCTTCAAATCTTTAAAAATAAACAAAGCAATCGGTGCGGATGGAATAAACGGGAACATTATTATAGTTGGCTATGAAAGTTTGAAAAATATTCTGTTTAAAGTTTTCTAAACATCTATACAACAAGGGGTTTTCCCTGATCTATTAGAAATTGCCAAAGTTATTCCGATTTGTAAAAAAGGAGAAAAATCAAACGTAAATAATTATCGTCCATTTTCTATCCTTCCTACGTTTTCAAAAATATTAGCAAAAATCATCTTCGAAAAGACATACAACTACCTGATTTCAAATAATTTACTTTATAAAAATCAATCCGGCTTTAAAAAAACAGTCCAACTGAACAAGCCATTATTTAGTTTACACGTGAAGTCTCAAATTCTTTTGCTAAATCACAGTATACTCTTGGTGTTTTTGTCAATTTATCAAAAGCTTTTGGTACAATCAATCATGATATCTTACTTAAAAAACTTGAGTTCTACGGAATAACTGGTAAAATGGTCAAATGGTATAAAAGCTACTAGTCAAATAGAAAGCAGTTTGTCTACCACGGAGAAGAATTGCTCCCTATTGATCTTCAAAATTATACATTATTTAAAATAAAATGTGGTGTTCCACAGGGTTTTATCCTTGGTCCACTTCTCTTTTTAGTATACGTTAACGATCTAAATAAGGCCTCGAATCTTTTGATCATCATGTTTGCCGACTATACCAATTTATTTTTATCAAACAAAGACATTAACAAACTTTTTTTAAATATGAATAAAGAACTTAATCAAGTTTCTACTTGATTTAAATGCAATAAATTAACCTTAAATATTGACAAAATAAAGTGGATCCTTTTTCACTCCTCAACAAATAAACGTTTTTTGCCTTATGATTTACCTAAACTTTATATTGATGAAGTAGAAATAAAAAAAGATTCCGCTTTATAATTCCTAGGTATTTATCTTGACAAAAATATGACATGGAAAGCTCATATTGATTATGTATCAAGAAAAGTTGCGAAAAATATTGGAATCCTCTAAAAGGCCAGAAATTATTTAATTAAAAATAATTTAAAACAACTATACTACTCATTTATTCATAGCTATATAAACTATGCAAATATTGCCTGGGGAAGTACAGGTAAAAGTAAGTTGCAACGTCTTTACCGCCATTAGAAACATGCAATGCGAATAATATATTTTTAAATCGTTTTTCAAATACAAAACCTTTATTTAAAGATATAAATGTATTAAACGTTTATGAACTTAACTTGTATAATATTTTATGTTTTACATTTTGCTGTATGAATAATCTTTTATTTCATGTTTTTAAAGATCTATTTACCTTTTGTAGTAAAGAATAAATATAGTTTGCAAAATAATAACTATTTTATTTATTTATTTATTTATTTTTCGTCATTTGACACATTTTACAATGTTATCCTTACATTCAAATAAATTTATACAAATGCAAGCTGACTGGGGCAAGTAGAAGACAAAATGTCTTATCGTCAAGCCCCTTCGTGAAAATAAAACAAAAAATAAAATTTTACAATTTCCAATAATATATAAAAGAGTGAAATTGAAAAAAGTTTAAAAAAACAAATTAAAAAGTTTGCAAAAATCAAAAAAGTTTAAAAAATAATTTTTATGCTTGACGAAACTAAAAAAGCTTGAAAATAATAAAAAATAAAAAAGTTTGAAAAAATAGTTTAAAAATCCGTACATATGCGTATACATATCCGATAAACTTCATAATATATATTTAAATATACAAAAGATATTTTGAATGGAAAAAAATTCTGAACATTTTATTGATTTAAGTTCATCTACTCATTTTTTTTTTTTTAAACAAAATTAAAACAGACAAACAAAAAGAAACAAGAAGAATATATATATGAAGGATATATGTATATATATACATATACACACATACATATACACATACACACACATACACATACATACACACATACATATATATATATATATATATATATATATATATATATATATATATATATATATATATATATATATATATATATATATATATATATATATATATATATATATATATATATACATATATACAAATACACACATACATATATATATATATATATATATATATATATATATATATATATATATATATATATATATATATATATATATATATATATATATATATATACACATATACATACATACACACATATACATATACATACACACATATACATATATATATACTTACATATATGTATATATATATATATATTTATATATATTTATATATATATATATATATATATATATATATATATATACATATACATATATATATATATATATATATATATATATATATATATATATATATATATATATATATATATATATATATATATATATATATATATATATAAACCAAAAGCACGTGTATATTTCGGGCAGTTTTACTAGAGTTTAACACGTGTTATTTGAGGTTTTAAAATGTCGCATGTTTTTATCAGTGGTTTCACATTCCTTACGGAAAGTTATTACAATATAATACTACGTTTCCGTAACGGTGAAACCATTAATACTTTAACTGGTATTAATGGTAAATAGTAATAGTTAATTTCACGGAATAAAAACCATTTTTGATACGTGTTATTCTTTTTGTTTTAGAAGGTTTTAAAAACGCAACAAAAACCAAGCGTAACTATTTTCTGAGTTGTACCGGCTGGGTATATATATATATATATATATATATATATATATATATATATATATATATATATATATATATATATATATATATATATATATATATATATATATATATATATATATATACATACACACACACATACATACATATATACATACATACAACACACACATACATATATACACACATACATACACCCAGCAAACAAAAAGATATCTAAAATGCATCTAATATGCATCTAAAAACTGGTCTAAAAGATGTCTAAATTCAGGTCTAGAACGGGACATAAATAGACGTCTATCTTATAGACGTCTTTTAGATGCATTTTATTCGACACAAATAATTGCCTTAGATGCATAAAAGATGTGAAATATACATCTTCCAGATGCATATTAGATGTATAAAATACGTCTCTTAAATAGATGTCTAAGGCGCGTTTAAAAAAGATAGATAATAGATAATTTTTTAGCTAATAATAGCTCTTTTATGCATCTAATATACTTCTAATATACATCTTTAAATGTATATTTCACATCTTTTATGCATCTAAGGCATTTATTTGTGTCGAATAAAATGCATCTAAAAGACGTCTATAAGATAGACATCTATTTATGTCCCGTTCACGACGTGAATTTAGACGTCTTTTAGACCAGTTTTTAGATGCATATTAGATGCATTTTAGATATCTTTTTGTTTGCTGGGACTTGTTTGATACAAAGGTGTTACAGCGGTTAAATTAGTCATAAAAAAGGATTAAATTAAATAAGTAAAGAAACATTTTAACTAACATTACTTAATTTTTATTTCACAAAAATATACATAAACAACTATATTTCTTCATTGCCGTCAACATTTTCTTCCACGTCGCCGATATCTAAAATATATGCATTAATGACATTTAAATGACTTTAAAAGACATGTAGAATTCTGAATCTATTTTTATGAAATATTATATATATATATATATATATATATATATATATATATATATATATATATATATATATATATATATATATATATATATATATATATATATATATATATATATTCACATACAGTATCGGACAAAACCAGTGCAACCAAATGATGCTAATTTAGTTTCTTTGTATAGAAGTGCTGAATTTTTTCAATTCAGAGAAATAACTATGTAACTGTTTAGAGACAACGTGCTTCGAATTTTATTCATCGAAAATTAATAAATTAATCAAAAGTATTGCAAAAAGTTGATTTCCTTCTGGACAAAACAAGTGCAACTCCACAAAATGTTGACTAAGCTGTATTTTGCTATCAATATTTTGTGGTGAATCCTTTGTTGTCGATCACAGCCTTGCATCTTTAAGGCATAGATTCGATCAGGTGATCAATGAAACTTTCTGGAATCGCTGCCTAGGCCTTTTAAATTTGTTCAAACAGTTCATCCTTATTACGAACACATTCATGATTAACTCTGCGGTTAACAATCTCCCACAGGTTCTTGATAGGGTTGAGATCCGGAGATTGAGCCGGCCAATCCATCACCAATAGACGTGTTTGGGATCGTTGTCTTGCTGAAAAACCAATTTTTATTGGTATATTCCATTCAGCATGAGGTAACATAACATCTTTCAGGATATTTTTATACATAAAACGGTCCATTATTCCATCGATTCGATGTATAGGACCTAGACTGTTAGCAGAAAAATACCCCCAGACCATTACATTGCCTCCACCATGCTTCACGGTCTTATGGCAGTAACGTAAATCAAGGCGTTTTCCGGCCGCTTGACGTACAGGCAGCTCTAATTGCTTTTGTATCTCAACTGATGATATCCAGGGATCCTTCTTGACAGATCTGACGATCATAGAATTCTCTCTAGAAGTGGTGGAACAAGGTCTTCCACCATTGTTATCTGCTGCCAACTTCCCTGTGGAACAATATTTGGAACATAGTCTTGATACGATCTATTTTTTCACGCCATATTTATCACAAATACTTTTTTGTGACATTCCACTTGAGTAATCGCAAATAATTTTCTCTCTTAGTTCCAATCCAAGACTGTCAGGAACCATTTTTGCACTTGAAGTCATAAAAATAATAAAAACAAATAACCACACTTCTCAAGGCTTACCGTGTTACATTTACCTTGTGATGATAAAATATTGCTCTGTGGAACATAACGCCTTGGTTGGATGTGGACTGTATTGATGTAATGAAACACTTGTTGTATTTCACTTCTGGTATTGATGTTCTTCGATAAAACACTTTGATAAAACTCACTTCGATAAACTGTCTTGATAATACTGACTGATTGACTTCCATATACTGACTGAATTACATGTCTCTTATATAGTAACATAAACCTGTGTGAACCTGTTCCAGAAGATTCTAGATGCTTCTTTTCAATACTTCTGGAAGCTTCTGGATGCGTCTGAATGCTTCTGAATGTTTCTGGATACTTCTGGATGCTTCCAGATGCTTCTTCTGGAAACTTCTGGAAGCTTCTGCATGCTTCTAAAAACTTCTGGATACTTCCTTTAATAATTAAAAAACTTCCGTGACGTTGACACGGACCAGACTTGAGAAAATGAAACAAACCAAAAAAGTTGCACTTGTTTTGTATGCTGCAAAATGGCACTTGTCAACGAAATTCTGTCTGTGTGCTGTCACCTGTCAGCTGATTGCTCATATCATGGCATGCTATGACTCCAGACTCCTGAACTGTTTGCTGTGGTAGTATAGTTCATTTCATTTTCAAGACGTATAAAATTAGGAACACTTTTAAGCATTGTTTGATGTTGGTTGCAAATGTTTTGTCCAATACTTTATATACACATATATACATGTATATATATATATATATATATATATATATATATATATATATATATATATATATATATATATATATATATATATATATATATATATATAAACAAGAAGATTTGTATCTCAACCAGATACAATAATAAACAACAATTTTTTTATGAAAAAACTAAAGGAACTTGTATTATGGATACAAAAAGTCTAGCATGACACAAAAAAGTGGAAGAATATCTTTTTAATACAGATATCATTTTTGTAAATACTATTAAAATTATACCTCGTAAAACACTCCATATATTTACTAGATTTTCTAAGCTTATCTTTTCCCCATTTCCTTTTCGATTAAATTTGGACTGTAACTGATTCGAAAATAACCTGATAAATATTTTAACAATAAACTGAAATGTATTTATAAAGATTTTTATTTTAATATATGTAATAAATTAAAATATATTTTAGTATATGAATGTTTAAAATTATGAAAAGTAAAAGCATTAAATTTAAAAATAAAATGCTAAACAAGGTTTAGCATTACACTTACTTTAGCACACAAACAAACTTTAACACCTACAGTGAAGCTCCAGAGTTTATCAAATTGTCATGTTAAAAGTAAATCCATAACAAATAACAGTCAAAATGAATTGCTTTTGGTCCATTTTAATCATATTTCTAATAATTAATAAAAACATAATCATTTATATTTTCATGATCAAAAAAGCATGTTCTTTTGGCTTTCCACCACCAATCTTTTTCAAACTATCAAGCTGAAATAAATGTAATAAAAACTAGTGTAACTTAAATTTCTTTACAACATAAACATCTAACACAAGCTAGTTATTTTAGCTCATTTACAAATATTTTTCATTTAGATTCTAAATTAATAAACCAAATTTAAACAAACTTATTAAAAATTAAGATAATTAGATTATACCAAATTAGTATACTCGGTTTTATCTTTTAGTTTATTATCCAGTGTAACCACTTCGTCCACTGATTCTAGCAATTTCACCCCAGTAGCCTGAAACTTAATTTCTATAACTTATTTTAAAAGAACTTTTATTTCTGCAAGCTCGTTGAGAATAACATTTCACAGCTCTACAAACAAGAATAAAAAGATTGATTAACATATTTAGCTCATAAAACCAAATAGCAAAACAATGAAATAAGAACTTTAAAATTCAAATTATGCTTGAGTAACTCAAACTAAAATTCAAAAACACATGTAATTTTTTTTATTACTCCATCGCAGAAGTTGCCATAATATTTTGGAAAACCTACTTTTTAAATCAGCTAAAACTTTATCCTGTAAAAGGTTACGATATTAAAGAATTTTGTTTAACTACTAAAGGTAAAATGCTACACACATGATTTATCAGATCACAATATTATAAATAATCCATTTCTATTCTTTTATACCTATCTTTTACAATTATTTTAATACAAAAACAAATTAATTAAAAAAACCTCCACATTAACATTTAATGGTGTAAAAACCAAAAATACTCATATTAAAACTTGAAACTCTTTGACAATGTGAACTTTGGTTTTATTCTGTTCATCAATAAAATGTGAAAAAAAATTATCTTCTTCAATCTTTGAATCTGATAACAACTCTTTTCAAAAGAAATAATTATAATTAGAACTATAAATAATCCCTTAACCATACCTGTTACTTAATTTAATCTTTGAACCAATTTTGTACTCTTTCAATTTCTGAATTTAAACAATTTCAGCATGCTTTCAATCAATTTTCAATTTTCATATCAAACTGATTAAAGGATTATTTAATACAATAGAATGTTGTCAATCATATAAATATATGTAACCAATTTAACAACATTACATATAATAGGACACCCAAATAGTTAAAATAAAAGGAAAATCTTAGTAATACATAAAAAAGACTAATAGCTAGATAGATATTATTCAGATCAAATTAAACAAGAATCTATTTCAGTTTATAAACCATTAAGAAAAAAATATGATATTTGCGTTATACTTTTAGCATTGGGCTTATTCATAATAGGTGGCGGAGGTTCTGGCAATGAAGAGTGGTATGATTTGTTATTCTTATTTTTAATGCTTTTTTTAACATATATCTCATCTGATGTAGAAAGTTGTATTCTTCACAACATGAAAATGAATCTAATTATCAAACATTTTGCTACAAAAAAGTAATTAAGTTACCTTTAAAAAAAACACAAAACAAGTTAGATTCTGACTATCTGTTATCTTACACTCTATCAATGGAAATTTGTGCCATTCTTTTGTTAACGAAAGGTTGTTTTTCAGTGCATGATTATAGTTTTTTTTTTGGACAATAAATTTGTTGCTATTCTTTGTCAATCCACTTGTTTAGTGCATAACTACTTGGTTAGAAAAACATGCAGAAAAACTTTCCTTTAAAGTTGGGTTATGCTTATACTCATTAGGCTTTTGGTCATAAGAGTATTCATTGTACAAAATCGATGACTCATGATGGTCAAAATATTCTTTTAGATTTTCGCAAGATAAGAAATCATTTCTTTTAGAAGTTCCAACATTCGATTTTTATTTTTTATGTACTAATGAAAATTCTAGTATTTTTTAATATTCTTTTTGGGCACGTCTACTGCGTCTCTTTTCGTATGCCCTTTTTGTAAAAGACATAAATGAATCTTGGTTCCTCGATAAAAACGATAAGTGCACAACCAATAAAACAATCTTTTGTGTTATTGAAAAACATAAATATATATATATATATATATATATATATATATATATATATATATATATATATATATATATATATATCAGATATCAGAAGGTAATCCACTGTTATTTAGTGTGGTAGCCCTCTCAAAAAAAGCATGGAATTCGACTATGAATGCTTAGAAGAACCAAATTGGCCAACAATTCCAAGTGCATCTGCTGAAGTTACCAAAAAAATGCATAAATGGTGTGGCAAAATATCATATATTGTAGACCTTTTAAAACGACTTAAAATTCTTGAAGATGAAAAGATAAATAACTTAACAGCAACAACAAATAAACCAACAACAATATTCACATATGCACAAGCAACATCAATTCAGAAAAATCAATTAAAACCAAAAGAAACTGAAGTGGTAATGATGGCAAAAATTACAAACGAGTTTAATAACAAAAAAAGAATTGAAAACAACATCGTTATAAGCGGAGTTGCTGATCATACTACTTTAGACAAACAAGTTAATGAAGAAAATGATAAACAAACCATTGAAACAATATTAAAAGCAATTAAACCAGATTTTTCAATAACAAATGCAAAAAGAATAATTCGATTAACTAATAAAGCTAAAAGACCAGAAGGACCACCTGACCTTATCTTAGTTGAATTGGAGAACAAAGAAACTCAAAATTTTATAATTAAAAATTCCAAAAAGTTAAAGGACAGTACTAACTTCAAAAATATTTTTATTAATAAAGACAAAACAGCAAATGAGAGATTGTTCGAAAGTGAACTCAGAAAAGTTAGAAATACTAGAAATGCAGCACTTACTCAAGAGGTTGAGGGAACAAATGGGAGGCAACGATACAATATGCACAATGGAAAAAAATATTATTGGGGTATACGATCAGGTGAACTCAAATGGATCAAAATTAGATCAACATAATTTACATATAAAAATTAAAAGAACCTCTGCATTAAACTTGGGTATCCAAAATGTTTAATCTGCCATAAAAAAATCTGCTATCATTCATGATATAGTGCAAAATCATTCTCTAGATATTTTTATACTCACTGAAACTTGGATAAAGTCAGACGACCCTACCGCAATTAAAGAAGATATGGCCCCACCAGGCTTTAAAACAATTCAATACTGCCGATCAGACCATCGTGGAGGAGGCGTTGCGATAGTCTATAGAGACAACTTGAATATCAAGCCACTCTCATTATCATCTACCTGTCTGTCTTATGAACGTACATCAGCTAAACTAAACCTGGCAAATACTATCTACAATATTGTTGCTATTTATCGATCAAATCCAATCATTCCAACAAACATTTTCTTTTTCGAATTATCTAAAATCCTAGAGGAACTTCAAACATTATCTGGAGAAATACTTCTGTGTGGTGACTTTAACTGTCCAGGTACTACTCCCATAACCTGCAATTCAAAACTTAATGAGATTTTAGAGACCTACAACATGATACAACGAGTTCAATCTCCAACTCGCATATCATCTACTACTGATACAACGAGTTCAATCTCCAACTCGCATATCATCTACTACTACTGGTATAGCCAAATTGCTTGATCTTGTAATAAATCGACATGATGATATTTCACTCAAGAGTATCCAAGTAACTGACGAGGGTATTTCAGATCACTATATGATTCGGGTAGAACTTTATCATCAACCTTCAAATACTAAAACTGTTTGGTTTTCAAAACGAAACTTTAGAAAACTAAACTTGTCATGCTTTATAAAAAAATTGCAAGTGATGCCATGTTGCTTATCACCTGAAAACAATGTGGATGATTATGCTGAACAAATAAGATCAAATATAACAACTGTTCTTGATCATTTAGCACCCATTCGAAAATATTCAATGCGAATTGGTAAACACGATGATCAATGGTTATCTTCAGATGCCAAGAATAAAAAAATCAGGCGTCGTAAACTGGAACGTTGTTATAGAAAAACTGGTAGTTTATCAGATAAAAAATTATATCGAACTGCATGCCGTGAGGCTGCAGCAGCAATTCATGAATCCAGATGTAGTCATTATAGGGCAAAACAAAATTCAGCATACGGTGATCAAAAAGAAACATGGAACATTGCCAAGAAATTACTACATTCGAATAGTTCTAAAACTAATAACACAATACCAGAAGCAAAATGCGATATAATAAGTCAATATTTCATACGCAAACTCGAAATTATACAGAACACTATCCAGGAAAGGCTTGCAAAAACTCCAATATCTAAATTTATCTCAGAGTTATCTCCCCCTGTAGATATTTTAACCACATTTGGTACAGTCACACCTAAAGATGTGTCGAAAATAATCAAAACTCTCAAATCTAAGACATCGCCACTTGATATTATTCCAACAAACATCCTTAAATCTTGTTTAGAAATATTCAGTCCAATTATAGCTCACCTTGCTGACCTCTCATTCAAATCCGAAATTTTCCCAACCTCATATAAAGTTGCTCAAATAACGCCAATTCCCAAAAAATCAGGACTAGCAGAATTTGACCTAACAAATCTACGCCCCATATCAAATCTCAATACAATTTCGAAAATTCTTGAAAAGCTTGCTTTATCTCGTCTTCGTCCACATGTAACATCATCTGTCAACTTCAATCCTCTACAATCTGGTTTTAGATCTTATCACTCAACCGAAACAGCACTCTTAAAGATATGCAATGACATCCTGCTAAACATTGATGATGGTTTGACCACTATTCTCCTATCTCTGGACATATCTTCAGCATTTGATACAATTGATCACAGCCTGCTGATTACCAGTATTAAGAATGATTTTGGTGTCACAGATATTGCATTAAAATGGCTAACATCATACTTGCACTCTCGAAAATCTTTTGTTTCTATTGGATCATCAAATTCTAGACTAATAGCAAGTTCAACAGGAGTACCACAGGGTAGTGTATTAGGCCCATTTCTATTTTCCATTTTTGTTTCACCTATATATCGTATTATAGCTAAATTTGGTACAAATCATCATCAATATGCTGATGATACCCAACTTTATACTTTCCTCAGCCCTGGCAAAGATAGCATCAGCAAAATCACTGAGTGTGCTAATGCAGTTACAACATGGTTTCTAGAAAATGGACTTCTGCTTAATCCAAATAAAACAGAAGCTATCTTATTTGGATCTAGAAAACAAATTAGCAAATATAAAAATGATTTGAATATTGCGTTTTCTGGAACCACAATAACTACAATAAATTTAGTAAAAATCCTTGGAGTCATCCTAGATTTAAAGCTCTCTATGGACAACCACATAAACAATATTATTAAATCCTGCAATTACCACATTCGTGCACTTCGCCACATTTGTCCATGTCTGACCAAAGAAGCTGCAAACATAATTGCTTGTGGCATCGTTAACTCTCAGCTTGACTATTGTAACAGCATTTTATCTGGCACTTATCAAAAAAATATTAAAAAACTCCAACGAATTCAAAATAACTTATCTCGTATTGTTTTCCATTCTCCTTTCCATTTAAAATCAGAAATATTGCTGAAATC
>NC_061158.1:55302948-55307948 GCF_022113875.1 Hydra vulgaris | reverse complement strand
GTAATTTATGTGGTTTTCTAAATGCTGTTATAAATGTATTTTTAATTGTTTCTTTAATTATTTCAATAGTAAATGACTCACAATCAGCGTCATTTACTTTGAGGTTATCTACATGCTTAAAGCTCAATGAGTTTTGGGCAAAAATAGATACGCCCCCGCCAATGCCGTTTTCTCTCGGTTGATGGATGGATTTATATCCTGATAATTGAAAGTTAGAATTAATCGTGTCGATGACACCAAGTTTCTGTCAGACAGATAATACTGAACTTGTTTTTTATATTATTTAACATTAATTTTAAAATTTCAAATTTTTTATTAATGCTTCTGATGTTTAAATGAAATAATGAAAAATTAGATGATGAAGAATTAAAAACATCTTAAACATCGTCAACTTTGTAATAAGCCGTTTCTACTAAAATTAGGTCAAAAAAGTTATTGTTTTTATCATCGTCATTAATTCGGTTAAGTGCATTTTTCCTTCCTGGTATGTCAAAAATAATATCATTGATAGCTTCCGCAATTTTAGCAATATTAACTAAGATTAATATTTAAAATACAAAATATAAAAAGTATATAAGCTTTAGGTTTTTTTAAGAGATTTTTTTAAAATCTTTAACAACTAATTTATCATAAATAACGACAAAATTCTTACCATTTATCCTGTGAGTTTGCATTTCTTCAAAAAGAGTTTTCCGTATGTTTAGGGTATCCAAAGAATAATCTTCGTTTATAAATATTCCTATTCCTTTTAATTTTTTCGAGTTTTTTAATATGTTAACTTTATCTTTGTAGTTCAGAAATTTTATCACGATTGATCTAGGTTTACTTTGCCCAGTTTTTCCGGTTCTATGTGCCCTTTCAATAACCACGCCACTTACATTTAGTTTGTTTTCAAAGATACTTAAAACCTTTTCTTCAGATTCATTCCAACTTTCAGATTCGCTCTCCGTTATTCCTTCAAGGCGCAAATTATTTCTTCTCACTCGATCTTCAAGTTGTCGCAGCTTATTTTTTTCTTCTGCACTAAATGCTACTTTTGTAACAATTTTTTTTTCAGTTTTATTGATTTTCTCCTCTTGGATATCTTGTGTGAAAGTGATATTGTGTTCAATATCTTTTTGACTGTGTTCAATTATTGAGACTCTGTCACTTGTTTTTACCATTTCAGATTTTCTTAAATTATTTTCAATTTGTAAAGTTTTGCACGTTTCTTTTATTTTTGCTATTTCTTTGAGCAATCCATCAATTCTTTCATTTGTAATTTTTAAATTACCACTAATAAAATTGAGAATGTCTTTTTGCTGTTTCTTAAACATCTCAGAGAATATTTCACGAACTAATTTCAAAGATATTTCTGAAGCTTCTGTATTTAATTGAATTTCTTTTTTATCACTATTTTTATTTTTATTCATTTTATTAACAAATTAAATACGAATGTTTAAAGTTAAATACCAATTATAAACAAAAATTTTAAAAATTAAGTTCAAACAATTTTATTAAAAATTTACAGCGCAAGAAAAGCACGTCCGATCACTTCCGTGTTGTGATTTAATGTGATTTTTTGACTATGCGAATAAGTGAACATGTATTTCTTTCATTTAAAGTGCTGATTCTTCCTGGACATAGAATATTTTGAGTTGTATTGTATCTTTAATACCGGCTGCTTATTCTGCTAAAAGTCGCATGTGTTGTGTAAAAATGTTTTTTAGTTTCTCTCATGAAAATGTTTTGTTTATTCATCTCTTTTATTTTACATTTTGTTTTACTATCAAAAATTATTCCAGTCAATTTGATCGTTTTATTGCTGAAATATTGTAGTTGATTAGATACTCATTTTTTCTATTTCATTTTACGCAACTTTTTCAAATATGTATAACAATTTGTATAAAAGTTCTCAAATAAATATAAATAGTTCGCAAATAAGTGCAAAGTTTTAGTCAAAGAGAGATGAAATTTTAAAGGAGGTTTGAAATAATAGAGTGGATTGTTAATTTTGGCCAAATTAATTATTTTAGATTATGAGATGTATGTCAAAAAAAAGTAATATAATTAGCAGATCAAGTAATTTTTTTTATAAATACCTATATTTATTTGTAAGAAAATAGAATGCTCATGGATATACATTTTTTATATTTAAAAAGAATCAAACAACCATTGATATAATATCAACCAAAGACCAATGATGTGAAAAAAAATATATTGGATTGTTATTAATGGCCAATACTGTAAAATTCTATAAGGGACTACATAAAATTTTTTACAACTACCGGAGGAGAGAAAGGTGACACCCCCCCCCCATCATTTTTGTTTACATATATTTATATCGCATGTATCTTTTACATTTGGTATATAACTTTTTTAAATGTTTTGATTATTATAATAATTAATTTTGTAAGCAAATATTTTAAAAACTATTTTAGAAATATTAAGCGAGAAATTGTTAAAAAGATAGAAAGAGAAAAAAAAAAAAAAAACTCTAATCCCCCTACTCCTCGCCTTCCCCACCCCTATTTATTGGTAATACTTAATGTTTTCTTTAGTAAAATTGAGCAGTAACAGTTAGAATGCCTGAAAAGTTACAGTTAGTATACTTAAACAGTTTCAGTTGACTAAGCCATTCTTTTGAGAAATTTCTGACCCTTGAAGACTGTTTATTGTTCCTTTGAGTTCCTGTACTTAATATTACATTTGAAAACATTTTTTTTCTTTTTTTTTAATTTTTGTTATAGGTGCTCAAAGAAGACCTAACGGTCTTGTCACAGACCGCTGAATAGCATTTAACTAGGAAGTTCACGCATCCTTACGAATGGCTTACTAACTTGAAAATTCTTTTCGGGAATAATACTTTTTAAGTCCAAAATTAGTTAGTTTCCATTTATTGATCTACCTACAATATTTTTATTTTCTAAGGTTGCTAGTACCCAACAAACATATCAGCGTTAAAACAACGTTGAAAACCAGTCACAGCGTAGAAAAAGCGTTACAGTCACAAAAGCAACGTGCTTTCAACGTTGAACAATGTCTTTTTTTGTAAACTAAATTGCGGTTAATTGAAACGTTGAATAAGCGTTGAAATTGTAAGTAATTTAACTTCTCAAAATTAAACGTATGTACAACGTGGAATCAACTTACGCAAAAAGCCACTTTAAAAACGTTTTAAAGCATATGCTTTATAAACGTTTAAAAACAAACCGCTTTTTAAACGTTACATTTTCAACGTTGAACTAGCGTAAAAATTTAAACGTATCATATCTTTTCAAAAATTTGCGTTTATTCAACGTTAAATAAAAGTTCGCAAATAATCATTGTAAAAACGTCACAAAGTTTATGGTTTATCAACGTTAGACATTATCTGCTTTTTTTACGTATTTAAGCTATTTATAAAACAACGCTTATTCATCGTAAAGGCGAGTTTTCACTCATCCGTTTTTTCACGGGAACGGGAAAAGGGCGGGAAAAATAATCACGTGGGCATGCGTAGTATAAGTTTTAATATGTCCAAAGAAAAACTACGCATGCTCACGTGATTATTTTTCCCTTTCCTATCCCGTTCCCGTGAAAAAACGGACGAGTGGAAACTCACCTTTACATATACCAACTTTGAAAATGTAGTAAATTAAAAAACGTTGATAAAGTGATACTTTGCCAACGTTAATAAAACGTGCTTTGACAAAGTTGAGGAAGTGGCACATTGACAGTGGCATATATATATATATATATATATATATATATATATATATATATATATTATATATATATATATATATATATATATATATATATATATATATATATATATATATATATAAATATAAATACATATATGTATATATTATACATACATATATATATACGTATATAAAATACATACATACATATATATATATATATATATATATATATATATATATATATATATAACATATATACATATATATATATGTATATAAAATACATATATATATATGTATGTATGTATTTTATATATATATATATATGTATGTTTTATATATATATATATATATATATATATATATATACATATATATATATATAAAACATACATACATATATATATATAAAATACATACATACATATATATATATATATATATATATATATATATATATATATATATATATATATATATATATATATATATATATATATATATATATATATATATATATATATATATATATATATATATATATATATATCAAGCATTCCCAGGAAAGGCGTGCGGTTTTTTTTCTCGTACGACCACGAAAACGTTTTTCAAGTTAGAAAACGTGATCACGGCTATTTTCTCAAGTTATATTATATGCGTTACTGAAAAATTGTTTTAAATTTAATAACTACATAAGAAATTAAAGTAAACTTAAATAGAAAACAATAATAATAGTTTAAGCAATTTGTGTGTTGTTTTTATTTTTGTTTTTTCTTAGTGGTTATTATTATCGGCAACAAATTTCATTAAGTCAAAGCAAAAAAAAAAAAACGGTTTTAGGAGTTAAAAAGGATGACTTCCCCATATTTTACGTGTTTTTTTTGTTTAAAGAGGAAAGGGAAAATATGTATCGTCATCTGTTTGTAAAATATATTTGTATAATTATAATGTAACAAGTTTATATCAAGAGTTAAATTATACGATCGCGTTTGCAAACTCTGGTAAAATATTAGGTGTTTAAAATTTTAGTTCATGCAAAGCTGTGTACTTTGTTAACAAGAAGCAAGTTATTAAAAGTTTGCTAGCGAGAAAGTTACAAAAAACAAAACAAAAACAATAAACTTTTGATGGGCATTTGCATGAGTATATTAAAGAAACTTCACAGGGAATGAAAATTGAAAATGAAAATTCAAATAAGTGCCAGTTTGAATAACCGGTAGTTTACTAATATATATATATATATATATATATATATATATATATATATATATATATATATATATATATATATATATATATACATATCTATATATATATATATATATATAT
>NC_061158.1:55270365-55301948 GCF_022113875.1 Hydra vulgaris | reverse complement strand
TATATATATATATAATTATTTTTAATAACACGATGTTAATTATTTTTAATAATATTTAACACAATATTTTTTATTCTTGATATGTTTCGTAAAATTTATTTACATTTTTAAAAGATTATTTTACAATAATAAAACTCTGAAATAAATTAAAATTAAAAAATAGAAGTCTTTACAGAAAAATAATAACGAACAAAAAATTACATTATAAGCCAATATATTTATTACAAAATAACTAACTCTAAAAAAAATATATATATAAATAATAATAAACTGACAGTAAAATTAAATAGTTAAGTTTATAGCATAATTTGAAGTTTGTTTATTATTTGAGGGACTTCTCCATTGAATGTGGAGGACTTATTTTATCTTTAATTTGTGTTTTGTTGAGGCATTATCCAAAATCTCAAAAGAACAGTTAGCCAGATTTTTGAAATTGATAGATAAATTTAAGTGTTTATATATATGAGATTGTTTATCACTTTTAAGGTGCTCATTTATACCAGTTGCCAAATGTCTGAAGAAACTTTCAGATGTTTGGCAGACATTTTTTCAGAGTTTTATTATTGTAAAATAATCTTTTAAAAATGTAAATAAATTTTACAAAACATTAGTAAGTGACCAGGGCCTTGGCCCCTAAAATGAGACTTTTTGCAAACCCAGCCGCGCCAAAATTATAAGCCCCGCCAAATTTATAATACTTAATATATTTTAATTTTGTGCTTACATTTACTATTAATTAAATACTGGCATATATTTATATATTTTAAAATCTAATTTACTTCCAATAAGATTGCAAGCAAACACTATTAAGTAATGAGTTACTTTCAAATAGAGAACCAGTTAAAAAACTAGGAAACCTATAACTAAAGATATAAAAAGTTGTAAGTTGTATGAAAAAGGAAAACATGAAGTTTTGTAAGAGTTATAAGAGTTTTTTATTGTTAAGGAAAAAATTAGAATTATTTATTATGCTGTAAAAAGATTTTATAGCATGAAGGGATAAATACAGTTAAAGGATGCAACTTGTTGAATATATAGCCAATTGAGAATGAGTTTTGGTTTATGGTTATAGAGATGAAAGTTTGTTTGAGCATTGACTATGATTGTATTTGTAGAAAAAAGAAAGAAATGCAACCTTATAACAATGGGAGAGTGGCCCAACCTTGGCAGATAAAGCTGATCTTATTACATTTATAATGTGCTTTTACTTTGTCTGAGAGTAAGAGAATTGTTATTTATTAATATAGGAATGCCAACAATATTGTAATATTTTTTTGCAGTTAATAAATGAGTTTGTTGTCTAACAAAAATTGTAGATTTTAAGTCCAGAATTTGAATCCATAAACCACAGTGAGCCTTAGGCTCTTACAGAAGAGAGGTCAGATTTAAAATTGGCTGCTTGTTCTAAGCAATTAAAGATTATTTTTTGTCAAGACAAGAGTATAAAGCGGAGTCATCAGCAAATTTAGTCACTTTAGATTTCATTAGGATTGTTATTGTAGATAAAAAATATTACAGGAGCAAATATAGAACCTTGTGGTACTCTTGAAGTTACTTGAAATAAAGAAAAGTGTAGGCCTTTAAAAATAACTTTACTGCTGCAGTAGAAAGAAATAATTTAATAACCTCAAAACCTTTACATAGAAAATTATAAGAAACTGATAACAGAGTGAAGAGTAATCGTAGGATACTTGGAGAGGTCAAGGTGTTTTTTAGAGTTTTGAAAAATTGAAACCATGTATTTAGAATTTTTTAAAAGTTTTGCAAAAATTGTTGAGAGTTCTGAAGAACACTTTTTAAAGACTATGATGGTATTTTTGTCTGAAGCACAAACGATAGAAGTGTTTAATTGAGAATTAATTTAGTATTGAAAGCCAGAGTAATTTCGATGTTTAACAATTGACTATTCTGTTTAACTGTCAAGAAGAGTATGTCCATTATATTCGAGAATCAAACTAGAGTAAGTTTTCTTTGTAAATAGCCCTGCTTTACTCTGGGGTAAAGTAAAAAGATCAGACCCATGATTTAGAGATTAAACGTTAGACCTACTTGAGTTATTGACACTGTTAAAAATTAACCAAAAGTCTATAGAACCTAAAATCGTAAGATAAGATACAAGGTTTAGTAAACTGAGAATAACAGAGATTTACATCAGACAAGACTTTATTTATACATTTGCTTATTGTAATAATAAAAAGGACAATTTGTTCTTAAGAGAGATGTTCTTATAAAAAAGATGGTAAAAAAGTGATTAATGTTGAAAGATGTAGAGTAGAATGAAGCTTGACTTAAAATTGAAGAAAAGTAATAAAAGCTTCCTAACTTTTATTCCAGAAGCAATATAAGCTTTTAAGATGCACTTTTTGTACACACATATATATATAATCATATCTGTTTGCTATTTGTTTAGATGATGGCATACAACATCCTTTCATTGTTATATAAACTTCAGTATTTATATGGTGCAGTATTTGCCAAAAGAGAAGATGATCAGATAGATGTGTGGTGTGACTCTAACATGACATAAAAAGGAGGCATAATCTGATAGATTTTTTTTTAGAAAAGGTTAAAGTAATTTAGGTATCAACATGTAGAGTGGTAGCAACCTCAATAAAAAAATACACACACATATTTATACAAATTATTTATATACATATATTTATTTTTACTTTTTAAACTTAATAATGATCATTCTAATTCAAGAACATTTTTTTATACATTTGCTATCAGACTGCTAATGATACAAGTTTTATTTTTTGATTTAGATTCTGTATTAGATCTCAATGATATCCTGGCCTATCGATACGACATCCTGTAAATCCACTCACATACATAAATCTTAAAAAAAAATGTTTGTATTTTTATCTATATATCTATAAATTGTATATTTTATATGAATAAATTGTATATTTTTAAATTTTTCGTTGTATATTACTGTTTGTATTAAAAATCGATTTTAGAAATATTACAAGTGCAGAATTCAACATAGAATTTAGTTTTATTTGCCTATTCAATATATATCATAGCCAAGTTTATTTACATTTAATAAAATTTTGCGATATTTTTTCCAACGCATTTAAGCGTTGATTCAACGTTATATTTCAACCTTTACTCGACGTCTTTGAGTCACGTTAAATTGACGTTTTACTGCCAACGTTAAAAATTCTTGGGAAATCGATTGCTTTAACAACGTTACAGTAACGCTTTTTAAGTAACGTTTTTTCAACCTTAAATTGCGACGCTTATGCAATGCTTTTTAAGTAACGCTTTTTCAACGTTTAGTTGCGACATTTTTGTAACGTTTTTTCTACGTTACGCTACAAGGTTTATTCAACGTCTCTTTGACAACGTTACATATCTTTGAAAATCAATTACTTTGTCAACGTTTCCGCAACTTCTTTTGCGACCGGTTTTCAATGTTGATTCAACGCTGACATGTTTGCTGAGTAGGTTGTGAGTGTTTATATTATAAAGATAAATTAAGGTAGTAGATCCCTGTTTCACTCTTTGCATTAGATAAAATGGATATAATTTGCAACCTAGATAAGGACAGAGGCACTGCTTCGATCGCAAATAATGACTATATGGTAATAACAATATATAGTGGCAATTTTTTATTATTGTAGAGTTTCTTATTAGAATGTTCCAGTCGCAGCTATGAAACACTTTTTTAGCACCAAGGTAACAGAGGTTTTAGCATCAAGGGAACAAAGGTAGACAGACGAGTTGTTGTTGTTATAATGTTTAACATTTTTTATTAATAACAAATTGGGTCTGTAAAGTTGAGCTATTTTTAGCAAAGCCAAACTGAAGAGGATGAGTTTTTTTATTCATTTCTGGACGGATAATTAAAATAAGATAATCTATTAGTTTCCTAAAGATTGGAATAAATGTGATCCCACGGTAGTTATTGAGATCAGTTCATAACTTTTAATTTTTTAGCGAGTGGTATAATAATTGATGTTGACTTTGGGGTCTGTCCATGATTAATAGAAAAGGTAAAAAATTTTCTGAGCCATTCTGTTAGTGCTTCTTAATGCTCGCATTTTAAAAATGTTTTGCTGCGATTCTAAAGACGTCCTTGGACTTGTTTAGTTTTAGGCGAGAAATAGTCGTTTTTGTACTATGCATCTTTTTTCAATAACAACATCAATAATGTAAAGAATACCTGAAACGGAATTAAAGAAATCATAAACATCAAACCTTCTACTTATACTAAGTCTTTTAATCTCAATATCAATGAAAATGTCAACTCAGATCATACCAGTGTTGCTAATATATTTAATCATTATTTTGCGACTATTCAAGACAAACTTTTTAAAAATAATGTTCCCTCTAAATTTGCTTTTGGCAACTTTCTTAAAATACCTAGTACTAATTCTTTTTTCATTGATCCTGTGACTAAAAATGAGGTAGCGAATCTCATAAAAGGTACTCTTAAAAGTAATAAAAGTCTTGGTCCCAATAGTTTGCCAACATTTCTACTAAAGCTGGTATCTTACATAATCTCCAAACCGCTATGTACTATGATGAATAATTCTTTCAAAAATGGTATTATTCCAGAAGCTTTTAAGGTAGCCAAAGTAATTCCTATACACAAAATGGGTTTCTATCTAGACTACTCCAATTATTGACCTGTTTCACTTCTTTCTAACTTAAGTAAACTGTTTAAAAAAGCAATGTTCGAAAGACTCAAGCATTTTTTTGAAAATCAAAAATTTATTTACAAACACCAATATGGTTTTCGCAACAAACACTCAACAACTCATTCGTTAATAAAAATTACAAAGAAAATTAGACAAGCCATCGATAATAAACACTTTGCGTGTAAGTGTTTATTGACATAAGAAAAGCACTTGATACAGTTGAGCACTCAATCTTCCTAGAAAAACTGAAACACTGCGGTATAAGAGGTATTCCTTTTCTCTGGCTTTCCTCTTATCTTTGTAATAGAACACAATTGTTTCAATCAATGGTATCAACTCAGGACTAGCTAAATCTTTTAATGGTGTTTTGCAAGGCTCGGTGTTAGGTTCATTGCTTTTCTTATTTTTATCAATGATTGAAATGTTTCTTCTAAATTTTCTACTGCTTATCACTTTGTGGATGACACCAACTTACTCCTAATTAACAAGTCACTTAAAAAACTTAACAAAAATATAAATCACGATCTAGCTAATGTAGTTCAATGGCTCCACTCCAATAAATTATCTCTTAACTCTAAAAAAAACGGAAATTATTATATTTAAATCTGTTCAAACAAAATTAAATAAGCAATTAAATTTCAGATTAAGTGGGCAGAAAATAAATCCAGTTAACTCTATTAAATATCTTGGAATTGAAATAGACTCTAATTTATCTTTTGCATCGCATCTTCAAGACTTAGTATTGAAATTAAGCAGATCGAATGCTATTTTAGCTAAAATTCGTCATTATATTAATCATAAAACTTTGCTTAACATATATCATGCTATTTTTCACTCTTATCTTAGATATGCTTGCCATGTTTGGGGACAATCTAAGCAGCTTGCTTTTTAAAGACTAACTCATTTCCAAAACAAAGCTCTAAAATTAATAACTTCTAACATACTAACTCGAACTGTAGTATACTCTATTTTTTATCTAAAGTCATTAAATTATGTGAACTTATTCAACTATCAAAATGCCTATTTGTTTGGAACCAAAATCATAATAACCTACCTCTTACATTTATCAACTTTTTTAGTTATAGGGAAAATTGTAAATATATTTTATGATCTGCTTTCAACTTTAAATTATCTGTACATAAATACCGAACTGTTCATTACGGCTACGAATCCATAAAACATAAAAGCATACAAACCTGGAACAACCTCCCTTCCCAAATAAAATATCTTAAATCATTCTCAAAATTTAAAACTGCTCTCTTTAACCATTTTTTATAATATAACTGTTAATAAATCTTATATCCTTTTACAACTTATTATTTAAAACCCTAACGCGTTTCTATTCATCTGTTACTTTTTTCTCTTTTCTATTGTGATATATTACTAATTTTAATATCATTTATTAAATTTATTATTTTAAACTGAAATGTTTCAATAGTATTCTCTTTATCGCTATTGTTGTTATTATTACTATATTTTTATCATAATGAATATTATTGTTATTATTATTATTATTGTTATTGTTATTATTATTATTATTATTATTATTATTATTATTATTATTATTATTATTATTATTATTATTATTATTATTATTATTATCATTATTAGAGTATATACTTTTATAATCGCTACTATTATTTTTTATCACAATAATCACTACTATTACCTTATTATTTCTACTTGTATTATAATTATTATCTCAATCTTATTTTCATTTAGTCTGACAGGTGTTTACTTTATATTAGTACAAATTACTATTTAATATTTATAATTTATAATAAATAATAAATTTAATATTTAATAAATAATATTTGTAAATGTCTTTGATATAACAACTATATTCAGAATATATTTGATTTGATTTGATTTATATTATAACCTTGTCGTATCTTGTACACTTTGAAACTTGAAAATTTGTAAAAGCATACCTTTACTTTCAAGTTATATATATATATATATATATATATATATATATATATATATATATATATATATATATATATTATATATATATATATATATATATATATATATATATATATATATATATATATATATTATATATATATATATATATATATATATATATATATATATATATATATATATATATATATATATATATATATATATATATATATATATATATATATACATATATATATATATATAGGCACGCTGGAAAGGGGTAACTTAGGGTAAAAACTGCTACTCCTGCTCTTTTGGATGGGGTTGCAAGAGTAGCATGAATGTGCCCTTTTTAGGAAATAGGTATGGTAAATTTTTGTGCTTTAAAAGCATTTCATTATTCAACTTTCATTAGTAATATTTTATTATCAATATCTGCCACCTGGAACTGTTAATAGAAGGGATAGGTGGTTATAGATTAATTTTTTTCAAATTTTTTAAAAGCGAAACAGTTTAAAATTTATTTAAACGAAACTTTAAAAAATATTTTATTGAAGAAAAAAAAATAGCCCAGAATCAATAAGCAGCAGTGGTGCAACTCAGAAACAACTCAGATAATAAACCGAAGTTAAAAAATTTTTTGTAAATCGCAATCACGTTTAGAACTAATATGTTTCCAAAAATCAATTCAAAATTAAATAAAATATGTTATATTCAATTTTATTCTTCTTGCTTTCGACATTTCCATCTTTTTGCTATTATGCTTAAACTCTTTATACATATTCGAAATGTTTTTTAGATGTTTTGCAAAAAAGCAATAGTTTTTTGAGTTTTATTTAGTTTGTTTTTTTATTTTCGATAATTATTTTTGATTGGTGATTAATCACCAAATAATCGAAAATAATTATTCAAAAATAATTATTTTTGACGATTATTTACGAACAAATTTATATCTCTTAGTACTTTATTTCTTAATCATAAACTTAACTTAAACCACTGTTTTAACCACCGAACAGTCATGCCGAAGGCCGAAAGACTTAAAAAAATAATAATAATAATAAGGAATTATCAAAAGCAGCAGCATCACCTTATCAGATCAAAATTACTACTATGTTGAAAGAAGATCCTTAGAGAATCCTCACGGTGAACTACAGAATCAGGATAAAGTTGACATAGGCAGTAAAAAAAACAGAAAAAACAGGAAAAACAAGAGTCCAATGCAAAAGATGGTGAAATTCAAAGGGAAAATCTTTTTAGAAAAGCGGAGGACTTTAATAAAATTGATAAAAAAAACTGACAGAAATGGAAGAACTTATATTAAGACTTGGTTTAATGACTTTAGTTAGTTATTTTATGATCGATCACTGAAAGCTGTTAATATAAAAATATGATTCATGTTCTGGTGGAGTGTTGAAGCATGTAGTTGGGAAAGAATTTAGAACATGAAGCAAATCTGCTGCAGCACTAAAAGTTGCGCATAACATTTATTCATATTTCTTTCGCTATTAATTTTTTGTAGGACTAAGTTTTGTCAGTCATTTTTTTTTTGTTGGTCATTTTGCTTTTGGCAAGTTTGATTAAAGAAACAAAATTTGCCAAAAGCGAAAATTATTAAAATATGTTTAAAAAGTAAATTTGGAAAAATTCTTACCGATGGTGTTGCAGGATTTATTTGGTTTGAACACCTATGTGTCTCGAATCACCCCTCAAATATTTTTGTAATATATTATTAGTATTACTTTATAGATTTTCAAACCGTGAGCTGTTAAAACAAATTGTGTAATCAAATTTAGCACAAATATTTACATTTAGTGTTTATTTTGCGCGTAGAGTTGAACTGATTAGATCAGCATTTCTTTTAAGTTCTAAAGAAATCAAGTAAAAATAAACTGCATAAAAAGCAAATTTAAAAAAAAGTGAAAAAGAATAAGTTTCATAGCGTATTGTTACGCAGTAGTTTGACCATAGAGATCGGTTTCTTAAATTTAGAAGCAAATGGTTTGAATATCGTGTAATTTCTAGTTCTGGAAAAGATTAAACAACCGTCAATTATAAAACTCTGTTTTAATTACAAACATATATAGAAAGATTTTTAACTTTATTTCAATATATTATTTATGTACATTACACAATGATATTTTGAGTATTTAATTTTTTTGATGAACTAAAGATTAAATGAGCAAAATTTGAGTACGTAAAAATGCTTTCGAAAGAACAACTTCTTAAAAACATAAATGACAATTCTATACTTGATCTAGAAATAGGAATTCACACAAAAAAAAAAGTTTTAAAAGTTGATATAAGTAAAATACGAGAAGAAATAGAAAAAATAACAGCATCAGAAGAAAGCGAAACAAATAAAATTACTCATCTAAAAAAATTAGAGAAAGAACAATATAAACCTTTGATCCATGAACTAGCTTACAAGAAGTCAGTAGAAGAACTGAAAGATTTGATAATAGTTTTGAACGATCTAGGCTATTTAACCAGCAAACTAGGAGAGCTAAGTCGAGATCTGAAGTATTACACTGAGGCAGCGGTATTTTATCATTACATAATTGCAATACTGACGGAAAAATTCAACGAAAGTGTAATAAATGTAGAAGCTAAAAATGAATTTATTATTTCAAACTATATAAATCCAGAGAATCAATTAGTTCATTTACAGAACCTAATATTTTCAGTGATTGGTGGAGACCAAAATAATATTCCTATAGTGCACGAGGAAGCAAAAATAAATAAAAATTTACTACTAATATTGCGAAACGAAACCACTGAAGTGCTAAAAGAAGTAGAATCTTATCGAAAACAAATTAATGTTAACGATCAAAAAGAGAAACAAAAAAATCAAGAACTTTACGTAAATGCAGCAAAAAATTGGTTTGAAAAAATAGCTGATCGAATGAAAAAGTTTCTGGCTAAGTTATATGATGATAGTGTAAAACAAATAGCTATAAATGCACCTTGCAAATTTGCAGTAATAGGGCTTGGTTCAATGGCACTAAAACAAATGACCCCTTATTCAGATTTAGAGTTTGCTATTTTGACTCAGAATAGCAATTATAAAAAAAGCGATGATCCCAAAATTAAAAGCTATTTTAAGAACTTAAGCCATTTAGTGAACTTCAAAATAATCAATTTAGGAGAAAGTATTATTCCAACTAGTAAATATCTCTTAGATATGAGTCATTTAGTACCCGTAGCAGTTAATTTTGATTTAGGAGGTAAAACGCCTCTTGGAAGAATTGAAAAGGATAAAAAATATGAACTAATACAAACAATGCACGGGATGCTGAGTTTTGTATATAATGAAAATAACTGGGCGAGTCATATTGATAAGAACTTGCCATATATATTACAAAATGTGTGTTATGTGTATGGAGATGATGAACTTGTAAAAGATTATAAAAATAAAGTTACAAACTTTTTGCTAAGTACTAGTTATGAAGAAAACCAAAAGCTCAGATTAAACTGCGAAATAAGAGCCTTTAAAATACTACAAGAAGGAATAGTAGAAATTAATTATCTTCATTCAACGTCGACTCTGCAACGGAAAGAAACTTTTTTTAAAGGCGATATACATAAATTAGAGCCCGAATTATTTTATACTGAAGGTCGCTTTTTCCAAGTTAAGCAAGAAATTTACCGATTACCTGATCGTATGGTATACAACCTTGCTTTGTATTTTGGTATTGAAGGAGAAAGTGCTTGGGATTTAGTAGATAAATTGGAAAACAAAGGAATAATAAATTCACAGGCAGCACTTAATCTTAAAAATGCTATAACATTTGCCACTATAATTAGACTAAAAACCTATTCTCACCATAAAGCACAGAAAGAAGATATGTCAATATTTGTAAGACCAGTTGCAACTGAGTATGAGATAAAAAAACGAGCTACACAAGTATTCTATTTATCTGAAGCAGACTTACAAGAACAAGGAGGATTATTTCAGTATTTCTATACGGCATTACCTTTACATGATAGATTAAAATGTTTCTGTGACCAATATCAATCTTTAGATACAAGCATACAAATATTTTTTAAGGACAGTAAGTTTTATAATGATGATTATGCTACTAAAGGTTTTATTCATTATAGATTAGCGCAATATAAGGAGGCTCAAAGCAATTTAGAAAAAGCCTTGGAGGATGAAACTAATAAAGACAACTTAAAGATAAAAAATTATTTGGGAAACATATCTTTAAAAATTGGCGAAAACGATAAGGCTACTCAGTATTACATAGATTGTTTAAACGTTACAAAAAAAATTTACACAGATGAACGTCACCCAAGTGTTGCTGATTGTCTAAATAACCTTGGAACAGCTCATAATGCTAAAGGACAGTATAATGACGCAGTTGAATGCAACAAAAAAAGTTTAAAGATATACAAATTTATCTATCAAAATGAGCCTCACTCAAGTATTGCTAATTCCTTAAATAATCTTGGAGAAGTTTTTAGACACCAAGGTCAATATGAAAAAGCAATAAAAAAGTTTAAAAAAAGCATAGGTATAAAAAAACTTTTTTACCAACGTGAACCTCATTCAGATATTGCTTCTACTTACAATAATCTAGGATTAGTTTATAGCGTTAACGGACAATATGATCTTGCTATTAAGTGCTACGAGAAGAGTAAAAAGATTTACCAGTTAGTATACAAGAATGAACCTCACCCTTATGTTGCTGATGTTTTGAATAATCTAGGCATAATTTATAAGAGTAATTTACAATATGATCAAGCAATTTTCTTTTACGGAGAAAGCCTAAATATTTACAAAATATTTTATCAAAATGACCTGAACCCAAGTGTTGCTGACTCTTATAATAACTTAGGGTTAGTTTACATGGCCAAAGATGAAAATGATACAGCGCTTAAATACTGCAATCTTAGTTTTGAGATTTACAATCATATCTATCAAAATAAACCACACCCAGATATTGCATGGTCTTTAAATAATCTTGGATTAGTTTATTGTGCTAAAAAGCAATATGATAAAGCAATTAACTACTATAAGGCAAGCATGAAAATGAAAAAACATGTCTACCAAGATAGAAATCACCCAAGTATTGCTAATTCTTTAAATAATCTAGGATTAGTGTATGCAGACAAAGGCCAATATAGTAAAGCTATAGAGTACCATAAAAAGAGCCTAAATATGAGAAAACTCATCTTCCAAGTTGAATCTCACCCAGATATTTCTGTTTCGTTGAATAACATTGGATTAGTTTATACTGATAAGGGGAAATATGATTCTGCAATTAACTACTTTAAGGAAAGTCTTAAGATGAAAACGTTTATTTACCAAAATCGACCTCACCTTAGTATTGTCCAATCTTTGAATGGTCTAGGATTAGCCTACTCTAAAATAGGACAGTATATTACTGCAGCTAAACACTTAAAGGAAAGTCTAAAGATACAAAAATGCATGTTACAAAATCAACCTTGTGTTGCTGAATCATTAAACAACCTTGGGAATGTCTATAGACTTCAAGGAAAATATAATCAGGCAATTAAAAAGTATGAAGAAAGTTTAGAGATGCTTAGAATCATTTACAAAGAGGCAGATCACCCTATTATTGCTTGTTCTTTAAATAATTTAGGATTAGTTTATGCTGATAAAAAGGAATACAACCTAGCAATTGATTATTATAAAAAGAGCATAAAGATGGAAAAAAGAATTAAAAGTATGCGATCTGACTTGAATATTTCGGGTTCTTTATATAATATAGGGTTAACATACCTTGATAAAGAACAATATGATCGGGCAAATAACTATCACGAGAAAAGCTTAAAGATGAAAAAACTAATTTATAAAGGTGAATCTCACAAAGATGTTGCTAGTTTTTTAAATAATCTAGGGAAAGTTTATCGAAAAAGAGGACAATATAACCTAGCAATTAGCTACTATAAGGAGTGTCTAAAAATAAACAAAGAAATATACAAAAATAAACAGCACTCTAATATTGCTAATTCTTTAAAAAAGTTATGGAAGTTATGTATACTTTTAGAACGGTTTGATGAGGCAATTTTCTACATAGAGGAGAGCTTACAAGTTCAAAAACTTTTATATCAAGATGATCTTCATTCTTGCATTGCTGATCTTTTATATAACTTAGGAGATGTTTATCAAAAAAAAGGAAAATTTGATCAAGCAATTAAGTACTACAATCAGAGCCTTATAATAAACAAACAACTCTACCAAGATGAGCCTCAAGAAATTGTTGCTAATATTTTTAATAATTTAGGAGCGGCTTATTATGCTAATGAACAACATGAGCGAGCAATTGACTGCTATGATCAGAGTTTAAAGATAATAAAACAAATTTACAAAGATCAAGCCCTTGGTGTTGCTTTTTCCTTAAATAATCTAGGCGTTTCTTATAAAGCTAAAGGAGAATATGATCAAGCAATTAAAAACTACAAGCAAAGCCTAAATATCTATAAATTCATTTACCAAAATGAAACTCATATTACTTTTGCTGATACTTTACATAATCTTGGATTAGTTTACGCTGATCAAAAAGAACATAAATTGGCGATTAACTATTATGAGGAAAGCCTAAAAATGAAAAATATTATTTACCAAGGTCAACCTCACCCTCGTATTTCTTATACTTTAAATGATCTAGGCTTAGCTTACTCTGATAAAATTCAATATGATCAAGCGATTAAATATCATAGTCAAGCTTTGCAAATGATATCAGATTTTCAAAACCATCCTTACACGGAGCTTTTTACAAATAATTTAAAAAACAATGCTTATTTATTTGCCCAAAAATATTATCTTTCACAACAAGAGGTTGTAAATAAAGTTTTGTCTTTTACATCAAACAAATTAAATTTTGTAGATTTTAAATTGCATTTTCAATTTGCGTCATCACATGATAATAATAACAAAAGTGAAGAGCATTTTTTAAAAATAATTGAAGATTATAAATTAGCACTGATATTTCTTCCTAAAAACGAGTTATCAACTAAATTTGAAATATGCAATAAACTTGCTGAATTAACAACGGATCATTATAAAAATATTGAATTATGGTTGGCTGTAGTTGAAGATAATGTTGATGAAATAAATAAATTAGCTGCAGACGGGACAAATTTTGATCAAGCACCATTTTTACCTTCTACCCCAATAGTAACAGCAGTATTCAAAGGAAATACTAATATGGTATCAGCATTAATTTTAGGAAAGGTTGATATTAATAAACCTAATAATAATCAACACCAAGCAAGTCCATTAATATGTTCTTTAGGATATTATGGACAACCAATAAATATGGAAATAGTTGAATTGTTATTGGCAAATGGAGCTGATGTTAACAAACCAATGTTCGATGGTGATACACCAATGCATTTAGCTCATTGCGAAGGTAGCAAAGAAGCTATAAATTTGCTCCTGAAACACGGAGCTAAAATTAATGCACAAAATGCCGAAGGTAAGACACCGTTACATTGTTTGCTAGAAACAAAGTCCCTTAGTACGGTGACGAAGTTAGAAGTTATAGCAGAATTCGGCAAACTCTTCGATACCACAATTAGAAAAAACGATGGAAAAACTGTAATTGAATATGCTAATGAGTACTGCCCTGAACTTACCGTTGATAATTCCCGTTTATTGCAGTTGCTTAAAATTGCTGAAGTTGTTGATCATGTTGATTAAGTTATGACTTACATCAGCATTAACGTATTAAAACAAGAAAAATGTTTACTTGAAGGTGATTTTTTTGAAACAAATAAAAACTCATCAAGTGTTTAAGTAATGATTTATTTTGAAACCTTTAATTTTGATTTATAAAATGATTTTTATGAAAAAAAAGGATTATTTTATCATAAAAATTATAAAACATTATCATTTTAGTAAAAATCAAAAAAATTTTTATATGAACCAGCAATAAAACTAGTAGAAAGTATAAATCTAAGGTGCAAGAACTTTTACGTTATCAATAAAAACAACTTATTATAATTGTGATTTAATTATTTTACAATAAATGAAAATTAAATATACACAGTGGAGAAGGAGAAAAAGCGTAAGTAGAATGGAGGAGAGGTGGGTCGTAGATAGGAGAAGTGGAACAAAGAGGGAGGATGTGGAAAAAGAAGAATAAATGGGAGGCAACGAAGACTTTCGGATTGCACATACAGTTTTTAAAAAAAAAAGGAGCAAAAAATATTTTTTTCCAAACATCATTTCCATTTTACTTTATTTTTAATCCAACTATTTAAAAATCATTTCATCAACTTATATATATTAAATTTACAATTTTCAGATTGCATAAAATTGTTTATGATGATCTGTTTGCCACATTTTAAGTCTTTTAAAACAATTTGAATTTTAGAAGTTAAGATACATAAGAGTAGGATAAAAAGCAAAAATAAAAAGTGGCAAATAATACGTATGAAAGATGTTCCATGATCAGTAACAGAGAAATAGCAACATGATTAAAACTGCAGAAAATTGCGTCAAAATTATTTTGAAAGCATGTGAAAGTTAGGTCTTATATAAAAGACATAACTTTTACAAGTTTTCAGAATGTTTTTGAAATTTTTTTGAAATATATTAAAAAATGTTTTTGCTGTTTTATGCAATTGTTAGAAAATCCATTCTGAAAGTTTCAGAGATTAGCTCTTAACATTAAGGTAGTGAGAATTTGAGAGAATAACACTTTCTTTGAAAATGTTTCCACATTTTTAAAGACCATCTTATTCTCTCAAATTCTCAAGTAGTTTTCAAGCAAGTAATTTTCAGCAAAGAAAGTAACTTTGAAGTAATAAATAGAAAAAGCAAAACTCTTGTTTTTGCTTTATTGTACGGAGGTGGTAGGAGTGTTGGTATTTTGGGCTGCTTTAGTTTTAACATAGTTTGTGTAAAAGTTCTCAATAATTGCTGTTTTATAAGAAGCCTACGAAACTTTAGCCTACTCAATTCTGAATATATATTTATAGCAGAACCAATAAAGAAATATTTAAAGAAATATGCTGAGCTAGTATAACTTCATATTTATTGTGACTAATTCTTCCTTTCATACCTAAATTAGCTGTCCAGTGTCAGATTATATTTTATTACAACTCAAGAAAATTGTCAGTTATACTAACTGAGCCTTTACCAATGACTATTCCGCTCTATGAAATGGCTATTCCGCTACACTGAATAGGTAACTGTAGGAGGGGTGACATAGGTAAAAAGTAAAGCCTTCTGTTTGTCGGCGTGCGGTTCTCAAATATTGACCGAAGGCCTTCGGTTGCGGGTATGCGGGTCATTTTTCAATTTTAGAAGGCCTACAACAGAAGGACTCGCATCATGTATGTGTAGGGTGTTAGAATGGTAAATCTGCAGTTAAGCGGCGTAAAAAAATTATATTATTTTGCTTTTTGCGCTCTCGTTCGCGGAGACTAAAAAACAAAAGAAATTCAAAACGAGTTTTAATTGCTTTGAAAGGTTTAAAATAAGAAAGGTTTAAAAAAAATTATATTTTTATTTTCAAATATATTTCTATATAATAATAATAATTATAATATATATATGTATATATATATATATATCTATATATATATATATATATATATATATATATATATATATATATATATATATATATATATATATATATATATATATATATATATATATATATATATATATATATATATATACATATATATATATATTATTATATATAAAATAATGTATATTGTATTAATATATTATATAAAAATAATATATTATATATAAATAATAAATATTAAATATTAAAAATAATAAACATTAAATAATAAATTTGGTTAGCGCTTTGACGCTATACTGATTTAGGGGTAGGCGAGGGCTTCAATACAACACGTCGACTGACTTAGGGAAAACTCGCAAGGGAGTTGGTAACACATCGAAGGGTCAGAGTTAGGGCAGGAATCAATTTATTTTCATCATTCTTCCTTTTCCCTCTTTTTTTTCATTAAAAACTAATATCGGTACTGCCCTGCACCTAAACACTCTATCGTAATTTTTGTTTAAGCCATGTTTTTAAAAATGTGTGGCTATGAAAATAGCCGTTTTATAAATGTATCAGTTATAGAGGATACTGACGGGAAACGCAAGTAAGAAATGCTGAGAATATTGGAAATTCTTTAAATCTTTGTCGCCAAATAAATTCATGAAGATGTGATGTAAATAAATCTTTATAAGTTCCAAACTGTTGCCGCAGTTTACACTTAGCGCGCATCCATAAATTCTCGATGTTTTGAGTGTGGATTTCGTTATCTAACGGATCAACAAAGTGACGTTCATGGATAACAACAGCATGGAAATAAATTCCATCATTCAGCCTTTCAATCCCAGCATAAGATGCCCATCCGTCTGAAACGATATAACTTCCCGGCAAAATAAATTCCAATATTGCGTTTTGGAGACTCTCAGCAGTTCTATCTGGCACTTCGACTAAAAAACACTTCCGCGAAACCCTTTCAATACCACCAAACACCCAACGACCTGGTCGCCATTGCCCGCGATGGTATTTGCGATGAAAAAACTTTGATTCGTCAATTTCAATTACAATCGGTGTCCCGTCAGCGTTGATACCACCAATAACTGAAGGATTTGTTTCTAGTTCAACTTCGCAAACATCGCGACAAAAGTTGGCTCAATCAGCAAAAGTATGACTAGCGTCATTCATACCGGCTTCGTGTTGTATTTCTTTTTGAGGCATATTTCGACTCCAGACATAAATATAGTAAATTAACTTTTGTAGTGGTAGCCTACTTTTGCTAAAAAAAGATCCTTCTCTAACACTTTGCCTCTGTTTACACCCCTTGCAGTACCAACGGAAAGCATCCGCGGCATCTTTATATGCGTTTAAACTAAACGGCTGTTGACAATTGTTGCACTCCACATTATTTTTTATTATTCTACGCTTTGCCAGCCACTTTAAAGCGTCTAGTGGTTCTCTTATGTTGTGGCTAAGCTCCGTTAAACGACAATTTTCATTTAACACAACTTGTTCAGGAATAATTTCATCAACTCCAACAATAGCCGTTGGGGCACTTGGACGTCCACGACCAACTGGTTGCATAGCCGTCTAATAAAATATGTAAACATTTAAATATGCTAAGCAAGTAATACCATCATTAAAGTTAAAGTTATATCAATACTAAAGTTTAATAAAATTGAAGTTTACCTGGAAAATATTAATACAAAACTTTGGAATATAGAATCCAAACTTTAACGCACTTAAACTTTAAAAATTTAAAAACTTTGAAAACGCTAACTAAACTCCTAGATAAAATTTAAAACTCGCTTTTAAAATTTAATAATTGATTTAAAATTTATTTTTTAATAATTATGATATCTTACGTAACGCAACTTTAGATAATACGCTCACCACCGTTGATTTTTTTAAGTAAAAAATATATAATTATTTTACGCCGCTTAACTGCAGATTTACCACAATATACAATGCTTGCTATGTAACGTCGGAATCAAAGTCAAAAAGGGAAGATCTTTTACTACCCATGAGTACGATCAATATTGTAAATCCATTTCACACGAGGTATCTGTTCGTAAAGAAAATGAAGCTGGGCTTTTTCAAACTAATATACATCAGTTTTTTCCTATTGTTTTTCCAACTGTTTCGAAATTAGAAGTTGTGGCTAATTCTGGAATTGATTTTAGTATTATTCCTGAAGCTAAAATAAAATTAACTAAACCATGCGATGGTGTATTTAATAAGAGAAGAGAACTTGTAGTCCTTTTTAACTCCTATGGCATTATGGATAATATGATAAATAATAACGCAAAATTTGTTAAAATAGATGATAAAATTTATCTTCATAGCATTCAATGTACTGGAAATCACATCAAAAAATGTGATCATTGTATTAATTTATGTAGAAATAGATCATTCACTAGTCGATTGGAAGCAATGGGTGTTGTAAGAGATGTTTTAGAAATTATCGAATCATCTGAAACTCGTGAAGCAGACTTAGAAGCACTTAAAAAATTTGTAAAGAGCTGTAAACTTAATCATGCATGGTATAATGAAAAAAGAAAACTGTTAGCTGCAAAGGTCAGTTTAAAAATTGAAGGTATTACTTCATTATTAAATCTGAAAAAAAACTTTTGGCGATTGGAATTACTGTTTCAGAAACAAATCAAATTTCAGAATATGGTTCCTTTTTCCAATCATTTCATAAACTTTACAAAGAATATCCTAAACAAAATGAAACTCTACTACATGCAATGCAGTCTTGTCTAATTTCAAAAGCAAGTGGTATGACGAATGAAAAATTTCAAATTGTGATGTTAGATTTTTTTTTTTTAATGCTTCAAACATTTGGTAAATGTGTTTATAGATTTGTTACTGCAAATCTCCCTAGTGTTTCCTTGAGACATATACAACGCGTCACTGCAAAAACATCAAATAGTTTTATTCTTGATGTTTCTTTAGATGGCCTTAACAAAAGATTAGATAAAATTTATGAAATAATGCCTGGTACCAATAAACTAATTGTGTCTGTATCTATGGATGCTACCAAAGTAATTCCAGCCTTTTTAACTTGTGTAAAGTTTAATTGTATTGTGGGAAAGGTTGCGCTAAATCATATACTAAAAATAAATGATGAAACACTTAATGGTATTGACAGTGCAATAGATCTAGCAACAGAAGTTAAAGCAGTTGTTATAATGATTCACAACTGTCCTGAAGGAACAACACCAATTAAACTTCTATGTATTCATCCCCAAAGTACAAATGAAAGTAATTATACATTCAATAATCACATTTATGATGTTTTAACAAGACCCAAATTTCGAAGTTGTTTCATTTTACACAGATGGTGTATCATACGAAAGTAAATGGATAACAAAGATTTTATTATCATTTCTTGATTAAAAAACAAATGAAGTTGCTTTTATAGACGATAATCATGTTGCAAAAGCTATAAGAAATCAAATTTTGTCTGGGACCGAGTTAAAAACAATTGGATTGTATCTGATTCAACGTGGAATATTTGCACACGCAAGTTTAAATATATCTAGAGATTTATATGAAGTTAAAGACTTTGCATCTGATGCCTTGGTGTTAGGAATTTGTGACCCTAAATTAATAAAAAGATAATAGAAGCAGATTTTAACAGTCATGCAATTTCAAAGCAATCACAGTACATACTTTCTTTAACGTTAGTATTTCTTAGACTTTTTCTTATTTCATCAAATGCTGACGATATTGATTTTTAATTAAGAATTGCTTTTAAGTGGTGCTCAATGATTTGGTTTTTATCAATTGAAGGTATTCACTTTATAACTTTAAAGAACATTATTGCAAATGCAATAGGGTCTATCTTTTTGTACCCACAGGAGCGAATTAAATGCCCTAGATATTGTACTGAAGAGCCTTGTGAGCATTATTTTGGTTGTACTAGACAATTTGAAAGAGAATTCACAATTCGTGGTTTTATTCAGTATGATGATAGAATAAATCAATTTTTTTCATCTGCTTTTAGATCTGCATTAAACACTGGAGGGAATTCGTCAAAAGCTTATGCCAGTACTTTAACTGGCTTTGTTGCATCTGTAACTGCAATTCTAGAAAAACAAAAAACAAAGAAAAAAGAAGTTATCCCTACATTGAATTTATCACCTAATCAAGAAAAGGTTTTATTTGACCAATTTTGTCATCAATCATTTGCTAGTAAACTATCCAAAATAGTTTTTCCAATAATCAATGAGTTTTCAAATCAAATGAGTGTTTTGCTTAATACATGTGGAATTAAAAAAAACTTTGACTAAAAAATTTAGTTCTTATTCAGATTTAAAGAGCTTCTATACTTCCTTTATAGAAAATAAAAGTAGTCTGATAAAAGTAAACGTTAATCCCAACTTGGATAAGGCTTTAAATGCTGATAATGGCTATGACACTGATGTTCAAGAAAAATTGATAGAAATAATTAATAATAGTTTACAAGTAGCAATTTTAGAAATTGAAGTAATTCATAATGAACCAGAGATAAACAATGTCGATGAGGTGTTGGTTGAGATTAACCAAAGCATCATTTCTTTTCAGAAAATGTTCACTCAAATATCCCTTAAAGACATTTGTGAAGAAGGGTTGGCTTCTATTTCTGAGCAAGCTCATGTATCGTTTAATAATCACCAAAAATCTAAATCATTATTACAACGTTGGTATCAGGGTTGGCAAAAACCCGGGTTTTTGACCAAAAACCCAACCCAGCTGGGTTTTTGGGTGGGTTTTTGATGGGTTTTTGCTCAAGTTTGGTATAAATCTTTAGTAATCAAAGTTTGATTAATTTATAGTTTATAATATAAAGCTATTTTTCATTTTTTACAGGTATATTTTCTTATACAAAAGCTTTACTAATAATCAGATTGCATTTTTTTATAATATAAATCTATTTTTAAATAGAGTTATCTTTTTAGTTAAATTTAAAATATAAGTAGATTATACGTCTTCAACATGCCAAAGTATCATTCAGGGGGAAGAAATAAGGCTAGTGAGTGGAATGAAGTGACCATATTAAGTGATCAACCAAATAGAGTAATATGTAATTATTGCAAAGTGAGCATAATTAAAAAAATAGAAAGAGTTAAAATCCATTTGGATAAATGCAGAAGAAAGAATAAACGAAGCAATAATAATTCCGCTGAAGTGTTAAGTGATATATCAGTTTTAGAGTCAAGGCCATCTACATCTGCAGCATCAAATAAGTCTAGCCTGTCTGATGATAATGAGCAAGATGGTTTAAGCTTTATTAGTGATTCTTTTTGTTCGTCAATTGTTCAGTCAACTGCAATGACGATGCAACAGCAAACATCTATTTCTAAATTTGTTACTACAACAACAAGTAATCAGAAGGATGAACTGGATTTACAAGTTGCAAGATTTTTCTTTTCAGCAAATATACCATTCAACGTAGTAGAAAATCTTGAATTTACCAAGCTGCTTAAAAAACTTAGACCTGGATATGAGCCACCAAATAGAAAACAGATATCTTCAGAACTCTTAGTAAAGATAAATGAAGGTGTAATCAATTTAATGAAAAATGATCTTGCTGATGATAGTGCTGTTACCCTAATTCAAGATGGTTGGAGTACATTCAGTAATGATCCTATAATTGCTCATAGCATCCATAGTAAAAATAAACCTTATCTCATTTCTGCAATTGACACTGGAAGCCAATCAAAAACAGCAGAATATTGCGCTCAAGCTGCTAAGGATGCAATTAAAATTGCTAAAGAAACGTTCAATAAAGATGTAAGTGTTAGATGTTTAATTGCTTTATTTAATATATATATATATATATATATATATATATATATATATATATATATATATATATATATATATATATATATATATACATACTATATACATATACATTTATATATATATATATATATATATATATATATATATATATATATATATATATATATATATATAAGGCCTCATATATATACATATATATATATATATATATATATATATATATATATATATATATATATATATATATATATATATATATATATATATAAGGCCTCATATAAATACATATATACATATATATATATATATATATATATATATATATATATATATATATATATATATATATATATATATATATATATATATATATATATAAGGCCTCAACGGAAGAATGATTTTAATAAAATGATTTTTTTAATAAAATGATTTTTGGGGTGATTTTAATTCGTTGAACTACATGATGGTGTTTTAAATCTTAAAAATTGATTTTCTCAAAACATTAAAAGTGTGACTCTGATCGTTCTTCCGTTGAGGCCTTCATATATATACACATATAAGTTTCATTTTTTATTTAGGTATTTGCAGTATGCACTGACAACGAAAATAAAATGTCTAAAATGAGAAAACATTTGCAAGCTGAAGCCCCTAAGTTGATAACATTTGGTTGCTCTGCTCATTTTTTAAATTTGGTTGAAAAGGATGTCTCTCCAAAGTCTATAGTAAAGCATATTATAGCAATTCATAAATATTTTCGTAATCATCACCAACCACATGTATGTATTAAATTCTTTACTTATTGATCATATTCTGTAATACAATACTATGAAATAACACAGCTGTGTTAATGATATAAGCCTAATGATAATGATGGCAAAAGAGATCCTAGCTTTGTTTTAACAAAATTATTTTTTAATATTTCTTTGTTAAATTTTCTTAAATATTTGTTATAGGGTTGGTTATTGGAAAAAGGTGGACTGATGCCACAGCTACCTAATGATACTCGCTGGAACTCCCAACTAGATTGTTTACAGACATACATATCTAATCATTCTCTGTACGTTGACATTAGAGGTGAGCATATGGAATCCATTGATCCTTCGATAGGAAGCCTAATTGACAATCTATCAATACAGAGAGAAGCAATAAATTTATATGCACAACTGAAAATTGTTGGTGTTGCATTAGATAAGGTTAATAAAATTAGTTATTAATTAAATTTATTAAATTTAATTATATTAAGTATATTAAAACCACTTTAATTAGGAACAATGTCACCATTAACTTTATTTACCTAATTATTAGCAAAATTATTGTGTTTACTGTAGTTGCAAGCAGACGATACAACTTTGTCTGAAGCAGTTGAGATTTGGCAAAGCCTCATACATAATGAAAAATTGGCTTTGTACAAAGATGATATTTTAAAGAGGTTCAAGAAGGCAATTGTTCCATGTCATTTTCTTGCCAATTTAACAGATCCAAAATATGAAGGTAACTAAACAATTGTAAAAAACTTAAAGTATTGCATCTGATTAATTTTTAATAAAAACAAATGTAAAGTTTTTATTTAAGTTTACTACTCTTATAACTTTACTTATTTACTTAGGAAGAACATTGGATAGAAGTCAAGAAAAAGAAGCTGAGGAATGGTTGAATGAAGTCTATCCTGAATTTATGCCAGGCTATTATGCGTTTAAACTAAAAGATGCTAATTGTTTCCCAACATATTTATTCAACGATAGTGTTAAAAGCACAACATCAGCAACAAATTGGTGGAGAATTATAGAAAGAATCTAAGTCTTCCAAATTGCCTGCAAATTTTGCAAAATTTTTACGGCAGTTGCACACTTGTCCAGCTAGTACTGGATCCATAGAAAGATTTTTCTCATCTTTTGGGATTATTTAAAGCAAAATTAGAAATCGTTTAGGAAGAGAAAAAGCTGAAATGCTTGTACGAATTTACAGAAATTTAAGATCAAGATGCACAATTGCTGATGACTTTTAGATTACTTTGTTTTAAATGATTAAGCTTGAATATTATTGCTCCAAGTAAAATAAAATTCTTGTTTATGACTTACTAAACTTCATTTTTTGTTGTTAGTTGAGCAGCATCAAATCTTGTGTGTTAATGGAAATTGATTTATGAACAAAAAAATTAAAAATTAAAAATTTAAGACTAAAAACCCATAAAGTTGGGTTTTTGGTGGGTTTTTGGTCTTGGGTTTTTGGGTGGGTTTTTGGGTTTGGGTTTTTGGGTACCAACCCTGGTTGGTATAGACCGAATTTAAAAAATAACTCTAGCATGGAAAAATTTAATGTAAAAATAGGGAGTCTTTTTCAAGCAGAACTGAAAACATGGTTTGTCATGAGTATTTTTCGAAAAGCATACAACAAATGGAGACCAACAGAAAATGAAGTTCCTGTTGATAAAAAAGGCTTAGTTATAATAAATTTTACTTTAGCAGAATATGGAGTCTTAACCGGTAGCTATATGCTACCATATCAAAATGTCGAAAACGAAGAGATAAAGGACAATCAAAAAAAGTATTTTATGAAAATTGATTGCTATGAAATAACTGAATGGCTTGCTGCTGATTAAACTTTTATTAGAATTAACTTTTGAAGTTTCCTTTTGGTTTATTTTAAAACTGTTTTTGGTACTCCATTTATAATTTTGCATTGTTTTGTGAATATATTTATTTCATAACTATGTATCAAAGAAAAATTGTTTTTTTTTTAGAATGTTAAGTTCCCCACGCAGTTCCCCACTGTACTGATTTATATATATATATATATATATATATATATATATATATATATATATATATATATATATATATATATATATATATATATATATATATATATATATATATATATATATATATATATATACATTATATATATTATATATATATATATATATATATAAATATATATGTATATATTTATATATATATTTATATATATATATAAATATAGATCAATATATATATATATATATATATATATATATATATATATATATATAATATAGATCAATATATATATATATATATATATATATATATATATATATATATATATATATATATTATATACAATATATACAATATATATATATATATATATAAAATATATATATATTTTATATACAATATATACAATATATATATATATATATATATATATATATATATATATATATATATATATATATATATATATATATATATATATATATATATATATATATATTGTTTTTTGGAACACCCTATATATATATATATATATATATATATATATATATATATATATATATATATATATATATATATATATATATATATATATATATATATATATATATTATGGATGTATATTATGGATGGCCCCTTATATATGTTCTATATAAGGGGCCATCCATAAAGTACGTACGCAGGGATGGGGAGGGGGTTTGCCAAAAGCGTACAAGCGCAAACAAGGGGAGGGGTATTAAAGACAGTGAGGACATACGCGGTTTGACTATCTCTCCTAAACATGATTTTTTTTTTTTTAAAACATTGAACTTCACGTGTGTAACAAATCAGAATAGTGTTTTTTTTTTCTGACCAGTTTTTTTTTCTAGCTTCAGAAAAAAAAAACGAGTTAATTTTGAAAAAAAATAATGCGTACGTACGCGGAGGGGGGGGGGGTCTTTGAAAGCGTACAGGTTTGTAAAAGGGGGAGAGGGTCTTAAATCAGTGATTTTACTGAGTACGTACTTTATGGATGCCCCCTAATATAAAAACACTAGATTTAACATTTTTTGCCGAACCTTGCTTTGAAAAATGGCCCTCTACTCAAAATAGGTTGCAAACCATTAGTTTGACATAATGTTGCGCCTAACCTATCGTTGCGTCTCTTACACAAGTTTGAAGTTTTAAAGGCTATAACTGAATATTTAGTATTCTTCTAACAATATCTTCTAGAACAAAAGCTTTCCAAAATAAAAACACTAAAAAACCTACAATCTTATAGCTTTAAACTTATTGTTAACAATATAATATAAATGTTAACACTATAAAAAGCTTTTAATTTTTTTTAACTTTAAAAAACTTTATAACTTTAACCTGACTGTTAACAATATCAACTTAAATGTATACGGGCAAATCCGATTTTTATTATAGCATGTTAACAAAAAGGTTATTAAGAATAAAACCTTTTTTAAAACTTTTTTTATTTTTTTTTCCTGTATAAAATTATTTAAAATCTAACATATATTTTTCAGTATTCTTAGCTTCTTATTAAATGTTCTTAGCTTTTTATTAAATCCAGCTTCTTATTAAATGTTTCACTATATTTTGTTCAATAAATATGCGGAGAACTACCGTACGCCTTAATTTTTTCATTGCGCCTCTAGACCTTCTTTGCGGTCGTGCGGGTATTTAAAAAAACTCTGAAGGTCTTCCGTTTTCGCTACGCGGTCGTGCGGGTCTAAATGTAAGCTCAGAAGGCCTTCAGATACCCTTACGCATATAGATGTCACCCCTCCTGTAACAGTAAAGACGCTAAATAATCTATAAGATAGTTTACAATTTTGTTTTTATTTTCATTTAGGACTTTTCAAACTTGAAAAACATTTATCAATCTGTACCTAAAGTTAATAAAATAAAATAAATTGCATATGTCTCATTGTTGCAAGAGTAAATGAATAACGTTATTGAGGCGATACATATATTAAACATAACGCTTGCCTTTTACTGTTTGGTTTTGTCAAGCAATTTATAAAAAGTAATGCTTTTCCTTTAACTCATCCTTTATTGTGGATGAAGATTTATTTTTGCACACAATGTTACTTGTTGATCCGAGCTTAACTATTCTTTACAGCGCTTCTTGAAGGCTGCTTCATTTTGTTGCCCGTAACATTTTGGTAAAGAAAGTGTTTTTAGTATAGTGGATTTAGCGGTGACGCGGATGCAAATCGGCCTAATTCGTGGAGCGTTAGTTTTTTTTCATTTTCATTCAAAGGATGTGGGACTTAAACTACAAGATTTTGATGCAGGATTGGCACCTCGACTAAATGCATAAAAAAGGAGGTGCAGAAAATGCCTATTTCGGTCTTATTGTAATGATTTGAAAAATAAAAAAAATTAGGCAAAACAAAAAAATCAAATGTGCCATCTTGTAGAGGTAAAGATTCTTTTTTGAATAACGCAAATTATTATTTTTTTTTTTTATTATTATTTTTTTTGTTATAAATATTATAACATGTTATAAATATTGTTTTTACAACGCACGTTTAAATACATATACAATAGAAGAGAATTCATAAATAAATATTGATAGTTACGTAATAATTAAGTTACATAATAAATAAAGTTAAAGTAGAGAAAGGCTAAAAAAAGTAGGGGTGCACCAATGCATCGACCTCGGCACCGGTCTTGGTAACCATCGGCCAATGCCAATTGTTTAAAAAAGTCAAATTTTTTAATTTTGTGTTTCTATATTGTATAATAAAATATGATAATTATATTTTTTTATACAATATAGAAACACAAAATTAAAAAGACTCATTTTTCAAAACAATTGGCATCGGCCTGGATAATCATTGGCCGATGCCGATTGTTTTGAAAAATGAGTCTTTTTAATTTTGTGTTTCTATATTGTATAAAAAAATATAATTATTATATTTTTTTTTATACAATATAGAAACAAAAAAATTTTAAAACCTGATTTTTTGAAACTATCGGTTATCATGGCCGATGCATCGGTGCAAAAAAAAAAAAAAGATACGGAAAACATTACATTATCACAATCTTTTTATAGAGCCTCTTTATAAAGACATAAATACTATATTAATTTTGTATTAAAAAAGTCAAAACAATCAAATAAAAAATAAACAAAAACGAAAACAAAAAATATAGTCAAACGAAGAAAAATTAACCGTTAAGTTTTTCTTATAATCACATTTTAAAAATTTATTTTTTTGTTTGAAACTTAAGGAATTCACCATTAATTTATATTCCTTTTGACACGAAACGAACTTAAGGAAATCACCATTAGTTTATATTCCTTTTGACAGTCATTCCATAATTTGGATCCTCGATAAGGTATACAATATTCTGAGAACTTATAACATTTCCGAGGTAATTTATAATCGTTGTTTACATTTGATCTTATATTATAATTTTCATTTAGATTTTCTTCAAAATTGTTGTTAAAGTTTTCTGGTAAGAAGTTGTTGTAATATCTATACATATAAGTTAGATGCTCATTAGGTATTATGTTAAATATATCCATCATTTTCATATCTTTCATAAGTGGTTTTCATGTTCATGTTTGTGTTTAGAGTATATGATTCGGCAAGCGTGTTTTTGTAGCTTATGGCCAAGTACGCAACAAACAGAATTCCAAAACATTGTAAATGTTTTGGAATTCTGTTTGTTGCGTACTTGCCAAGATATATTTGCATACTTTATGAAACAGTGAATTAATCCATAATATATCAAATTAAGACTTAACATACTAAGGTATGGGCGAACTCGATACATAACGCCAATTGTTTTGGTAATTTTAGACTGGATATAGCTTATATGGGGAAGCCAGGATAAATTATATCTTCTTGAATTCCTTAGAATTTTATGCGTACTTGTTTTTTAATTGTTTTATTATTTAAGAAGAATTCGGACAGCTTAAATGTTTTTTTTATGAAATAGAATATAATTTGTTTTCTCAACATTAGTGAAAGTTTTTTTGCCCTAAACCAAATGTTTACTTTAGTTAACTCCGTATTCATATCAGTTTATAAGTATTTTATATCATTATTGGCGAGAAAGAGATTAGTATCGTCTGCAAAAATTGTTGAGTTCAGCTTTAATGACGCATTACAAATGTTGGTAATATAAATTAGGAAACACGAGTGGGCCAAGAATTGATCCCTGTGGTACTCGACATACAACGCTTAGTATTCCGGATTATACATTATAAACATATTGCTTTCTATCAGTAAGATAGCTCTTAATCCAGGAATAGGTTGAATTATTTATACCTTAATGCTTAACTTTTTCAAAGGGTACTAGGTGAAGGGTACTACCCTACAATTTTTATTTTTCAAAATATGGTACTTTTCTTAAAATGATAAACATTTTTCGATAGTTGTTAAAAAACTGAATATAAAAAATATCATTTTTTTACTTTTTGTCTCAAAAAAATGCTGAGTCAGCAAAAAAAAAGCAAAAAACATGCGGTCATAAGAACATGAATATCTTGAGTAATATTTGAGATAAAAGCTTTAAATTTTACAAACATATAGCTAAATGGTTGGTGGAGGGCGCCTAGTAGAATGTTTTAAAAATACAGAGCCAAAGTAAAATGGCACATATTAAGCTGTAAATATCATACAAAATGGTTCGTGGGGTATGTAAAATTTTAAATTCTGGTAAAAATAAAGAGTATTTTTTGTTTATTCTACTACCAGCCCTTTCTACAACTTCAATGAACAAACTGTGAAAATTTCAAAGAAAAAGAGTTAATAGTTTCTGAGATATCAATGTTCTAGTTTAAAAATATTTGAAAAATATTATTCTAAGAAAAACAGCTTTTAAAATAAAAAATGCCATTAACTAAAAAAATCTCTAATTAAAAAATATCCAAACTAGCCACGAGAATATGATTAACCACCTTTAATATTTTGTTCTGTGTCAAAATAACCTTTTCACAACACCAACAAAAAAAATTGTGAAAGTAGAGCAAACATATAAACAAACATGGTTGCTAAGGCCGTTGCTAGGGATTCGAAATTTACCTAGTTGCCTTTGAATACTAATTTAAGTACTTTGCTTTTAAAGGGAAAAAAAAATTATACTCGTGATCCAGGATGTTCAAACAGTTAAAATTAAAAAAATATATATTTTTTGTTTTTTTGATGTTTTTAATAGGGTAGTACCACAATGATCAACTGTGTCGAATGCTTTAGATAAGCCTATAGATACTCCTAAAGTTTGCTTTCGTAAAAACCTTCAGTTATTTGGTTGACTATCTTAATAATTGCATTCTCAGTTGAAAAATTTTTCTGAAATATAAATTATTCAATCAAAAATTATAAATAATTATTAAGCCAATACATTTTATTTTCAGCGCGAAACTTTAAGCACAACATAAAGGACAATTACTTATGTATTAATTCAGAAGAAATTTAATAGAGAAGAGATGTGTACATTTTTCTCTAATTTTACTCTAGGTGCCCCAAGATGTCCTTACCGTCTTATCACAGAGGAACGTGAATGAGCATTTATTTAGAAGTTCACGACTCCTTCCAAACCATGTCTTAAAAGTAAAAAACCCCAACTCTTGCACAGAAGTGGGGTTTGAACCACGGGTCCTTTGTTTGTGAAGCAAGTGCTCTACCACTGCGCCAGAGCTTCTCACAATTTGAAAATATTAATTATTTCCTGTTTTAAGTTTAGGTTAATATATTATAAAAATAAAAATGTCAAGAGCTGAAATGTGATTGCAGGACCAGAACATTTAGTTAGGTCGACTAATCATTCAATCAATCAATCAATTATATTTATTGACAGGCTCAAGGCCCAATATAATGAATATACAATAGGTAAAATAAAGTGAATATAAAAAATAACGCACTTGAATATAAACAAAACCCAGGGAAAAAAAATTAATAAAATGTTATAAATATAACTCAGCTCTCATATTAATTCATCTCTAATTTAATTCTCTATTTTAATTATTTTTATTCTCTAATTTAATTCTTTATTTAATTCATCTACAGCATCTCCAATTTTAATTCATCTAATTCAATAAATAAAACCATAGAATAATTATATAAAACCATATAAAACCATAAAATAATTGTTTCTCTTGGGGCTAGATCGCTCTAGTAGACTGTATATTCTGTTAGGAAATGATTGGAAATCTTCAAGTATAATTAATAAACCATCACCCTTATAACTATAAAGTTTAATTGACTCGTGTATGTTTCGAATTATGTTTGGTTGTTTCGTGACGAGACGGATATACAGCAATTTTATTGCAAATATATTTTGGCAGATCAGTTTTACAACTGGCATTTAAATGCCAGTCCGTCAAACTGTTCTGCTCTGCCGATTATACCAACCCAATAAAAAAAAGAACACTTGATAACGCTGTTAGTAATGTCTAACCACGTGTTTATATCTTAGCTTTATGAAACAGTTCGCTATAATAAAATATATATTTTAACTAACAGTTATCTAAAAACTTGAAGCTTTTTAATAAACTATAATTTAAATTCACAACAATTTACTATACAGTTATATATTTTTCAGTATAGTATACCAGATTAATTCAACCGTTTTTGGGTTAAAAGATATTAAAATGAGTTATTAAACTACTTAGTTTAGGTGGTGCACACCTTGTCAAATTTACGATCAATCTCATCTGTAGTACCAAAAAATCTTTATGTGGAAGCATTATATAGGCCTTATGAGTAATTTAATCAAGTGAAAAAGCAAGAGAATGTTTTACAGAAGAATTATAAAGCTGTAAAATTAGTTTAGTTAGGATCAGCACAATACTCCTGCTACTGGTAACATTTAATGCAGTACAACTTTGCCATAAGTCCTACTGGTTTAGCGGACTTTCTTTTTTAGGCAAAGATAAGGAAAAGTAAACTCTGATTTAGAGTAGCCACTACCTTAGGGCTGTTGGTTATTTATTGAATAAATATGGTACATCAATTTAAACTCTTCTTGGGCGTATGTTAATG
>NC_061158.1:55205365-55265365 GCF_022113875.1 Hydra vulgaris | reverse complement strand
TCAAGAACAAAGACAAACGAAGATGTAATGAAAAGACTTTTATGTACATCTGATTTAGTTATTTCATCTTATAGAAAAACTGTTTCATCTGTAAAAAAGAAATTTCCTCCGGGTGTTGTTGAACTTTTTATTTGCGAGAATTCTACGTTCTAGAATATAGATCTAGTTCGTAATTTTTAATGGTAATTAAACTAAAAAATAAACTTTTTTAGCAATATATATGAGCTTGATATTCATTTTATAACAGTTCTTATAAAAAAAATTAAAAATAATTTTGGCACAAAAAACGTGATTTTATCCCACTGTGCATTGGTGATTCAATTTGATTTGTAAATCAAGAGCTACTTCAATTCAAAATTTGATTCGAAAATTAAAAATGCTGATTCGGGTCCTTATATATATATATATATATATATATATATATATATATATATATATATATATATATATATATATATATATATATATATATATATATATATATATATATATATATATATATATATATATATATATATATATATATATATATATATATATATATATATACCCTTGTCACAAAATCATAACACTATAGTAGCAATTTTTGTATGAGTCATCTTAAAACTACTGAACTCCCTTAGAGCATGATGTAATTTATGGATGATCCCATAGAAGAACTAGACCTTCTATTAAATGATTGTCCTCAAAGATATGAGTTATATAGAAGAACTAAAAAACTAAAATTGTAGAACTAAAAGTACCTACAATATTAGTAGTTTATTCTCAAGGAAGTAATTTTGTAATTTATGGTGGATTTTGTATACGTCTGCTATAGATATTAATTATGCTTTTCATTTTAATGAACCCTTAATTATATTAATTCAACTACAAATTCTCAAATATCACTTAGGAGCTATGCGAAAGGTTTTTGAAAAAGATATAGTCTGATTACTCACTCTGTTAAGAAAAGTGTTTTAAAACATATGTACAAAGATCTAGATCAACGATCTATTAATGTTTCAGCTGCTGACACATTATCCCAAGGTGAAGTTGATAACAGAGTAGATATAATTTTTGAACTTGAAGATCCTGATCTGATAAACGATATTTGTGAATTTTTTGCTGGTAGTCATTAATAATTTTATGCTTTTTGGTCTAAATTAAAGGAATTTCTTGAAGAAAGACATTGGAACTGCTGTAGATGATAGGCCACATTGGAAATTTGTACATTTAGCAAAAGCAGTTTCAGTTAGAGATTTCCAAGATCAAGTTGCAGCTAAACTATCTGGTGATACTCCTATTCCATCTAAATCATACATCCAATTGCAGTTTATGCCAGCTAGAAAAGAAAAAAAAACTTCACAGAGGTATACAAAGATTTTAAATTTAAAAAGAATGGTACAGCAAAAAGAATGGCATACCTAATTCTTAATATGCAATTTGTATATTTTGCTACCACCATGATTATATTTGCTGCCATCATGTATCTGCACTAGTTTGTGGTGATGACAAGCATAGGATTCATGAAAAAAAATGTTGTTTCAGGTTAGTGATCATGACTTCACATGGTTCAGTATGATTCCATCTGTGTCACTGGTTGTGGATATACCAGAAAAAATATCTATGTTCTGGTATGATGGCTAAGTAAATGTGGAATATAAAGACAGTTAAGACATTTAAGCCTTCTTTTCCAATTAGACAAGCAACTGAATTATCAAATCTTATATCTGAAGCTGCTAAAATAAAACTAGTTTTGTTTATCTATTCTGATGGTGGTCCTGACCACATAGTAACATGAGTGTCTATGATTTCCCTTTTTTCAAGTTATCTATAATTTCCCTTTTTTTATTTTTTGATCTTGTCTAATTGTGTGTCACTAATTAGTTAATTCTTTATCTTTACTAATTGTGTAGTAACTAAAAGTGACCAGGACCCCAGCTCTTGCCCCAGTTAAAAATGAGATTTTTTTCAAACTAGGCATGGCAAAACTATAAAATTTAGCAAGGGTTTATAGCTGGGACTAGAAAAAAATTTACAATTTTTTATATATTATAATATTATGCTTACATTTAATATATATTAAATACTGGCATATATTTATATATTTTTAAACTCTAATTTACTTCCAAATAGATACAAGCAGCCACTATCAAGTTATGATTTACTTTATAATATAGAATAAGTAAAATTACGAGAAAAAGGTTAACTGAATACTTAAAAAGTTGTAGATTGTATATAAAAGAAAAACATGAATATGACTAAGAGTTATAAGGTTTTTTTGGTGTGCAAGAAAAAAAAAACTGGATTAAAAAAAAGTTTTTAGAGCATGAAGGGACAGATACAGTAAAAGGATGCAACTTGTTAAATAAGAAGCTAAGCAAGAATGAGTTTTGGTTTATGGTAATAAAGATTTTGAGCTTGTTTGAGCATTAACCATGATGGTATTTGTAGGAAAAAAAGAAAGGCAGCCTTACAACAATGAGAGAGTGACTCAAGGTTGGCAGATAAAGCAGGTTTAATTACATTTACAGTGTGCTTTTAGACTTTGTCTGGGAGTAAGAGGGTTGTTTTTCATTAATATAGGAATGCCAACATAATTGCAATATTTTTTTGCAGTATATAAATGAGTTTTGTTTTACAAAAATTCTGGATTTTAAGTCCAGAATATAAATCCACCTGAATATAAGACAGAATATAAATCAGAATATAAATATAGAATATAAATCGAAATATAAATACAGAAGATAAATCCACTGCAAGCCTTAGGCTGTTACAGAAGTGAGATTAGATTAAAAATCGGAACAGTGAATTAAATGTTAGACTTACTTTAGTCAACAACATTGTTGAAGACTAATCAAAAGTCTCTAGAACCTAACATCTGATATCAGAGCTTAATATCAAACAGGACCTTTTTACATTGGCTTCTTAAAATAATAAAAGGACATTTGTTCTTAAGACAAATACTTTTTACTTTTTTTTAAGTAAAAAAGATTAAAAATATGATTAAAGTTTAATAAAGCAGCTGCTCAAGATGGTGAAAATTGTTGAGTAGAATGAGGCTTGACTTAAAATTAAAGAGTAGGAATAAAAGCTTCCAAACTTTTAGTCCATAAGGAATAAAATCTTCCTAGATGCGCTTTATGCATACATATTATGGATATAAACATATGTTTGCTATTTATTTAGATGGCATACAAAATCCTTTCATTTTTATATAAACTTTAGTGTTTATATGGTTAAGTATTTGCAGAGAGAAGATGGTCAGATGATGATGATGATCATGTTGATTATAATGTTATTTATATATGCATATATGTACAAAATATAACATGAATTTTGAATTAAAAAAATATACTTTAGGATGTGTAATTATTTATGCAGTCCCGGTCACAAACCTGGCCTCAGCTATATTTTATCAAACCTGGCCCCGGTCAAATATCAACCCCAGTCGCTTACTAGTTTGCACTGCTTGTTATTATTTATGTAGAAATCCTGCAGAACCAGTCATGTCAATCTTAAATATGGGTCTTCAATCGGTTGGTGTTGCACATAATAAAATGGTTGATAGTAACAAAGAAGCTAGAAAGAGCTCTAATAGTGTTGCAAAAATAAGAATAATTGCAGAAAAGAATAATCTTCATGAAAATATATTGGGCTCAATAAAACATGTGAAAATACTTCTGAGTAAAGTAACTAAAAAATTAAAGACAAGAAGTTTAATGTTACGCAATCAGCTTCTAAACAACTTCAAACCGAACTTTGGAGTTGTTCGAAGTATATTAGAGGAGAAGAAATATTATATTCCCCTGGAATAATTGTCATCACTTTTTATCAAGACTAGAACATTTAAGTTATAGTTTATATTATTTAATATTTAAGTTAAAATTATTTAATATTTAAGTTTAAATTATTTAATAGTTATAGTTTAAACTATTTAATATTTAAGTTTAAATTACTTAATAATTATAGTTTAAATTGTTTAATAGTTATAGTTTGAACTATTTAATATTTAAGTTTAAATTATTTAATAATTATAGTTTAAATTATTTAATAGTTACAGTTTAAACTATTTAATATTTAAGTTTAAATTATTTAATAATTATAGTTTAAATTATTTAATAGTTATAGTTTAAACTATTTAATATTTAAGTTTAAATTATTTAATAATTATAGTTTAAATTATTTAATATTTAGGTTTGAATTATTTAATTATTATAGTTTAAATTTAAGTTTATAGTTTAGAGAGTAAAAAAGTGCTAAAATTTCTAAAATTGCTAAATATTTTTATTATTTTTAAAATATTTATAAAATTTCACTTCTTTTGAGACCCAACATAATATGCTTTTGAAGAACTTTTTTTCAAAATATTAGGGACCCATCTGACTTTTAAGGGTTTTGAGTGACCCCTCAAATTTTTTTTTATGCAATCATTTTTTAAATTTAGTATTAATTTATTACATAGAACACATTTAGGGGGTGGCAGCAGACAATTTCAAAAAAGTTGTTTTTAGAATCACCCTAATGTATGAGGGGTGCAAGGGGAAAACCAGCAATGTCAAGTTTTTTTCATTTTGAAAAAAAAAAAAAAATAAAGGTTGATCTTATTATTTATTTGCAACTCTATATATATATATATATATATCTTAGATTTGTAAATTAGTATGATCTGTTACATGATAAATTAACATGAAAATATTTTTTAGGAATTTAAATTATAATGCTGCATTGAATCCTGGAATGAGTGACCCTTTTGGACATTTTTCCCCTTGTAATTTTAGATTTTGATTTAGAATATCCAAAATAACGTTCAATATGTTGCTTATAATATATTCTGATACATATCTTTTGAGTTGAATTTAACTTCTTTTCACTTTCAAGCAATAGCCACAGTCAGGGGACGTGTAGAAAAACAAAAGAAACCTTTAGGCTTTAGATATACAGCACATTCCACAGATAAGTTATTTTATAAGTTTTTTTGTAATATTCTTAAAAAATAAAGGTTTATTTAATTCATTTAGTTAATTCTTATTATAAAAAACTTTTTAACCTTCAACTCAATTAACCTTTCACCATCCTGAGGCTAGCTTTCTCATCTTTGACTCTTTTGTTATGAAAAATAAGAAAAATTTAAACATGAAAAAAATAAGAAAAGTATGTGTGCGGCAAGTAAAGAAATCAATTTAGAAGTGAAATTTTTTTTACATTTTAGAGTTTTACATTTCTAAACTCAATTATACTTTAATATGCATTTTTTTTTTTTTTAATATAAACCAAGATTTTTAAAAAAAATTTCATGTTTTCTTTTTATTAAATTATTAAATTTTTAAATTTAAATACACTCAAGTTAAGAAAACTCTGATAAAGATTTATCATCGCTTAACTGACCTTTGTGAAGCTTAACTGACCTTTGTGAAGCTTAACTGACCTTTGTGAAGCTTAACTGACCTTTGTGAAGCTTAACTGACCTTTGTGAAGCTTAACTGACCTTTGTGAAGCAAATCGTTAAAATACTGCTGAGTTTCAGGCATGCAAAAACGTTTTTAAACTTAAAGGTCACCATACTTTGTACAGCTGACTGCAGGCTTGGTCGGGTAATGGGTGCGATCGCACTCGATAATTGACCACGGAAATTATATTTACTTGCGAAAAGCCGGCCTGATTTTTCAGGCGTTTTGAGAACATTTCAGTTTATGTATGTTTCCTTGTTTGTCCGCAAAATAATAAGTTCATTTTATTGTAAATTTTAAAAGATTTTGTTTTACGGACGTACATGGAAACTTATATAAACTTAAATGTTGTCAAACATCTTAGTGCTGAAAAATAAATAAAGAATATTCGCGAACACAAAAAAACCGCCAAATTTACGAACAACTAATTCTATTGGTTCAATTAATAAATAACCGAAATTACTAAAGAGTTCAAGCGACTGTTCTAGAGTATTCTGTTGAATTATTTTTCAAAATCTTTTTTGTTTTGTTTTTGTTTTTGTTTTTGTTATGTTTTCGTTGAGAATTCTAGCATCAATTGTTTTAAGAATATACTATCAAACGAACAATTATTTTAATACAATGGCTCATTCTCGGAGTCACATCCATAAAGCTATAAATGTTTTAAACTAACATTTGTTTACAAAAATAAATGTTTTAAATTTATATTTTTTAACTTGTCAACGTTTTGTAAATATATTATGGATTTAATTAGTATAATCTTATTTTTTATATATAAGGGATGTATTTATATGTATGTAATGTATTAGAAATTGATTTATTAACTTCAATTATTTTTGCTTCAGCCATTCTTACAAACTCGTTATACTTACACTTAAAGTTTTTTTCTTCTGTAAAATACTAATTAAAGATATAAAGCCCACTCACTGAACATCATCAGCGATATTGTTAAGCAGTTCCGCTTCCTCCTTACAAAGTAATTTAACGTTTTTAGTTAATTTCTATCTAGCTAATTAAATTTCCACAGTAACTCAATGATTTAGTTATTTCATTTGTTCATCTTACTAAGAAGAATTGTTTCAAATATGCTAAACTTTTCAAACTACGCGAAGCACAAAACAGGTACTGAAAAAACTTTTTTTTATTTATAATTAAATTTTGTAGCGTTAGTTTTATTGGTTTAATCTTGTTGGACTTGACAGGGCCGGGGGCTGCATTATTTTGGTTGCCTTTTTTATGTGCGACAGCGTAAAAATGATTTAAAAATACCGATAGGTCCTCTTGACTTTTTATCGGCCCATAACATTATGTGTCCCGGGACTATAGCTCTTCTACCCCCCCCCCCACCTCTTATTTCCAGCACTGGAAATAAGACATAAGTATATAAATAAAAATTATATATAATCTTTGATAAATTGAAGAACATTTGTTTCTTTATTAAACAATCATTATTAGTACGTTGTTACTGTATACAAAAAATGTGGCTTTTTTTTTTAAAAAAAAATTGCAAATAAGCGACGTTTCAAAAATATTTGCTCTAATCGTATTTATTTTGCTTAAAGTTTTGCGTTATAGCTATTTTTCTTTTTTTTAACTGTCTCTCATCGGTCCAGTTTATTTTATTGCGCTTTTTTGCTTGTTTTTGAAATGTTCTCAAAACGCCTAAAAAATCTGGCCGGCTTTTCGCAACTAAATATAATTTCCGTGGTCAAATATCGAGTGCGATCGCACCCGCTTCCCGACCAAGCCTGGCTGACTGGCAGTCTCTCATTGTACAAGTATGTAAGGGATTTTTGTGATAATTACTTCTTTTTTCCAAAAGCTTTTAATATAACAGCTCTTTCAAAAGGTCCATTCCAACTGAGTCTCTATCATAACATAGTAGGAACTTCTTGGGAGAAAATAATTTCACAAATATGTTGGTATCGGACATTTGGCTTTGTAAAAATGGTTTGATATGTTCAGAAAAATTTAGGTACATGTTCAACTCCATCTTAATAACTTCAAATGCTGAAGGGTTCTTACAACACATACGAAACTCTTCCATCCAATTTATTTGTAGCTCTGCTTGAACCTTTTGGTTAACTAATGCCATATCATGGTCACACTCCATGTAGCTGTGGCCCTTTATTGGTAATAATAGTATGATTTGTTGAAATTGTTTCTTATTCACTATATTAAAATGTAAAAAACGAATAATAATAGAATTCTTATTTTGCCCAGCACATGAATCACAAAAAAACTGCAAATGTAATATATCCATTAGTAAAATGTAGTCAAAATAGTTCTCCAGCATGCTTGCTACATTATCTGCTGCCTTTTTTACCGTAAGTTTCATTGTAACAAAATAAGTGAGCGCTGTTTGATCCAAAGCAGTGTATGTTAAATGTGTACATAGAAAGCTGTCTACGATAATAAATACTGTTTGTAGAAACATTAGGACAACTCACATTTTTAGCAAAGTCAAATACAAAGCTGCATTGCCAGTTTTTACATTACAACGTGCTTCTTTCTTTTTGGCATATAGCATCTCTGCTTTCCGCAAGTGAAGCTCTTTTTTTTGATGACTCTTGATGAGTTGTTCTACAGAGGTGCTTTGGTTTTTAAGTATAATATTGAGCTTGTCACATGTGGAGCATGTATCTTTACGAGGATAACCAACGATAATGTTAAACTTCTACAAATATTTTCCTGGTAAAAAATGAAAGTAGAAAATTAGATAATATCCAATAATATTCTTAAATAATCACACATTATTAAAGTACCTGTAGCTTTCTTGGTAAACTTTTTTCTGTGGGAAGCACTCCTTGCACAAATTGTACATTTTTGATAAGTTAAGATCCTCAGGTAAATACAGCTTTTTAGTGTCATGTAAAGCATAATGACTTTTTTTATTCTTTAAATGACTTGATATAATCACAATATATTTAAATGATTTACAATATGGTCTGAAAAACTAGAGGTCGATTTTCTTTGCTGATTTTTAAGAGAAACTCCATAAAAAATAATCCAATATACAAGCTTAAAAAATTCCTTAAAAAATAATCAAGCTTAAAAATTCCTTAAAAAATAATCAAATATACATGTTTTATTAACTTAACTAAGCCAAACTATTAACTTTCAAGCTCATATAAAATCTTTTTTTGCTGTTGTTATTTTTGAGAGAAACTTTGTTGAATCACATTTGTTCATGGTTTGTTTTATTTGAATTACTAATTATTAAATAAATATTTATTTCTGTTTACAAGAAATAGAAAGAGATCCTCTTATTCTTTCTATTCTTGATTTTCCAATTCTAAAAATTGATTAAATAGTATTAATGCAAACTGGAACTCTAACAGTATTATTATCTTGTGTCACTTTGATGTTATAAGAGAATGAGTGGTCATGAAGAAATCTTTTTGTTGAGGTCTCCTTCGTTTAACACCTAAAACCTTAATCAATGAAGCAAGAAAGCTGTCTTGTTGATCTTTATTTTTCATTTTATTAAAGTGCAAAAATAAAAACTCTCTCTCTTCTACTGTCGTATTCTGAAAACACATATAACGCTTGCAATTACTCGGAAAGGCCATTGTATGCGAAAATAATCATTCATTTCTGTCTCGTTCCCACTTTTGACCAAGTTTTTTTCTTTTTTTTTGGAATTTCTGTAGTGTTGGGATTTTGACTTTTATCCGCCAATTTTACAATAAAATGTTTGTTATTTTGTAAAACGAAATTTGATTGGATGTTACGCAAATAGTTGTAAAAACCGTGTGGACATCTCTGATTTAACCCTTGAACAATTTGGACATATCTGGTTTACCCCTTGTGACCCCTTTTTTCAAATGAAATTTTAGATCTAACTTTTTTTTTGTTTATATTTATCTTTTAAAAGATGCACTAACTTACCTATAACATAGTAGGGGTAATAACTCAAAAATTGTTAATATGTGACATCACTGGTTTTCCCCTTAGACCCTTTGAATATATATATGTGTATATATATATATATATATATATATATATATATATATATATATATATATATATATATATATATATATATAATATATATATTATATATATTATATATATTATATATATATATATTATATATATATTATATATATATATATATATATATATATATATATATATATATATATATATATATATATATATATATATTATATATATATATATATATATATATATATATATATATGTATACGTATATGTATATATATATATATATATATATATATATATATATATATATATATATTATATATATATATATATATATATATATATATATATTAACAGGTAATGTATTATTAGGGTATGTAATGTAATAAAGGGTAATAATACAAATGAGGTTGGAGTTACCTCAAATAATATAAATGGCTATAGTAATTAAAAATGTTAAAATCGAAAAAATTTAAAAAAGCGTCGTCACCATCAAATTATTTCGATTTTTTTTTTACAAACATTTTCAATCTTCAAATTTTAGTTCTGCTCATACTAATTTTACAAAATTCAACTATTAAAATTCAAATATTGCTTATAGGGACTAGTTAAAATTCAATTGCCGTGTCAATATCTGTGTTGATGACACAAAGGTTTGAAATTTTTTTTTTAGCTACAATTCACTTAATCAGCTTTGTTCTTTATTCTACTTCTTTTTTAAAAAAGTTGCACTCATTTCAATTTTGTTTCTAAATTGAACAGGTTCTTTTTATGATCCACTGGCAATATGGTTGTTATTGGTGACTTTAATCCTTATCATGCTGAATGATATGCATCTATAGTCATGTTACTGAGTTTTCACTCAAAGGTCAAAACTTTTGATTTTGTCAATCTCAAACCTAAATCAAATCCAAACAGTTTGTGATTTAATTTTTAAACAAACTTTGCAAGAAGTCAAAGGTAGTCTTATGCTAAAGTTCATTATTTTCAAATTACTAGATCTTTTATTTTATTTCATAAGTTCTAACAATCCTTTTCTATCTTATTTATATTCTAGTGTTTATATGTTTAAATATCTTTTGCTCAAATTTATCTTTTAAATCTAATAACCGTGGTCTGCTTGACACAAAATAAATCTTAATCACTCCATTGCTAAAGTTGTTGGGAGAACAAATTTGTCAATGTTTTGCAAATGTTTTCCTTGTTAAAATAATTAAAGTAGTTAAAATAGTTAAATCCTAACAATCTATTCACTATTTTTATGGACTATTGTTGTTTTTAAATATGTTTTAAATATCTTGAGTAATTGATAAAATAATAGATTAATAGATTTTTTATATAAAAAAAATATTTAATATTATTATTATTTTTTTAAAAATATCATATTTTTGCCGATAATCGATAAAAAATATTGTTTTTATTTGATTTTAATTATTTAAAATTATATATATATATTCTTTTGGATTTTATGATATAGTTTATCTTATATTTTTAAAAATGAAACCTTTCAATTGTACGATTTTATTTTATGTAATTACTATACAATAATATATAATCCATTAATACGATAATTTTATGGTTTAAATTTACTCTAAAGTTTGTTATTTTTCGTTTAAACTTTCTATTTTACTAAATTTATATTTTAAACTATTTTTTTTAAATAATAGGAATAAAAGAGATTAGAGTCTCCTACGCTTAGAAGTTATGCGTTATATCTCTTTTATAAAAGTCTTCAACTATAGTCTTTTATAATCATCTTTTTTTCCCGCATATTTTTTCTACAGTAAATCAATATCAATCAATATCAATATCAATCAATATCAATATGTATTTCTGAAATATTTGGTCTTACATTTCAAGGTTGTTTACAAATAGTATAAACTACTAACTTCACGTAAACACCTAATGATAACGATCAAAATAGTAATAATAATAAAGATAATATTTATAATAATAATAATAAATAATAATAATAATAACATTTTATTTTAACAATAGTAATAATAATATACTAATTAAAATAATTTAAATAAATCAGTAAAATTTTCCATACAACAATCGTTATTACATACAAAGTTACAGTTACAAACAGTAATAAACTGACAAAACGTAACAACTAACGATGACATGAAAACAACCACTGCTAAAATTATACAGATTTAGTAAATATATTTTTCTTATATTAACCGAAATATATTGCAAATAATATGACAAAGCAAATAAATAGAATGCAAAAAAGAAAAATACTGAGAAAATCAAAGCAAAACAAAAGTTACAACAAACATTACAAGCTAAACAAAAATTTACGTTAAGTTCATTTGGCAATAAAAGCAAAAAACAACATCAACAACTACAAGAAAAGAACAACATAAATTAGAAATAATAAAGAAAGAAAAAAAAAAAATATTAATAATAATACACGGTAGAATAAAACATTTATAACAAATGCTTAAAACGAAAATAAAAACAAAAAATATATAACACTATAAAAAATTAGATATCACTATTTAAAAATAATTAAATAACTAAAAAATAAAACAATAAATGACTAACAAAAAATAATAAGTAAATTTTTATAAAGTAAAGCCTTTTTTCAAATTTTATTTTTTCACTTGACTAAAAAATATTCGGTTTTCTAAAAACTTTTAAGCGAAAATTACAATTAATTTTTTTTTCTTTCTAGAATGGGTCTTCGAGGTCGAGAATTGGTCTCCAGTCTTGGTAAGGTTATGTTGCAAGGGGGCGGAACTTTTGGTACATTTATGGCTATCGGAACTGCAATTAGGTGTTGAGCGCAATTATCAAAATAATTACAAAATAATCATCAAGAACATAACTTAATGTCATATGTCAATTTCGAATAAGAACCGCGCAATTTCTAATGAAGATTTTTAAATTGATTTTCTTTTTGTACGTCAACAATTATTGCTTTGTGTTTTATATGTTTTAAAGTCCACTTTAGTGCGTATGTACTCGTAAAGTATCAAAAAAGTAAGCACTGTCTTTTTTTAATTCAGATTTATGCACTTTTATTTTGACTCAACTGTTTAACTTAACCGCTTATCCAACCAGCCCTATAATTTACAATAGCCAATATAGTTCTGAGTGGTGCGTAAGGTTCATTTTTAAAAACAGTTCAAAATTTTACATGATTTACTATTAATTTATTTTAAGTTCCGCCAATTTTTTTTATTTATAAGTTTTTATAGATCTTATTGTACAAACAAAAATTGTTTTTCACTTAAAGGGTTATGGTCCTATCTTTCGTACCTACTCCTACTTTCACTTAATAGATTATACTCCTATCTTTCGTACCTACTCCTACTTATGTGTTACTAGGATCCTGACAGCTTTTTGCTTGAAATAAGTAACATTTGGGTGTGAAAATCTTGGATAAGTTATGCTTATATTAAAGAAGGACACTTTCTCAAATATAGGGTTGACTTGAGACAAAAAAATAGGTTATGTCTTGATCACATCGCGCTCGCAACAATTTTATTTATTTGCGTATTTTTAGTAGTTATTTTAGTTAGTATTTTGCGTATTTTATTTATTTGCGTATTTTTAGTAGCAAAGAAGATTTAAGATACAAATGCAAGTGAGATATGTTTGTAATTCAATATAATTTAATTCTTGTTTTCTAAATGTGACTTTATTATAATTTATCAAGATAAGATATAGCGATTACTATTGAAAATATAAAAGAATAATAATAAACAAAATTAAGCAATGTTAAATAATCTTAAATCCTAAAATGCAACAAAAACTGCGTAAAATTTCAAAGCGTTCTTTAATTTTTAATCCAAAATTTTAACTATTATATTTTATTTGCGGATAATTATTTACAAAAAGTTAGATTATTCCTTTTAACTTATTTTGATTTTTAAAATCCAAATACTTTTTTTCCTTACCTTACAGCTTTTAAAATTGAAGGTTTTCGAGCAGAGGAATAAAATTATACTTAAAAATTGACTTTTGAGGAACAAAAAAAATGTATAAAAATGTTATTCAAAATAGACTACTTTTTACTTTGATGTTATTAACGGTACGCAGTATTATCATTTTAATATCAAAACATAACTTAATATAATAGCATAACAGAAACTAGTTGTTAACCTATTTTATTCAACACTTCAAAAAAATTTAATGTTTCCATTTTTAGACCTTGGAGATACGAATTACAATAGTTTTTAAAGAATATGATTAAGAATATAACATGGTTTCTGTTCATATTTAGTTGGTATAATTCTTATAAGCATCATAGATGCACAAAGATGAAATCCATATGATATTAATTCCTTCACGAAGCATAATATATTACCTATTGACATCAAATCAGCAGGCATATTTAATTCTTCACAAATCAAATATACATATCTCAAGTAAAGAAGTTACCGGTGCCAATCTATGCCGGGTCTATATGAGTAACCTTTACTAAATTTGATGCAAATTTGGTTCAAATGGTAAAATTATTCGGGTTCTTTACGTAATTCAACTATAAGACGCGTACATAAAGATAAAAAACAATAGATTAGGGTAATTTCCCCAATTACTAGCCACACTTTTACAAGAAACTCTCGTTACAAAAAAATACTTAAGTATATGTTACATGTCATATATCAATTTTTAGAGATTTAAAAGCTCTGTCATTCTAAGCAAAAATTTTTGTGACTATAATAACACAAAACTATTAAAAAAGAAGATAATAGATGGTTAACAATTTTATTAAATACTAGTCATTTTAACCATTTATTGGCCAGAAATTATGAAGCACATTTAACAGATGAAAATTGGTTTATTATCATAAAATTAAAAAAAAAAAAGCACAGCATAAAATCAAGATAACTTGTTCAATTAAATTAATTTTACAATCATTAAAGTGAATTAACAACCTCTACAAAAAACTATTGCTAAATATATCATTTTTTTTCCATTCATCTTTGTCAATTTCTTTAATTTTGATACACAATCTAGCTTCTTTTTAGCAAAAATTTCTTTTTTTTCTTTCACATCTTTTGTTTTTCAACTTTTCTTTTTTCACTAGCTACCTTTGCAGCCTATCCTCAAGCTTTGCATTATAAGCCTCCTCTAAGGTCAGAACAAAAAACTATAAATTAGAGTTTTTTGAGTTTTTTTGTTTTGTTTATTTTATGGACAAGAATATGCGAGAACATATAAATATTTGTCTTATGGAAAAGATGAACTAGTAAATGGAAATGGAAGATCTCTTAAAGTTTTGCAAAAAACTATTTTTTCATCATTTGAATTAAATGTGGATTCAATTATTTTTACTTCTTCAAGACTTGTTTCTGTACCAGTATTTAAACCAATATTGTCTTGAACAGAAAAATCAATAAACTGATTGTCTTGTACTGGTTTCATTTTTGCATAGCTGTGTTCTGTAACAATATTTGAATATTGCACAGTATTGCCTTAAATTAATTTTTTTTTTTTTACAACTTTAATAAATTTACACATCGGAACGTTATAACTACGTGACAAATATAATCTCACGTAAAAATATAAAATAATAATACCACTTATAACATAGCATAATAAAAATTGGTTTAACAAGTATATCTAAGTATAGCGTAAATTAATAGTGTTTCTTATCGTAAATGTTATCAGTATTTTTAAAAAATAATAGAATAAAAATAAGAAAAGAAAAAAAAAACAAGAACTTTTTTTGGTACTTCAGATATATACATATTGTTGTAAAGTAAAACTCGTAGAAGTCTATGAAGACTTATCATCAAATACCTCTTTAAAAAGTTAAATAAAGTCTATTTTATTTTATATATAGTCAAAAGTGGTTAAAAAATATACGATCAGTGATACACATAAGTATTTTAATATAAATTTTGATGTTAAGTTTAATACATGTCGATATAAAGGCGAGTTTCCACTCATCCGTTTTTTAACGGGAACGGGATAGGAAAGAAAAAAATAATCACGTGAGCATGCGTAATAAAAGTTTTTATTTGTCCGAAAGAAAACTGCGCAGGCTCACGTGATTATTTTTCCGTTCCCTTTCCCTTTCCCGTAGAAAAACGGATGAGTGGAAACTCACCTTAATTGTTGGTATTAAGTATGAGGTATTTTAATTTATTTTTCAAGTTGGCAGCATTATTTAATACTTTAAGTTCTATATTTTTGGATATGATTTTGTTATATAGGTACGGACCTTTTTGTTGTTCTTTTGGGCAGTGCGAAACTTTGTTGTTCTTTTGGGCAGTGCAAAGTTGCCTGTTGCTCTTGTCATATACCTATTAGAGTTTACTTGAAAGAAGTTATCTAAGAAATGCGATGGGACTAGTCCAAGTTTATATTTAAGCATAAATAGAACATTTTGGTAGATGTTGATTTGGTAAAAATTTAGTGCATTCAAAGTTTTTAGTAAGGGTTCAGCATGGATCAGTTTATCTTTATTATAAACTAATCTTGATGCATGTTTTTGACTTATGTAAATAGTACTCAATTTGGATTTGTTTGTAATTGCCCATGTAATATTAGCGTATGTAAGATAACTTTGGATGTAAGAAAAATAAAGCGATTTAAGATTATGTTGGGATAACATAGGTTTAACTTTGTAGAGTATGCCAATATTTTTTGAAATTTTGGTGTTAATTGAACTTAAATGGGTTCTCCAAGATATATTTTCGTCAATTAGTATCCCAAGAAATTTAGTTGTTTCTGTTCTTTCAATATTTACCTTATCTATTTTTAGCGAGGGAAGGGTAGTTGGTATATTATATTTTTGTTTTTTGGAATGAAACAATATGTATTTTGGTTTTTGTGTATTTAGTGATAACTTTAATTAAGTTTAATTTCAACTATTAATTTAATCTTTTAAGCTTTTTGTTCATACATTCATAAGGGCCTTTGATTGAGTTCGATGAATAAAATAAGTTTGTATCATCGGCAAACATAATTACATCAAGTTTTTCCGTAAGGTCATTAATATATAGAAGAAACAGAAGAGGTCCAAGAATGAAACCTTGGGGGACACCGCACTCAACTCTTAGTAGTTTTGAGTGTTTATAATTATCTGAAAAGACACATTGTTGTCTGTTACTTAGATAGTTTTTGAACCATTCAAGGGTTATGCTTTTTATCCCATAGCTTTCCATTTTTTTAAGTAAGATATTGTGATTTACAGTATCAAACGCCTTCGACAGGTCTATAAAGATGCCTTGAACATACTGTTTTTTATCAAAAGAATCATTTATGTTGTTAATTAGATCTAGGATTGCGTGTTCAGTTGAATATTGTTTTTGGAAACCAAATTGCTTTTTATTTTGGATTCTATTTTGGATTAATTACTCATACAATCAATACAAATGTTATAGACTGTTCTTTCGAGAAGCTTAGAAAAGGTAGGGAGTACCGAGATAGGTCTATAGTTATTAATTAAGTATGATTCACTTGTTTTAAATATTGGTACTACTTTAGCTACTTTTAACTTGTCCGGTACAACTCCTGTTTTAATCGAAGTCTTAAAAATTTCAAATATAGGTTTATTCATTGTTGTAAAGACATTTGCCACTACCCTACTACAGATATCATCTATACCTGGAGTTTTATTTAATTTTAAGGAATTTAGAGCAACATTAAGTTCATAGTAGTTTCGTTCTTTGTATTTTAGTTCGCTCTGGATATCACTTAGGTATGATTTAAATAAATTATTAGGAGACTTAATTTTTGAGGCAAGATTAGGGCCAATATTAACAAAAAATTCGTTGAATTTTTCAGCAATCGTATTTTTGTCACTATACTCTATATTGTCTATGATGATTTGAGCAGGTAAACTATTTGATTTAACTTTTTTGTTCCCAATTATTTCTTTTATCGTATTCCATGTTTTTTAATGTCACCAGTTGCATTTTTTATTTGGTTAGAGTAGTAATTTTTCTTTGAACTTTTTTTTGTTTTTTCAAATAAATTTTTATATTGTTTGTAAGTATTTAGATTTTTTTCATTTCTATTTTTTAAATACTTGATGTAAAGTTTTTTTTTTTATATCTCTAGTAATCCATGGACATTGTAAATATTTTACTTTTAATCCTTGTTCTATTATAGGGAAGTGATTATCATAGTGCTTTAAGAATATTTATATAAATTCATTATAAGCAGAGTTGGTATGCCCTAAGTTGCATTCTTGGTAAATCCTGTCCCACCTCACTCCGATAGTGAGTCTTTAAACTGTTGAATAGTAAAATTAATAATTTTTTGTTTATAGACTTTGATTTTAGAGTTATTATTTTTTGTATCTTGAAAAAAGGAAAAGTATATCGGACAGTGATCGGGTATATCCGTTTTGATTACATCTGCTTTTAATGAAGAATCATAAAATGAATTAGTCAAAATGTTGTCTATTGCAGTGATTGAGTTTAATGTTACCCGGGTTGGTTTGTTTATTATACGAAAGATGAAGTGTTGAAACATATCGTCTAAAAAAATTTTGGTTACAGCATCTTCATTATATTGTAGACAGTTTATATTTATGTCACCAATACAGAATAATATTTTGTGCTCTTCGTCATTTTTTAAGAATATTTGTTATAGGTAATTTGAAAAGTTTTTTATATCACCTTCGGGTGGTCTGTAACAGGTGGGCACTATTATATTTTTTAATTTTTTGTTTATTATCTCAATTGTAAAGACCTCACTATCGGCATCAAAAACCGAAAGATCGTCTCTAATTTTAGTTGTCAGATCATTATGAATTTATATCATAACTCTACCTCCTCGTTTTTGAATTTTTCGCTCATAAGATAATAGTTTGTAGTTTGGAATTATTAGGTTTGAATTTATTCTGGATGATTCGTCAGAACACCAAGTTTCTGTTAAGCAAATCATGCTGAACAAATAATTACATTCTATAAGAAAATGCTTTAGTTTGTCAATATTGTTAATTATACTTCTTATATTTATGTGTACCACTGTAAAGTTATTATTTAATGATTTTAATTCATTTTTAAAAGTTTCTAATTCAAAAAACAGCGAGTTAAATTTATTTTCATTAAAAAATGCAAATCTGGATCGTAAGAGTTATTAAGAAAAAAGTTATTAGCCGTTAAAGTGTTGCGTTTTGTAATCTATTGTTTGTTTAGTCGTTAGTTGAGAGAATTAAACTAACGTAAAAAATTTTTCTTAATTATACGCAAAAATTTTCTTACTTCCTGAATTCGCGACAAAAAACTTTATTAAATTTAATTGTTGCGTATTTATCTTGGTTGCGAAGATTTTTGACTTCTTCTCAAAGTTTCTTTCTCTCTTCCATCGCCTCTTTAGCAAAGTCTTTTTGTATATATATTCCACTTCCTTTTAAATTTTTAAGTGAACTTAAAATTTTAATTTTATCTTTAAAATCAATTAACTCATTTTCTACTACTGGTTTGGTTAAATATAGTGAGTTGATTGTATAGCTGTTTTCTGATAGACCGGGCAATAAGGTTGTTTAAAATTGACATGTCACATACATTTTGAACTGGGACAGCATCTGAAATATGACTGTATAAAATATTTGGAATGTATGCCTCATTAAGAATAACATCTAGATTAAACGGATTACCACAAGCTCGAAATCCTGAGCGTATATTTGCATCAGCCATAGCATGTTTCCATGCTTTTGAAAATAAACCACAAAAGTTAGGATGCGACACTACTACACCTGGGTAGTCGTTCATCATTGTTTGGCAGACCTCAAAATAGGCAGTTTTCAGTGACTTAAAAATTATTCTGTCACAAGACAGCAACCAGTTGCTGATGTGAGCTGGAAGCAGAACAATTTCAATTTGGTTTGCAATAGCCAGCTCAATCATTTCAACAAAATTGTGAGTCATGCCCATCTAGGATTAAAATCTGTGGTCTTATTGAGCCAATATTTGGAAGAAATGTTTTCTCAAACCATAACTTTGCAATACCTCGTTTTGTTCAGCCTTTTTCAGACACACTCCATTTTGCTTCACTTGGAGCATTTTTGGTATCAAAACCAAAACGGGTACGTACAGTTTTTCCTTTCCCTATTATATGAGGTTGTATGACATGGCCAGCTGCATTTATGCAACATATAACAGTAATTGTCTCTCTGTTGCCACTTGTTCGACTCTGAATGTATTTTGAGCCTTTCCTGGCAACAACACAACTTGGTATATGTTCTAGTTGCACCCCTGTTTTGTCCATGTTTCACATACATTCTGGTTTGTCCAGTAAATTCTTGTTTCGTATTAGAACTTCTAAAGAAGTAAAATATTTTAAAACTTTAACACTATTCATGCGCGTGTCGTATAGAAGCTGTAGCTTCTGGGCAACGAAGACTCACACAACAATGTCTCTTTTTCACAACCACTTTTAACTAGGTCGAATATTTTAAAACTTATGTTATGTTTTTTAGCAAGCTTAGCAGCATAAATGATAATTGTTTTTTTTCCAAAACCAATTTCCATTTGGGCACGATTACTAGCATAATCAATTAGTTTTTCATCAAGATCACCGAGCCTTGGTTTTTCCCCTGGTTTTGCTTCAATTTTGGACTTTCCAAAGATCATGGTTTGCAGAGTCCATCGTGAAACTTTGTATAATACACTTGCTTTCGGTTGAGGCATATCTGTTAAAACCGCATGTGTTGCTAGTTTCATGTTATTCTCAGTCCATTTTATGCGTTTTTTTATTATCTTTGTTGAAAAAGTTGGTTTCATGATAACATTTGATTTGTTTTCCAAAAGATTTTTACTTTTTTTTTCATATTTAATATTATTATATAACTATCATATAATATAGAAAAATTATATTATATATAATAAAAAAACATATGTTCATAGGGTACTTTCGGAAAATCATATATACTTTCACTAATGAAAAAATATATTTTTATAAAATCAAAGTTATCAGAACATAATTAATTGTAATTATTAACTATATTAATTAATTGTAATAACTAACTATAATTTTCTGAGTTCATTCTACTTTTCAAGTAGAATGAACTCAGAAAATAAGAAATTAATTTAAATTGTGGATGTTGTTTAATAGTTAACTATCGGTATAATATCTTAACTTTTTTCACACATGAAAAATAACTGTGTGAGAAAATCCTATATAAAAATTTTAAACTAAACTTTTAATCTTGGTACCATTTATTGGCCATGACAAATGTAAATGGATTAATTAGCCGGCCAATAAATGGTGTATTTGGAAAGGTTCTAGTTCAGTTAAAATATTTTATGTGAGGCATCAACTAAATATTTTTTTTTTTAAAATGTACAAAAGATCTTTTTTTCTCTTCCTGAATGGACTGCCACAAATACTTGCAACGCATAAAAAAATTACAATAAAGTATGAATTTTCAAAACAAAGCGTAGAATTGTTAGATAAAATATGATTTTGACATTCAGTTCTAGCGATTAAAACCCAGAATTTTCTTGAAATTGCGATATTAAGAAAGTTTTATTGGAGACATTGAGTTTAAAAAATAATTTTGGATGTTTTGAACATAGATTTATGTAAGAAAAGCTTTTAAAAGTGGCAAGTAAATGGTTAATGGCCAGCAAATAGCGTATTTACCCTAAGCAGACTTATTTTTGATTAAAAAAATCAATTATAGCATTACACAAATTTGACACGTTTTAACTGTGTAACAAAAGAAGCACTTAACTCAGGTGAATTATCATTGATTGTCGCATTAAACAGATTGAAATCGGCTTGATCCAACGATTTCGAATACCACAACAAAAGCTCCGTTTCTAACTCGTTTTGAGTGTAATTTTAGTGCTTTAATTAAACTTAACTTCAGCAACTAAATATAAAACTGAAGCATATTAAAAACTAGATTGCCTGGTTCACTAACGCGGTTTGGTTTCGTCATGACGCTTTATCACAAAACCAGACAGCTTGCTTAGTTTTTTCAAAGGATTTTTTTAAACTGTAGATACTTTTGGGTCGATTGTAATAAACAACCTAAAATTACATGTAGATAGATAGCGTTCAACTTATATCAATACTGGATGCACTATTCGCAATTAAATAAATAAACAGAATAACAATTACAAATACTTAACTACATTGCCTCTTCAGACTATGCTGATTAAGATACAACTATGTATAAATGAAATAATAATTTATAAAATAAATGTTTTACACATTTACAATTTCATATCATTTTTAATTTTAATTATAATAAAACATTGATCTCGTAACTAACCATATATATTTTAATACAGAAAAATAATCACCAGATTAATTTAAGATTAAAAGCTTCAAAAAAATTCTTTACCTTTGACAACGGCCTAAAGTTAATTTGTCGAAGGCAAATTAATTTAAGCAGTGAATTGCTTTTAAGGTGAAAAAATTTTGTGAAAAAATTTGTTTTTTAGTTTATCAGCCAACTTTGTGTAAAATTCAATTGGCTTTTTAACCATATATAACATGATATGGGTTAATTAATAAAAAAATGTAAAAAAATTGTTTTAGTTGCCAAGAGTAAAAAAAATTTACTTAGCAACCGCATAGCAACCAATAAGTTTTTATAGATATATTACCCAAAGACCTAGGTTTAAACAATTATTTCTTTTCATGGGTCTGTATAATTAACTAAACTTTTGAACGGTTAGCAGACTTTAACATCCCTCAGAATTATGCCGTATTTTTCGGTTACCGTTTCTAATTTTGTTTATTCTAATAACCACGTGGTAACCGCGAAAAACATTAAGTAGTTAAGATTTTAAAGATTAATATAAGGTTTTTTTACTAAAAAAAATTAGAAGCTGGATGAATTAAGTAATTATGAAAACAATGTAAATATGAGTTGTTCTGAAGATACTATTTCAGATAAAGTGAATGTTAAAACGTAAGAGTTCTTATAGTTGTTTAATAATTTTATGTAGATGGAAAAAAGCAACTCATTTATCATTGTAAATCCCACAAAAAAACACTTCAATATATAAAAAAAAAAAATGAGTTAGCAACAACAACATGATTTGTGGTGTTTAAGGCAAATAAAAATTTTGGAGCAACTGGTATGCTAGTTTTTTGATATAAAAATGTTCAAAGTAATATATTTAAATTATTTTAAGTCAGTTTATTTAAATTTTCTTTACACTTTAATAGATAAAAAAATTTATGCTTTAGAGATTCTTATAAAGACACATGTTTGCGACCTTAACCACTTTAAATCATCAGGTGCCATGGAATCAGCAGGTGCTTTATCATTTCTTACGGAATCATTGGCAAAGTACAATGTTCGCTATTCTGTAGTTCAAAGTACAATGTACAATGTATATTCAAAGTACAATGTTCGCTATTCTCATTATATAGGAGATGGAGATACTGAATCCTATACAAATGTTGTAAAGGCAAAGCCATATGGAGAAGATCTTGTCCTAGTAAAGATAGAGTGCGTTGGTCTTGTCCAAAAACGCCTAGGCACCCGGTTACGTCAAATGCGATGTGACTTAAAGGGTAAAAAGTTAGAAGATCGGAAAATTATATAAGGGAAAAGAAGGTTGACAGATAAGATCATTAATAAAGTGCAAAACTTCTATGGCATGAGCATTAGGCAAAATACCTTAGAAGCATGGAGTGGAGACCATACTATAGCCTTGAACAATATGAAAAAATCTGTTTTGGCTGTATTATGGCATTGCTCGAATATAAGCAACAGCGAAGAGAGACATCAATTTTGTCCACGTACAAAGGAAAGCTGGTGCAAGTATTGGCAGAATGACAAAAAAAATATAAACCATCAATTAATTTGCCCCTTGCTATTAAAAGTATTCTTAAAGACACATTCTTGGCACTTAGGTCAGATGATTTGTTATCAAGATGCCTGAATGGCGCAACACAAAATCCAAAAAAATTGTCATAGAATATCACCAGATTCTCGTCAGGAAGTGGACATTACATTGACCCTTATAAAGATTCAATACTCCAGTATTTGACGTTTGAAATGTTTTAATGTTCATTCCTAGAAACTTATAATAGTTATAAAACACTTTTTATAAAAATATGATAATCATTAAAAAAAAAAACACTGCTTTGGTGAAAAATAACAACAAAAAAATAAAATATAACAAACTGTTTAATAGTGTGAACAGAGAAGAAAACTATTCTTACCTTGGTGATGAAATCAATATTGGTGATAATATCAATATTATTACCTAAACTGTTGGCTAATGATTAATAAAGTAAATTTCAATTCATAAAAATTTACTAAATTAAAACCATATTTCAACAGTAGTCAAATTAAACATAAAAAATGAAGTAGAGCAGAATCTTGTGGTCAAACTAAAAAAAAAGAAAAAAATTAATTTAATAAAAAAGCATTTTTCAATTTGCACAAAACAAATAACTTTTTAAATAAAAGTATAAAATAATCAATACTAGTTTTTGTAGAACATAAGAAATAACAAACATAGAACTTAAAAACATATATACATAACAAAAAATTGATATGCGTAAGTTTGGAAAAAAATTAAAAATCAATATAACACTACAATATCTTTTAATCAGGCTAAAATAACAATGATATGTTGGACTAATAACTATACTAATTAAAGTAAGAATAAAACTTTTAAACTATGTTTCTATAGTAAAAAAAAAAGTCATACAACTTAAATATCAAAAGCTCTAGAAACTCCCAGTTACAGTAAATTATGATAATAATTTATATCATTCAATACCAGTTTCATACATTTTGTATTGCATGTTTTACTTAGAGGGATGTGATGATTCAAACAATATACTTGTAAATCATTTTTACATAATTTTATAACTTATTGATATATAGTTGCACAATTTCTATTACTATCACTTCATGCCATTATCACACCATCTTACATCAAACGATTTACTTAGGGGAGGTAATAATTTAGAAACCTAAAAGTGTAATTGTAAAGTAGTTTCAATTAAATATATAACTAAAAATTCACTATATATTCACTATTTATTACATCATTCAATATGACTACCACACCATCTTTTAATAAATGATTAACTAAGAGGAAGAAGATAATTCAGAGGCAAGTTTAGTAATTTACTCGGGGGAGGGTATAATTCAGATATTTGTAAATTATTTTTACATAATTATAGAACTAATTTAATCAGTTAGTTTAAACAGAAAATATACAAATATCAACTAATTATTAATTATTTTATAGTTGTTGAATTTTAATCATTATTCTTTAATAAAGATCAGACCATTATACATTGAGCGATTTACAAAGTTGAGGTATTAATTCATACAGATATAATTTATATCTGTCTGAATTTTACTTTTACATATACTGTTATATAATAAAAGTATTTGTAAAACATTTTCATGTAAATAAATAACTAACTAGTTTATAGTTTTTTATTTTCCATCAATACGACGCTTTCTTATATCGTCTTTCCTATATTACTTTTATGTAAACTTTATTTCTAGAGTTCTTGCCCTCTAAACGTTTTTTTCTCCTTGTTTATGTTTACCAAGGTAATAAGGACGTTTTAGGTACACTTCTAACAGTTATAACCCGAAAGCGCAATCTCGTTTTGAGTTTATCATAGGGATGGAATAATTCAGTGGTGGCGGTGGGAATAATCTACTACAGTTAACTATAGACGTTCTATAGGCTATAGAACAATGTAGAACAATGTATTTTGATAATTCTTTATTTATTTATTGCTACTAAATAAAGCAGTTTCAAAAAATTAGCAGTAATTTCAAAAAAATATTAGTTTCAGCATTTTTTTTAAATATTTCTTAAGTAGTTTTTTCTGTTTAGTTTTATGTGTGAATTAAGTTGGTTCCGTACGGAAATTGTTTGATTTAGCTTTTCAACGCAGATTAAATATTCAGAACACGTTTAGAATAGATTCCTAAACGTTTAGATCGACGTAAATGCCATCTAAACGTGATCTAAACCAATTTTAAACCAACAAATGCCCGTTGGGTTATGATAATAATTTTAAGAATTCCGCACGATTAACGCAGTTTCACATTTTATTTAAAATTTTCACAATTTTAATACTTTATTTATGTAAAAAACGGTCAAGTGACAATTGCTTAAGTAAAACTCCATAAAAATGAAATTTTCAACTTTTAAAAGAAAACTGTATTTTAAAATTTTGTTGTTTAAACAATAAAAATAAATAATATTTTATTTAAACCACCTGTGAAATCATATGATTTACTAGACTTTCAACTTTGCTAAGCTCTAGGTTCATTTTGATTGCATTCAACTCAATATCAAATAAATAGTTACGTCGAACGTCAATTACTTCAGATGATTTGAGTTTATCTTGAATTCCGTATTTTACATCGCTGGATGAACTGTTTATTATTTCAATATTTTGGACAGTGTTTTTTGGCAAATTTATATCCATACATGATTTAGTCAAGTTCAAACTTAATTTTAAGAACTCATCATCAACTTTCACTTGCAAATTTTTTGATATATGAGCTGACGAATGTTTTTTAAAGTTTATAGGACCATTTTGTATGTTACTTTTTATGTAATTATAACCATTTTCTTTCTTTTTGATTTTAGTTTCAGGGCTAATTTCTGATTTAAACAAAAAGTTTGCAACTTTTATAATCTTAATGTTCTCCATATGACCTCTAGATAAATCGGCATTGTCTGCATAATTTTCAGCCATATTGATATTACTTTTATGAAGTTTATTTCCAATAGTATTTTCCGTATGATCTTTAGTAACATTAATGTTCTCCGTAAAATCTTTAGTCTTGTCAACATTCTCTGTTTGATATTTATTAACATTCTCTGTTTGATTTTTATCAACACTCTCTGTTTGATATTTATCAACACTCTCTGTTTGATACTTAGTCGTTTTTATATTTTCCATTTTATCTTTATTTATATCAAAATTATCTAAATTGATTTTAGTGATATTTTTATTTTTGGTATATTTCTCTGTAGAATTATTGTGTAATGTAGTAATGGTTTTATTATTTTCTGAAGGATCTTTAATCATATTCTCAGCACAAATATTAGTCAAACTTTTATTCTCGGTTAAATCTTTAAAAATTTGAACATTACCTGCATAATCCTTTAATAAATTTTCAGAAGATAATGACAAACGAGGTTGGATTTTTTCATAGATGTCATGTTTTTTATTCATATATAACTTCTTTAGAATCCGCATTTCTGATTCAAGTTTTTTTATTTTTAGTTCAAGTTGAAATATATATTCTTCTTGAACCAATATTTTTTCTTCGCATAAATCTATAACTAGTTTTTGACGAGAACCTTCCAGCACGTTGAACTCTTTTTGAAATTGAAAGCTTTTATTTTGCTCGGGTGGTTTTTTAATAAATAAATTTTCTTTGCTTAACACGGTTTCTTTTTCACGTTCTGCAAGGGTTTCAACTCTACTGCTGCGTGAAACTGCAGCTTTATCTTTAAAGGCAAAAGTTGTTAAAGAAATTAATTTTGGCTCGCTATGCAAACCCAAGTTAGAACTTGACTGTATCGGATTTAGTTGGTGCCAATCTTGTTCAGAATTCATTTTTTTTTTAACTCATTTAATAAAAAAAGTTTTTAAATAATCCAATATCACTTCCTTTCAGATCAATTTGACGTCATATTTGCTAAACAGTAGTATAGATTAACATAAAAAACAACAACAACAAAATAACCGCATACTTTATACGATAAAAGAAATAAGGAAACAAAAGTATTGTTAAAATATTGTTGTATTTCAAATTGACAAAAGTCTTTTTTTTTTTGCTATGAGAAAATTAAAAAACCGGTATCACTTTGCAATTTCTTTAGTTAAATGATTTGGTTTGATGACTTGGTGACTTTATTACGTGACTTTTGTTATACGAAATTGGTTTGGTGACTTAGTGACTTGGTAACCTGAATTTGGTACATTTTGTACCATTATGTACTGACTTACACAAACTCAAAAATCTTGGATTATTGATCATTTGGTAAATTATTATTTGAGATGGTCATGAGTTTAAGTATTTTGTACCAAAATGTTTAATCTTACACCTAATCAAATAATATTAGATTATTGATTATTTGATTAATTATCATTTGAGAAACCCACTCACTGTGATACCCTAAAGATGCTATTGCCATTTTGAAATGCAATGCCATCTAGGGATCATCGATACATTATGCAACGCTAAGTTTATTTAAAAAGCTAAAGTTGATGATCTTCTGATCTTTTACGCGGCAATTTTCGTTAAACTTAATGCTCTATTTTAATTTTTCTTATAATTTAAGGCTTTACGAGGGAAAACTTTTTATCCTTTTAGTTTTGTTTATTTGTGAAATAAAGCGTTGCCTAGTTTATGGACGATCCCGTACGTCAAATACAAGTTTAGGCAAAAATAAAAAACAAATGCAAAAAAACTTAATTTAATATATTTTATATAATATAAAGGAAATCAATTATTATTTGTTAATATTAATTGATTTCATTTTAAATATTTACTAAATGAACATTTCTAATAATTATTTTGAAAGTATAAATTTCGTTAAAAAAAACATTCTGTTTTGTTTATTTTTGCGCTGTGGACCTTTTTTCTGATTTTGTAAGTTTGGAAAATAGTCCTAATTATGTAAACTCATTGCTAAATGAAATTTGCATTCTTATGCTTGCTCACCTGACCTTGTAAAACCTTTCTTAGTGCTGGATAATCTCACACTTTTCAGCAAGATAATCAACAAATTCAATTATTTGCTTGAAAACAGACTGAATTTTTCGTGTAATTGACTTTTAAGGGCTAGATAAGTATATAAGTTTATATAAGTTTTACAACTTCAATTCCTATTTTTCACTTTCGAGCAATTATTCTGAATAAACCTTGTAAGAACGTCAACGTCAAAATCCAGTGAATAAAGTCCTCATTAGCTGCATTTATTGTTTGCAATCAAACAACCGAAGTTTTCAATGATACATTTTCATTAGTATTAGTGAAACAATATTCTCTAAAAAAAAAAAAAAAAAAAAAAAGCAGCAAAAAGTACACTTGATTTAATAATCAGCGAGAATTTCCATATTTCCAAAGCTCTCCATGCATTTACAATATGGTTTATAACGATAAACAGCAGAGGTTAATTTGAGATGATAAACAAATTATCAAACATTTTATTTGACTAAATTCAGAATTTCAAAAATGAAAATTTTAAGTGTGTTGTTATATTGCTCAATTTGTACAAACAATGTTAAAAAAGTTATTACTGTATAATTTCAGGGATCAGGAGAATGAACTGATAGTTTTATTATTAAACTACTTGTTGGCATTAAATGCCAACAAGTAATTCAGGACAAAAATTATCATTTCTTTAAAAAATAAAATTATCAATTCCTAAAATCACGGGCTTCCATGAAATCATTACTGCCTACTATTACTGCCTACTCACTTACTTCCATGAAATCATTACTGCCTAACGTTGTTTATTCAAAGCTCTTTTATTAAGTTTAGACTTTTTAAAAACCCTAATGTTTTATTTAAAAATAGAACTTGACAGATTCGAATAAATTGTTTTAGGTGATATCTGTTTCAAATCTTTAGATATCACCAGCGGCGTCAAGGAAGATTCAGTTTTTGGACAAATATTGTTTAGAGTACGCATGATAAGAAACATCAGTATGAGAATTTATCAGCGTCATTAGTTTCTGAAAAGTATGTACTACAAAAACTCTAAGTGTTGTTTCTAAACATTATGCAATCAACATTCACTAGACATCATAAGCAGAATTGTGATCTGAGCCCATACTTAATGGAGTTTAATTCAACCAAATATGAAATCAATGATTAATAATGAAATTAATAATTCTAATTCTAAAAATTAAATACACTGAATGAATGATAATTAAATCAAATTAAAAAAAAAATTGATATACTGACTATAACTTACGTCTATATAATTCATATAACTTACTATAGTCTGCATTCTTTGTTTAATCATTACATCTTAAAAAAGTTAATGCGTTTTGTTAGCGTTTAAAAAAACGCAACAACAAGCTGCTAAAATTCCACACCATATGATGGGCTTTAACTAAAAAATAAAATGTGTTTAACTTAAATTAAAATCTTTTTTTATTAATTATTTATAGTACTGACAGTTAACCAAACAGTGTATAAAAATGAATGCATCATTAAAAGTTTGATTCTTTTTATTAAAAAGCATCACAGTGATGATAATTATATATTTTGGATTGACTTGACCTCTTCACACCATGAAAAAAGTGTAACCAGTTACCTGAATAAAAAAAAAATATTCATAATGTTAAAAAAATTGATAATCCAGCTTTTATTTTTTTTAAGTTCGTTTGTGTAGATGTGTACAGAAAAATTGACGCAGTAAATCGTAATGGCGACAAAAATTTTTTTTAAAAGTTTATTACGAATGTAAAAAATAAACATATTGCTTACTATTCTGTAATAATTTTTGTTCATTAAAGTTTTCTTTGCACTATTATTACTTGTATTTATTTTGTATCAAACTTTTGTCGCAAAGTGTTGCTTGTAAAAAATAGTTATCTATTTTATTAGCAACGCTATATCTATTTCTACTTGTTATTTTTATGCAGAACCGTGGCTAGGCTATTTGACAACAACTACTTAGACGAAGATAGCCTAGCGAATTAAGCGGGTCTATTTGCAAATTTAGGGGTTCTTTTGGAAATTTATGGAGCTCTTTATTTTAGTAATGCAAAAAATTTTTAATTGAAAAATTAAAAATAATTTTTTTTTTAAGTTTTTAGTAAGAAATTTTTTTTGGAAAAAAAGGTGAGGGGGGGGGGGGGAAGGGGTTTTTGACCCAATAGCCACGGCCCTGTTTATACATATATTTTTATATTCGTTATAAAGAATTTTTTAAAGGTTATGAAGAATTTTTTAAAGGGGTCGGATATAAAGCTAAATGTACCTTTTTCATACACAATCCATTAATTTTGATATATATGCAATGTAAACATTCTTTAACAGCGAAATACACACACACACAAAATGTACCTTTTTCTTACACAATCCATTAAATTTGATATATATGCAATGTAAACATTTTTTAACTGCAAAACACACACACAAAAAAAAATGTGTTTTTTATCAAGCCTTTAGCATATACAAGTTAAAATTTGGCTTGACTGATTTAAAAGTAAAACATGTGGTTGCTTAAACGTTATTAATCAGATCATAGCGGATTCTAGACACATCATAGCGGTTTCTAGACAAATCATAGAGGGTATTTATGGTAAAACTCATTTAGCATTGAGCCTAAGAGATTTTAACCCAGTTGTTGTTCGAGTTCAGACACGAAATCTTTACTCTTTACAACTTTAGCACAAAAAAAGATTTATTTTAAATCGCTAATTCTTTGACTGATTCAGCTTTCAAAAAAATTTGCAGCCACCTAAATTTAATAAACTTTTAGGGTATGCATGAATAATTGCATGAGAAATTATAATCAAAATTATTTAACAAATCATTAAAAAAATTATCTAACAAATTATTAACAAAATTATTTAAAAATCCAAAAATAGATAAAAAATAAATAATCACTCTAATTTAAATTCGTTCGGGGTCTTGCTGCCTTAAGTTGTTGCGTACAAAAAAATATCCCTTCTCGCCTTTTATTTATTAAACTCTTACAATGTAGATTCTGCAACACCCGTTTAAATTCTCAACGTTATAAAGTTTTTTAGATTTATAATGTAACATTATGTGAACATATTCATAAATAAACAAATGTTCACGCAGTATTTATATGCTAATATTTCTGTCTCTTATTTTAACACTTTAAGACATCAAAACTTTTCGAGTGGAATCACTGTAAGTAGATCCAAATGTGAATCGTTGCTCTAAAATAATTATCAATAATCAATAGTAATATAGTGTTTAAATTTTTACTATTTAAATATGAATATGATCAACTCAAAAGCTGCATCAAGAAACATAAATTAGTTTCTGCAATGCATTTTAATATTGCACCCAACTCCTTTTTTAAAAACCAAAAACATCACTTACGAGGAACATGCCCAGTATAATGAGGAATCATACCAGCATCTTTCAACAATACAGAACCAAGTAAACTTTCATCACTTGATTGTAATGGATCAGTAGAGCTAAAATAAAAAGATTTATTTAATTGGAGGGGGGGGGGGGGGGAGTGACATTACAAACTTAAAAATAAGTCTTGTTTTTTATAATTTGTCAACTACCTCGTCGACATTTGCCGACCAACTTGTCAATTTATTACCACATATTTTTTGTCTACATATTTTTTATCTAAAGTATTAACAAATTGCGCTTTTTTAAAAAGAATTTTAATCGTAAAAGTCAGTAGAAAAGCAATAAAATGTTTCATTTTCATTTAATAATAAAGAGCAAACAATTTGAAAAAAAATTTTCTTAAAGACGTTTTTTATTTGTAAATTTATGGCAAACATAATACTTTAAAAAAATATTAATAACACTAAATACATCTAACACGTGATCATCAAACAACTAACACGAGATCATCTAATTCATCTAACATAAGAACACAAGAAGGTTAATTCTCAGTAGTTTAACTTTGATATTAACTCTCCGCAATTTTAAACGAAAAATATATAACGTAAAAAAAGTAAACAAACTAACGATTTGTTAAATGTCGTAGAGCCTTGATTGTTTTTACGCAATAAACTTGAAGAATTTTTGGCAATGTTTAAATCTTCATATGCATTTTTAACCCATTGAGTATAACTGCAACCAAGCATGTGCTTTTCACATTTTGGAACATAACCTTGGTATCCCGAAATCGGCGCTTTAAAACACGACTTAATGCCTTTATCACCTTGAAATTTATGAATAGTTTTAATATAAAATACGCTTGTCAAAAATAAACTAAAGCTAACCAAATATTTCTTACCCCCATCTTTCACAACAAAATTACCAGTTTTATACCGAGAGTGTCTGGTCTTAGGATAAAGATTCTTTATTTCAAGTTTTTCATAGTTTTTAACTGTCTCCATTAAATGCTTTTCAGCATTTTTTTTAAGAATTTCTCTCCACCTAAATTCATACATTGCTTCCTCTGATGTTCTTTTAAATGTTTTCCCATATTTTAGCATATGCTGTGGAATATACCCTAAGTACAAAAATAAAAATGCTTTGATTATTTTGAAAACGAAAAATAGTAATATAAAGTTACTATATACAAATTTTTGAAGTAAATTATGTAAGCAATCAAAAACTTATAACAGTTTAACAAAAGTTGTAAAATAAATAATTTTATTAAAGCTGTTATACAAAAGAATAAACTTGATTTAATATTAAAAAATATATTTAAAACGTTTAAATCTCACTTATTTCTTATTATAATTTTTGCTTATCCATTTCACTTATTGCTTATTAAATTAAGTGGAGCAATTCTAAATACTTCTGCATAAAATACAATAAAAACTTTTAACAAAAGTTTTTATAATTATTCTAAATCTGAAATTACAAATTAAAATATAGCAACAATTTTGTTATATATAAATATATATATATTAACAAAAAAAAAAGTACCTAGAATTACTAAGAATTTTGAAGAAATTGCTTTAACCTATCCTTTAACAATACTCAAAGTTTTTAAATCAACTTTTAACATTTGCATTTCAAATTTTTTTTTTTAATTTGCAAATCTTTTACCTTAGCATTTGGAAAGTTCAACTGACCTACTTGCACTTTGTGAGACAAATTTAAATTTGTTTAATCTTTAGATCATAGTGTTGATGGGTATTATTCTTTGATTCACAAAGACTCCAATAGTCAAATCCTTGACCTGGGCATAAACTTATGCATCAATTCAATTATTTGTTGTGAAAACAGGTATGAATCCTCTGACTATTCTTGCTTTCACTAGACACCTTTTCATTCAACAACCTTCCTCTAAGACAGGGTTGGAAAAAACCCAACCCAAATGGGTTTTTTTGGGTTTTATGGGCTTTTTGGGTTTTTTTAAAAACCGATCAAAATACCAAATTTTTATAATTGTATGAGTACAATATATTTTTTTTTAATTTCATAAAGTCACCTTCCTATTGCTCCAATGACCACTTCAGTCAAGGGAGCAACTCATTTTTTAAAAATATTTTGTCTCAAACCTTAACATTACCATTTTTACTAACAAACAACATTAACAACTAAAATTTTTAAACAAAGGCGCTGTGCAGAGAAATAGATTGAGCACAGTAATTTCAGCAGAGGTAATTTGAACCCCAACCTTCTGGTTGCGAGCCAAATGTTTTACTACTAGTCTACTAGCACATTTTACCTATAGTGCAAAAAGGGACTCCATCAACTATAAATGATGTTAATTAATTGCACTAAATTAAAAATACGTTCAGAATATTTTTGACTAAAAAAAAATCAGTATAAAAATTATTATGACAATTGAGTTACTCAAAGTTGGTAAGACAATATAAATGTTGCAAACTAGTTTTTTTTACTAACATGTTCAACATATCATTTCAAAAACTATTTTGCACAAGTTTACAACATGTAATCAACAAGTTTGCAACATGATGTTGCAACCTTATAAGTTATTATGAATCAAGTTGACTATGAACACTTTTTAAACATTTTTGTATCATAGAAGAAAACTGCTAGCCTAATCACTACATTTTTTTTTTATCAGAACATTATACTGTCCAGCTTCCTGAAAAAGTTATCCACCTGATCAACTGGACTGGCAAAAAATGGATTTTTGCCTAAACTTTAGTTGTTCTTAAAATATCTAAAATAAATTTGTTAAGAACCATTACAGTGTCTTTGCCACCAAGTTTTTTTTTTTCCTTGAAGATGTTTTACTGGCTCAGTTTTGCAATGCAAATTGCAAACTGAATCAAAGTAACACATTATACAGCTCTATTGTGTGTGTTTCTTCACCTGTTAGCAACTTGATACTGATGTTAATTTTCAACCTGCTGTTTATAGTCACCCTTGTTGGTGGTACATGTTGTAAACAAGTTTTCAACATGTTCTCTCATTGAATGAGCAAACATGTTGCAAACTTGCTTGCACATAACTTAATTTTTTTTAAGTTTTAAAGTTGTATGTACTTAAGGACAAATCTAGTAAACTGTAGCATTTTTTTTTTGCCTGACAACTTTCCATTTCTAAACTGTAAATAAAGTTTAATAACTTTTATATATAGTATTTTGCTTGTGGCTTTCTACTGAAATTTGCAGTTTACAACATAAGTTTTAAAAAATAAAAGAGAAAATACCAATATAAAGGAATATAGACATCCGAGAGGAGAATAAAGATACTAAATAACTAGTAATGTCTTGAAATTTAGTTAATAGAATGATTTTTATTTCCTTTATAAGTATTTAACTAATTTAATGTTTTAATACATATTTCAATAACATTCATAATAACTTGCTAAATGTTTAAAAATAATAATAAATAACCAACTTGCTACAAAAACAGATTGATTGGTTTTGGGTATATTCAAAATACCATTATGTATATAAATATAGATATATTGCAACACTACTACTAAGTCCTCAGATTTACATCATTTTAATTCATTACTGACCTTTTATGAAATCCATATATACAATCTTTGAGTTTAAAAATTTGTATCTCTGTAATGTGCTTGCAATTTTCTTACTCCTGATTCTATCCTCCTCCTCTATAATTCTCTTATTGTCTCTGTATGCATTTCAGTTGTCATATTGAGACTGGTTTTTCATATGATCTCCTTTCTCTTCAAGACAAGGCCCAAAAACCCATTGTAAATCTAGTTAAACCTGCAAGAACATTAGAACATTATAGCTTCTCACCTACTTTTATGCTTTCATGATTCATACAACTTACAGTTGTATAAGTCTTTTTTTTGCTCTTTAATTTTTTGCTTTCTATTAACTCCCAAATTTAATAGTGATTGATTGCACCCTTTTTGGAAAAAAATGTTTAAAGAAACAGCAAGACATTGTTTTTTTATTAATTATTTAAAAAATTAAAAACTAACAATTGAATAAAAATACTAAAATTTGTTTAGTATTTTTATTAAATTGTTAAAAGTAACTATAGATTGGATTATTAATTGATAAACAAAACTAATACAAGTTTCCAAAGTAAATATGTCTTAAGTTGTTTAAAAAGTATAAAATATAGCCTTAATTAAACTAAAATGTAAAAAAAAAATGTATAGTTGAATAAAGTTGTATAACAATATAGTAGTAAAAAGTTGTATAACAAAGAATCGGGAGGCTGAATAAGCACAAATTAGCAAATAAGTGCAAATAAGTGCAAACTGACATATGTGCAAATAAGTGCAAACTGACATATGTGCAAATTGGCATAGGTTCGCCAAAAGATTTTTGCAAACATTGGCATAAGTACAAATTGGCATAAGTACAAACTGGCATAAGTGCAAAGCAGTTAAAAAAACTAGCACAAGTGCGAACTGGCATGAGTGCAAATTGGCATAAGTGCACTGAATAAATTTGTAAAAATTGGCACAAGTGCGAATTGGTATAAGTGTGAACTGGCATATGTACGGAGCAGTTAAAAAAACTGGCATAAGTGCAAATTGGCATAAGAGCCCCAAATAAAACTACAAATATTGGCTTAAGTGCAAATTGGTATTTCGCACTTATGCCAATTTGCACTAATGCCAATGTTTGCAAATTTATTTGGTGCATTTATGCCAGTTTGCATTTATACCAATTCGCACTTATACCTGTTTTTGTAACTGCTTTGCACTTATGCCAGTTTGCAATTATGCCAATTTGCACTAATTCCAATGTTTACAAATTTATTCAGCGCACTTATGCGCTGTTCTATATCAAGTTCTTTAACAAATTTAAAAATGAATAAAGTAACAAAAACTATAAAAGACAAAAAACCAGTCATAACCAAGTTTGCAAGATTAATTTGAGTTCAGCTGTCTCATCTTGTGATCTTAGTGTTGATGGTTATCTTCCTTTAATTCGTAAAGACTCCAATAGTCACATGCTTGGCCTGGGCATTTACATTCGTAATAAATCACCCATTTGTCGGGAAACTAGGTTTGAATCCACAGACTACTCTTTTATGTGCTTTCGTTTAGCACAATTTCACTTTATCACCTTTCTCTTTGTTGTATATTGCTCTCCTTAATCTCAACACTGCACTCTTCTTGATATTATTTCTGATCATATTGACCAAGCCTTCTCTCTGAATCCATCAGCCAATATTGTTGTTGTTGGTGACTTTAATATTCATCACACTGAATGGCTTGGATCTAGTGTCAATGACTCTGCAGGCATTAAAGCCTACAACTTTTGCCTTACCAACGCCTAACACAAATAGTCAACTTTCCAACTCGCTTTCCAGACAACCCGAATCATTTACCTTCTCTACTTATTACCCTACTCAATTTATATCCTGTTTCTGATCCTAGTCAGTGCTCAGTTTCTCCACATTTACCCTTAGGTGCTTCCAATCATGGATTGATCTCTCTAAAACTATTATCTCATTCTTCTTTATCATCAGAATCCCCCTATCATCATACATCTTACAACTAACTTAAAGCTGGCTGGGACTCTTTGCGTGATTTTTTTTTCGTGATGGCCCTTGGGTAGAAATGGTTTGTCTTCCTGTTGACAAATGTGCTTCTTACATAACTTTGTAGATTCAGGCTGGTATGGAAAACTTTATTCGTTCTCGACGATTCTAGGTCAAGCCTCACTCTTTGCATGGTTTTCCTCACATTGTGCTGCTGCAATTGCCAATCGAAAACATTACTTTCATATCTATCAGAAAAACAATTCTCCAGAAAACAGACGCCTGATTATTACTGCTAGAAACCATTGTAAAAAGGTTTTGTCTAACGCCAAAGCACGCTATTCTCAGATCATGAAATCTCGTATTTCATCACAAAAATTAGGCTCTCGTGACTTCTAGAGAATCTTTAATAGTATCAATAATAAGGGCAACTCTGTAATTCCACCTCTTTTGTATGGTTCAGACTTTGTCATCTCACCTGACAAATTCTGAAATCTCAAAGACAAAGCTGAATTGTTTGCTAAGAACTTTTCATCAATATAATCTCTTGATTCCAATAGCTGCGTTCTACCTGATATAGCTGTCAAACAAGTTGATTCATTGCTTGACATCCGTATCACTTCAGCTTCTATATCAAAGTGATTTCTTGCTTAGACTCTTCTACAGCTTGTGGCCCGGACAACATACTTGTTATAGTCTTGCAAAAGTGTTCTCCGGAGCTGTTGCCTATCCTTTCAAAACTATTCAACAAGTGCATATCAGATTCTTGTTTTCCAGCCTGCTGGAAAGCAGCATCTGTTATCCCTATTTTTAAAAATTCTGAAGAGCAATCTTATTCGTCTAACTACCGTCCCATTAGTCTTTTTCCTATCATAAGCAAGGTTTTTGAATCTTTAATTAACAAACACTTAATCTCTCATTTTCAATCTACTATTTTACTTTCTGATTATCAATATGGATTTCGATCTTCTTGTTCTACGGCTGATTTGCTAACAGTAATAAACGATAAGTTTTATGGTGCATTAGATAAAGATAGAGATGTTAAGGCCATTGCTCTTGACATTTCTAAAGCGTTTGATAAAGTTTGGCATGCTGGTCTTCTCTATAAGCTTTCTTCTTGTGGTGTATCTGGAAACATTTTTAAGACTATTGAATCTTTCCTTTCCAATCATATATAAAAGTTGTCCATGATGGATAGCACTCTTCTTCTTATTCTGTAACCTCAGTGGTTCCTCAAGGTTCAATCCTTGGCCCAATACTCTTTTTAATTTACATTAACGATCCTCCAGATATTCTCACATCTAAGGTGGCATTGTTCGCTAATGATACTACCATTTATTCTTCTCAATAAGAAGCCAATTCCCTCTGATTGCTTGCAGGGGGCATTTGTGCTTGAAAAGGATCTCACTTTTGCTACAGCATGGGGCTTACAGTGGCTGGTGAACTTTAATTCAGATAAAACTCAATTTTTTCAGGCAATCGTTTATCGCAATAATTTAGACCTTTCTATATTTATGAACGGTAATGTACTCAATGAGTCATCTATCATTCATCTTCTAGAATTAACTCTTACTCCTGATCTTTTTTGGACCTTATATCAAATCCGTTGCAAAATTAGCATCTGCTAAAGTTGCATCTCTTTATTGAGCTCAACACTTTTTTACTCTGAATTCTATTCTCTATCTCTATAAATCTCAAATTCGGCCTTGTATGAAATACTGTTGCCATATCTGAAGGGAGTCTTCTAATGATGCCCTTTCTCTTTTAGACAAGGTGCAAAAACGCATAGTTAACATAGTTGGACCTGCTCTTGCAGCCAACCTTCAACCTTTGTCACATCGTCGTAATGTTGCTTCTCTTTCTCTTTTCTACAAATACTATAATGGGCACTGCTCTAAAGAGCAAGCATCTCTTGTGCCATCTACTAAAATTCATTCTCGTGTTACTCGTCATTCAATTAAGTCTCATCCTTTTTCTGTTACTGTTCTTAAGTGCTCCAAAAACTCATATTCGTCTAGTTTTTTTCTTGAACATCAGTTCTTTGGAATTCGCTTCCTTCATCTTACTCTACAATCTTCATCTTTTCTCTTCCAGTAACTTACAACACTAATTAGTAGTTGCTTGATGCCTTTAAGTAAAGATGTTTGAAAAAAAAAAAATTGCACTTATGTCAGTTCGCACTTGTACCAGTTTTTGTAACTGCTTAGCACTTGTGCCAATTTGCACTTACCAATGCTTGTAAATTTGTTTGGCCCACTTATGCCAGTTTTTACTTGTGCCAGTTTTGAAACTGCTTCACACTTATGCCAATTCGCACTTATGCCAATGCGCACCTATGTCAGTTCGCACTTGTGCCAGGTTTTGTAACTGTTTCGCACTTATGCTAATTCCCACTTAGACCAGTTCGCAATTATGCCATTCACACTTATACCAGTTCGCACTTAAGAAATTAATGCTTATTCAGTCGTCCCCAAAGAATATCTTATTACTACTAAAATCTTGACATAGAAGGCATTTTAATAATGGCAGCAGAATGCAGTTAATCATAACAATATTGGTTAGTTTTCCCTTTAGGCAGTTTTTCAGGTAGGCTGTTAAGATACAGATGTCTAAATCTTGTTTGAAACCCTGTATACAAACACATACTGTGAACATACAAGCACATACCTGTATACAAACACATAAAAAAATCATACCAGTGTATCCTGGAACAAATTGCTTAGTTTGTAAACAACTTATTTCTTCAGGTAAATTTTCAAAGTTCTTCTTTTTTGAATAAACAGAGATTTTACTATGATTTTTTCCCTCATCTTTCTAAAGTTATTACAATAGATTATTTATAACATAAAAAACAGATACCAGTATAAAACATCAACATCCATAAAAGTTTAAAAGTTATATCATACTAAAAAAATCTCGAGATACAAACTAGAATATAAAACATTATTGAAATACAAAACTAAACACAAAAATGTCTCACTTTTTCTAATTGTTAAATCTCATTAAAAACTAATATCTTCTCACTAAAATACCGGTTTTCATGTATAAACTTCTTTCTATGCTTAAAAAACTCAAACATGACTAGAAACACTTACAGTTATGTCAAAATACTAGATAAAATTTGCATTACAAGTTTACCTTACAAACTTTCCAATCAGAAATTCTTTATCATTTTATACTTACTAAATAAAAGTTCCAAAACTATTGTTAAACAAAACTTTATAATCTAAAATAAAAGTAAAAACTTTTTGAAATAAATTGAAAAAACAAACAATGTAAGCTCAACTACTTATTGCAAATTTATCAAAATGTTCAGATAATTTATTTATTTTAAATAAATAGCTATCATTTTTTTATGCTAATTTTTATTTCCTTCAAAATTTTTTTTTGTACAAATAAAATTATTTTATGTAGTTTTTCAAACAGGTAACAAATATCTACTCATATTTATTTAAATAAATTCTGTCAAACAAAGCATCAAAAATTTTGTAATTATACTTGACAGTAATAGATAAAAAAATCATCATTTTTTTTATCTTAGGTACAAGATACTACATAAAAAACATCTTAGATCCATATCAGAAAAATAGAAAAACAGTCCAAGATATAGTCCAAGATGGTAAATATAGATCTAAGATCTTTTTAAAAAGGAAAAGGTTTCTTATAAATTTTAATTTAACATATACTCTAAAATGTTTTTAGAAAAAAAAAATCAAACGAGTGATAGTATTATTACATTATTTAGTAACTACCACTGAGCTGTTTTAAATATATTTTGGTTAATTTGAAAGTATAACTTTTTACACTTATATTAAACTGAGAAACTTCAACAATGGCAGGATTGAAAAGTCTTGTTTTTTAAAAGGAATGACCTTTGCGAACAAAATTATATTTTCAAGGAAAGAATTACATATTTATGCATGTATGTATGATGTATGTATGCATTTATCTGTGTATGCAGGGGCATTTTTATGAGGGTGTATGAAGGTTTTTTTTGTAGCTATTTTTAACTTATATATATATATATATATATATATATATATATATATATATATATATATATATATATATATATATATATATATATATATATATATATATATATATACAGGGTGTTAGCCAGGAATTTTTTTTTTTACCGCGTTTCTGCGATATTGGGAACATTTATTTTTATAGTTCTACAAAATATGGGGAAACTTTAATTAAATTGTCTTATTATTACAAAAAAAAAAAAAAAAAAAGGTCATTCAATTTTGGGAAATTTAAACAAAGTTTTGGAAAATTTAAACAAATTGGGAATACCGCGTTATACGCGGTGCCATCAGGCTGGCTAACACCCTGATATATATATATATATATATATATATGTATCTTACACATTACCTATAAATATCTATTTAATTTTGATTGTTAGTAGAATTCTAAATTTAAGCTATAGGCATTCAAAACTTGTCATGGAAGGAGCTCCTTCCGTGACATAAGGTTTAATGGTTGTAACAAAGAAATAATATTCCATAAACAATATTCTTATCTGAAACGAAATAGGTATTTATAGGTAGCATGTAAGGTATTATGGGCTCCATCTTCATCATTTAGTTTACCATGGTCACTCTTTTTGAAAAAACATACCTTTCAATCCTACCCTTGTATATACTAATACCTCAGAGAGTTGACTTGTATGAAAACCATATGTATGACCAAAAGAAAACTTGAGCAAAGGCTTATGTCCACAGTAGCTAGTTTTAAAATATAATAAGAACAATATATTAAAATAAATCAAATATAATAAAGTAATAGTGTTTGTAATAAAAAAACTTATGATTATTTTGTGGACTAATGCCTGCATATTTTAAAGTCGTAAATTAATCAGACAGAAATCAAATTTGTTAAAACTTTCAGGCAGAAAGCCAGCTTGCTAAAACTTGCAAAATAAAAAAATAATAATAAAATGTAAAAATTAATTATAATGACTAAAATTAATCATAAATGAATACTTATATAGTTAATTGGAAAGATGATTAAAAAAAAATTAAGAACAGACAGTAGAAGAGACGCAATAAATCTCAAAAAAATATAAAACACTAATATTTAAGTATTAGGAAATGAAAACAGCGTAGCTCCTCTGTAGTTATTTTTAAATAAACTTAACAACTGCAAACTGTGTTTCTGTTTTCCTAAAAATTTGTTTATATAATTAATAAACAGCCCTAATACAGAGAATAACATAAATGGTTAAACTATTTAATGTAAGTTGGTAAGTATAAAGATAAACTCTGCATGCAACCGACTATTTTAAAAGTTGCAAAAAAGTTGCACAATTGCAAATAACTGAATAAATAATGTAGGAGAAAAAAAAAAGATTATAAAAAAGTTAATGTGAATAACAATCAAAAACAAAATTTTTAAGTAAATGTGAAGTGTTATAGGATAATATATTTTGTTAAAATACTCCACAATTGCTCCCTTTAATTTATTATCATAGAATATTTTACTAATAATATTAATGAAAGTATATTACCCAAGAACAATACTTAAACGATTTGGGTTTAAAAGTTTTTCCTTTACAAATAGCGTTTCGCCATCGTTACCAAGCGCCATTATTATTTGTTCTTGTTGCCAAAACAATACGTTTATTTTTCAACAACAAAAAAAACGCAATTGTTTACTTTTAAAAACAATGCAAAGAAACACAGCGAAGACCTAAAATACCAAATCTGTACTTGAGAGCCAACTTGTCTTAACTCCGTTTTTGGGTAAAATGAGTTATATACCTATCTGAAATCTCCATCGCGTAAAAAACTAACTAATCATACATATAGAGTATCATAAATTGTACATAGTGCATGAATTTTAATTTCCTTTTTTTTTTTTTTTTTTTTTTTTTTTTTGCCAAATAATTTTATTAATAATACAAATTTTAACATATTACAAATTTAGCGGCAGGACTTCTAGAAGATCATGAGGATCTTATTATGAAGCCCTTTACAATGCTTTTTAGTATCGAGTATAATATAATATAATTACGTAATATTATAATGAAGTTATAAAAATTCGTAAAATAACAAAAATAATATGAAGTTTAACAAAACACAGTAATAAAAAGTAATAAAATACAAACCATTAAATACATAAGTTTGCAATGAACTCATGGAAATATTCGTAAATAGTAAAACATAATACAATAAAGTATAATATATCAGCAATAAATTGATAAAAACTCAAAAATAGATAAAGATGTTTTCAATTGAAAAGATAATTTCTTTAATTTTGGTTTTGAATGAGGAGTAGTTTAGTTTGATTGAAAAGTCAAAATTAGGTAAAACTATTTTGTTCCAAAGAAGAGGTCCACGATAGGACATAAAAATTTCGTCGTATTTAGTTTTGCAAAAAGGAGCATTAAGATTGTCGTCAATTCGTAAATTATATTTGTTTTTCGGTTTTAAAGAATAAAGATATTGAAATACCTGTGGAGATTTTCTTTACACTTGAACATAAAGCATAAAATATTAAAGATATTAAGTTGATAAACATTTAAAGCTTTCATATCTTTAAGAAGTGGCGCAGAGTGAGTAAGACAATTTTTAAAATTAATTGCGCGAGCTGCGTGTTTCTGATGATTAAAAAGTGTTTTAAGTTTTCTTTTGAGTGCTTCCCCATATAATATTTGCATAGTTTATATGACAGTGAACAAATGAATAGTACAACTGAGTCAGCTGCAGTTTATTTAGTATGTTTCTAGCTTTATAAAGAATACCGATGCATTTGGAAACTCTAGAAGAGATAATGTTAATGTGATGTTTCCAAGTTAAATTTTCATCATATAGATTCCTAGAAACTTTGTTACTTTTTCTCTTTTTATCATTACATTGTCAATATATAGTTCAGGTAACAAATGTGGTATTCTATGTTTTTTATAGAGTAGATAAAAAAGTGTCCATTTAGTTTTAGCTGTGTTAAGTGATAACCTATTTATTTTGAACCAATCAGAAACTTTTTTTAATTCATTTGTCATGTTGTTGAAAAGAATATTAATATTTTCATGAGATAGAAATAAATTTGTCTCGTCTGCAAAGATTATTTTTTTTAGGCTTGAAGTTTTATGAAGATCATTTAGATATATTATAAAGAGAAGAGGTCCAAGTATGGAGCCTTGTGGAACACCACACATTATATTCATTAACATTGAGACGAGGATTCTTTATTATAAACATATTGCTTACGATTTGTAAGATAGCTTTTTAACCAATTGAGAATGTTATCTTTTATTCCATATGATAATAATTTTTTTATTAGAATTTGATGGTTGACGGTATCAAAAGTTTTAGATAAGTTAATAAATACTCCTAATGTGAAATGAGATTTTTTAAAAGATTCTGAGAGGTCGCGCGTAAGTTGGAGAATAGCGTGTTCTGTTGAATTGTTTTTTTTAAAACCAAATTGGTTTTCGTATAAGATTTTATTATTAATTAGGTGGTCGTAAATTCAATTGAACATTATTTTTTCTAGTATTTTTGAAAAGACTGAAAGAAATGAAATAGGGCGATAATTATTTATGTTTGCATGATCTCCTGTCTTGAAGATAGGAAATACTTTAGCTATTTTTAGACAGTCCATCAGACAACATTCCTTGACTGATGGATGCTCTAAAGATTTTAAAAATAATGTGTTTTATAACATCACAAAAGTCTATTAAAATATTCACATTAATATCATCATACCGAGTTGTTTTATTTCTTTTTAATGAACTAAAGGCAATTTCAAATTCATCATAAGTTAGCTCAGTAAAGTGAAAACTTGAAGAAGTTGATGTTTGGAATTCAGCTGATTTATCGTCGGTATACGGAATACTGTTTGCTAGTTTTGTTCCAATTGTTGTAAAAAATTTGTTAAATTCAGCTGCAATATAGTTTGAGTCGTTAACTAGTTTGTTATCAATTTTTATTACATGTGGCAGAGAATTTGTATTTGTTTTAAGTTTTCCTGTAATTTCTTTCATTATTTTCCAGATTTGTTTCGAATTATTTGTATCTTTATTGATCAAGTAGGAGTAGTATTTTTTTTTGCATTTTTGCGAAGTTTTTCAAATAAGTTTTTATAGGTGATATAGTTATTTTTATGTTTTACTGATTTTGATTTTAAATATTTAATATATAACTTTTGTTTTATTTTCGAGGATTTTTTAAGACCTTTTGTAATCCAGGGATGATATGCCTTTTGTAATCCAGGGATGATATGCCTTTTGTTTTTACAACTGTTTCACACATAGGAAAATTTGTATCATAGACTTTATAAAATGTTTTAAAAAAAGTGTTGTTAATTGTGTTTATATTATTATTAAAGTTTAAATGTTCCCAATTTATTAGCAACAAATGTTCTTTGAAGGAGTTTAAATTAATGTTGTTGAACAACCTCTTTTTAATGGTGACACTTTTTTGCATTTCTTTTTTAAAGTCTAGATTTACTGAAAAAAATATAGGAAAATGATCAGATACATCTGTTTTAATTATTCTTTTTTTAAGCGATATATTAAAAAAGTCAGTGGTTGAGATATTATCAATTAAAGTGGATGAATTTTTTGTAATTCTTGTTGGTCGATTTATTATTGGTATTGTTCCTGTTTCAAATAAATTGTTGTAAAATTATTTTGATTTTCGTAATAATCAAAACAATCTAAATTAAAATCGCTAATCAAGTAATTTTTTTTATTTTCGAGATAAGTTTTTCTAGAATTTTCTTTTGTAAAAAATTGCTGAGGTCTTCAGTTCCTAAAGTTTCCTAAAGTGATTATTAAAAAATTTATGAGAGAATAAGTGGAAAAAAATCTTTATTTTGATCCTACTGTAAAATTGTGCTTTTGGAGTTAAGACAAGTTGGTTCTCAGGTACAGAAATAAAGATTGCGATTTACATTGTTCTTTTATTTATTAATTGTAAAAGACTTGTAAAAATTTGATGCAAAGCATTACTTGACTAGAAAAAATTCAGAAGGCCTTAACAACGACCAGTAAATATGATTCTTTTTTTTATAAAGAAAGTACTTCATAATTTTCTCATGGTATACACAACCTTGCTTAATATAAAAGCTAAAACAATGAAATAAAAAAAAGTATATAAAAATATCCAAATAAATAAAATAGTTTAATAAAAAAACAATATATTTTTAAAAAATATATTTATACCTGTACTAGAAGGTGTTGCTTAAGGGCGAACTGGTGTAAGTGCAAAGCAGTTTCGATTGACGTAAGTGAGCCGAGAAACTAAATGTCTGAAAAAAAGAAGTTTTCTAGAAAAAAAACATTTAATTACTTTGTCTTCAGAAAAAAAATTTTTTTACTGTGTATCAGATCTTAAACAGCAGAAGTTAAAGGTATCATTCAACCTTTCGTGCCCAAGATACATGGATGAATGTATCTTGGGCACGAAATATCTTTTTTGGGTACACCCTGTCACAAAACAAAAATCGTCCAGACATGGCACACAGATACCTTTTATTGGAAATAAATCTACTTGTTTTCCAGATTTGAACCCTCTGAATTTTTATATTAGGGCGTATGTTAATGTTATATTAGGGCGTATGTTTAAGACAATTTTTGTAAATAAAAACACCCAAATATTGGAGCCCTGAATCCTTCAATCGCCCAGGCCTGGTCCAACATGTCAACTGAAGTTTTGTTATCAAATTGAGGGTTCGATGAAAGCTAACAGTATTTATTATATTAGAACTGCTCATTACTAAACCATGAAAAATTTTTTGATGAAAATATTTTTTGTCGTTATTTTCTTGTTTAACTTTTGAAAGATCTTTAATGTTACAAGCCTAAATTTAGTTTTTGGTTTGTTTAAGGGCTCTGCGCAAAAACTTTGTGACCTTTTTTGTTTTGTTTAAACTTAGAGTTGCGTAATTTACGAACGGTTTCTTATTACAAGCGTTTGATACTTTAGAATACTGCACCCTTTAAGACAAATTAAAGCATTAAAGGATAATTAATAAACATATTAATGGAATAAAAAATATTTTACTAATAGAAATCAGCTTATACATTATGTCCAACCTTGAGTATTAAATATATTAAATGCAATCTCTCAAAAGTAAATTATTGATAAATCACCTGATGACTAAAAAATAAGTCAAAATTTAAATCAATTTATTGTATTTTACTCATAATCATGGAATTGAAATTTATAGAGAATTTAATACTCTATTAAAATTATATTATACTTTCAAAATATTAATTAAAATGACTACGTATAAAACAAGTTTGCGAGAAGACCTAAGAAAACGCATTTGCCAATTTAGAAATTCGCATCTGGAAATCCAAAAATATTCACAGTAAAATACTTTCTAGATGAAGGAGCATCAAAACCGACCATATATCGTACTCTAGAACGTATAGACAATAATTTAGGCTATCAACGAAAAAAAAGAAGCGGTCTAAAGGCGAAAAAAATAGACAAAAAGCACATAGACCAATTGAAAAAGGCATTTGATCATCATCACGGTGTTTTGCAACGTCAAATAGCTCGAAGATTCGATTGTGACCAATCGTATATATATAAAATTCTTAAAAACAAGACGAATATTAGATATTAAAAGAAGAAAAAGATTCCAAATTGAAGCAAAAGCCAACTAGCTCGAATCAAACCTTTGTGTTTGCATATATATTGCAATTTTAGCAATTTTTATTTTGTCTTAAATGACGAATCATATTTCACATAATACAATACAAATACAATATTGGCTGGCAACGATGGCTTCTGTTCTAGCAACGTGTCATCTATAACTAGCAACGTCAAACTCAAAAGAAAGAAGAAGTACGAGGAAAAGGTGCTAATCTCTTTGATTATATCGCCCAAAGGGACTTCAAAACAAATGTTTTTCTAAAGTGTCCAGGCAATCAACAAACAAGCATACATCGGATGTCTTCACAAGCGGTAATACCCTTCATTGATGATCATTATAAAATGAAGAGTACTTGTTCTGGCCAGATTTAGCTAGCTTACACAATGCAAATGAAGTTTTTTTTTTCTCGATGCCAATAATATCAAATACCTGCCAAATAGTAAAAAATCCACCCAGTTTTCATGACACCAGTTAAATCTATTTGATAATCTGAAAATTCATCATAGTTCAACATAAATTTCCTTTCATGTATACTTGTTTGGTATTATTACTTTAATTTTTGCAATTATTGTGTGCAAGATAATTAAAATCAAAACTTAAAACATGATGACCTTCTTTTAGTTTTTCCCTAGGGATCCATGTGTAACAAGTTAGATATACGAAAAGGATAGGCTGTAAACACTAAATATGTTTAGCACTTTAGTGCCATTTATAGAGGTGTACCAGATATTTTTGCCGGATATGCCGGATAGTGAACTTTTCTATAAAGTTCTGTAAGTGTTAATGAAGAAAAAACAAGTCATGCTAGTCTACAATAAATAGTATTCAAAACCTTACTTACTAAAATTAGTGAAAAATTTTATGACATGGTGTATATGCTAACAAAGTATAGAAAATAGTAATTAAAAAAACAAAAATTTAGCTATAAAAACAATTTTTCTTTATACATTCTTAACGCATATACCTGCGTTATACCAGTTTTTTATTGACTTTTTTTTTAAATCTTGAACGCTATTTAATGTAGAATGGAAAAACTTGTTTTTAATTCATAAACACTTATAGAACTTGAAAAATGTTCACTATCCGGCATATCCGGCAAACCTCTAGTCGTTTATTCGGAATGTTGGTTTTGTTATATGTTTTGTAAGATAAGATTCTTTAATACATTACAGAAACTGCCTCTAGAGGCAGTTTCTGTATATGTATATGGAGTTCTAGTTATGAAAACTTCTGCAGAGTATAAAACTTCTGCAGACAAAAAGAGCTCTTTTTGTCCTCTGCAGAAGTTTTCATAACTAGAACTCTATATACTATTCAAGGATGAAAAATTGAAATCACTACATATTAAAACTTCAGAACATATTTTAGTTTTTGAAAAATGTTTATAACTTTTCTTAATGAAATTAATTATGTTCTGAAAATTGACCAAATCATCACTTCCGGGTCTTTAAATACAAGAGATAATATGCATTCATTGCTCATTTCAATTGCACACTATATCTGCTTCACATTTTTATTGTTATAGGCTTTATTATTACTTATATTTTATGTTTTTTTAGATGCGCCAAGAAGACCTAACGGTTTTATCACAGAGCACCGCGGAAGAGCATTTAAGTAGGGGTCACTTGCTTCTAAAGCAAGCGCTCTAACCACTGCGCCAACGCCGCTTTATTGATATTGACTTTAAACGAATCAATTTGGTCCTTTACATTAATACAGACATCACCGCCTTAGGCAATTTTGCGGTCTCTAAGATAAAGGTTATACCCGGTATAACTGTTGCAAAAGTATTATTCCACCATGTTTCTGTGACAAAAATTATATCTAAAAAACTTATTTCAATTTCAACTATAACTTCATTCAACTTATTTTTTTCAAATGATGTGGCATTGATATAAAAAAATTTCAAGCTATTTGAGTTGGATCCAGAACTTATACCTAGCTACATTATCATTAATTTTGATATTAAAAGCTAGCGTATTGGTCGCACTTCTTTTGAATATTAGAATGTTACTCATAGTGCTTTAATAAAACTAAATAAAAAAAACAGCAATTTAAGTATAAAGTCTTTATACTTAAATTGCTGGTTTTATTTATTTAGTATTAATATTCTACTGTTTCTTTTACAGTAATAAAATTTTTGCTTTTATTTATGTCTGAATGACCATTTAAAACTTTAACTTCACATCTTAATTGCTTTGTTAAAATTTTTTTTCTGCTTTAGTCACGTCAGTATTAAAGTAAATATTTGGTATCTTTTTACTGTTTTGAAAAGCTGCTTTTAGCACTTTCTTGCATGAGCTTCAACAAGTTCCAAACTCGTTGATGTGCATGCAAGAAATCAAGTGCTAACTAGAAACTTTTGCGATATATTTTTTGATGGTAATCTTATAATTCTGTTTATATGCTTTAAATTTATTTTTTTAATACCTTTATTGTTTATCGTTTTCTTTCCTTTCATTTGAATTACTTTTTATAGAACGGTTTTTGCCAAATACATACACATTATTTTCACTTTTAGCTTATTTTATTAACTTTTAATATTGAATTTACATTTTTTTCTTCAGAAAAATACATCTGCCATATTTAGACGGCAAAATTCTATATCTTCTGTGTGAAATTTGATTTTTCCACTTATAATTTAAAAAAATATTTTATCATAAATATTTATTTAATCTTTTCTTTTCATAATAATATTCTCAATGATCAACTGAGGAAATCAAAGAAGTTAACTTTATACTTACAACTATCAGTTGGTTATAGTCATAGTATTCAACTAGTCTGGAAACGCGGGCCGTTTTCTTAAAACACTTAAGTTCCTCTCTATACTAGTGCTCAGCCTACTTTAGAGTGCATCAAGTTGTAAACATTATGTTTCGATAAGTTACATATATTCTGGGATAAATATTGAAATGGCATGAACAAATTGTGATTTTTTTGGTTATTCAGTTTCAAGTTAATATTTTTGATTGCATATATATTTCGTTTTCCGAATAAAAATAATAAATATAGCATAAAATAAAGACATCAACTGTTGATAAATATAGTTATGTGACAGAGTTTGTCTTGGTATAAATACGCTTATTCAACCATATAGCTTATATCATATAAGCATTTAAGTTATATACTATATGAAAATATGTTATAGATGCAAACATTTCATTGACTGTATTACTTGAATGATGTATATGGGTATAAATGCTTTATATGATTTCAGAGTATACTTATTTAAAATGTTAGCAAATAGAGCCTAATAAACTCTATATTCTATATATAGTTTACTTAGCTGGATTAGTTGATAAGTTATATATCACTCTTTACACTATTTTGGTATCTTTTCTGGAAACAAGAAAAAATCAGGTACAATTTTATCATTTTGAATGGTTTCAAAGCTAAATTAGATAATGTTGGTATCTTTAAAGACTTGTGTTATACCCTTAACACAGCATATTTATCTACTTTAGAGAGAAAATTATATCTTAATTATTACCTAAATTATATTAAAAATAATGATTTGTTGTTTAATTTTCTACCTTACAAGAATTTTACCTTACTATGTGCATATCACATATTCTACCCTACGGTAGAACTTCTACCTTTTTTACAAGTGCTATACTAACAATAAATATTATGCAAAAACATTTTTCTATTTTTATTAATAATTAAAAAACTTAATCAGTAAAAAAAATTAGGATTTTAATAAATACTTTAAAAATAGCTAGTCTCTCAAAGCTTCTTAAACTAAAATTCAAAAGCTCGTATATAAATTTTTGTTTTTATTATGCTGTATTGCAATTTATATAATAGCAAATAAAAAAAATATACTTGATACGATAAAGATGATGCAAAAGTCTGCTACCAAATATTGCATCACTACCATACACTATCAATCAAATTCAATTCAATTATAAAAAAAGGACAGTGTATTAAAAGAAGATTACAGAATTATTTCAAATCTTGATTTTAAGCTATAATTTAATATCTATTTTGTTGAATGCAGAAAAATAATATCTCAAAATCTAAGGTTATCTACAACTAAAATAAGATATTTCATGTTAATTATCTAGTTTCATTAGTCAAGTATAATGATATACTTGACTAATCTAGATGATATACTTGACTTTTACAACTAGTGCCACTGCATGACAAATGTTTCTTTTGCTTTAGAAAGCAATCAAAATTTCTTAAAAGTTGTTGCTTGTAACTTGCGATGTTTATGCAAATCGCAAGTTGTTGAAAAGGCATTTTAAATGATTCGTTTATGCCTAATCTACCACATTAAAATAAGACAACTCGTTACTGTCTTATTTAAATATGACTTAAATATGACTATGCGCTATAAAAAGATATTTTAAAAACATTTGATGCACTCTCAGTCGGGTCACCCCTTAAAGCTCAAGTTATTTTACGAAATCTATAGAAAACGGCCCGCATTTCCAGACAAGCTAATTCTATGACTATGGTTAGATTTAAAATGTTGAGTACGATTTGCCTTTTTTGTGTGTGTCTATGTTTATATTTTATGTATCCCAAGAAGTCCTTGCGGTCTTATCACAGAGCACTGCGGAAGAACATTTAAAAGGATGTTCACGCCTCCTTCCTTAGCGACGTTATAAAACTTGCCAGAAGTGGCATTAAACTACGGATTCCCAGATTTAAGGCAAGCATGTTAACCACTGCGCAACAGCTGCTCATATATATTGATTTTCCACAACTTCCCAACTTAAGTTTTATTTCCTTCAAGTGACTCGTGAACTTTACAAGCTTCTTAAATTATTGAAGGTAAGGGCAATGCATTTTTGTAAAGAAATTTTTTTTTTCATTCACTTGCTGATGGCAAAAATTAAATAGGTTTAACTATGCTCATACAAAAATTATTTATGCATACATAATTAAGAAAAAATTTTTTAGAAATTGTTACAATATTTTGTGTAACTGTTTATATTTTAACTGGCCATGGTTATTTTTTTGATACATTCTCGGGGATTTATAACAGGTAAGAATGTCTTTTTCTCTATCTTTAACGTTATACGGTAATTATTTGTTTTCATAAATTAGGATTGTAAATTTATTTCTTATTAGCAAATACATTTTAACATATATTACATACAAATACATTTCAATAATATGTTTTGGTAACAATCAAGTATTTATTTTATTAAAAGTCTATATTTGCGGCATCAAAAGCATTTTACTTTTTTCTTTTTTTGCCAAAACCGTCTACTAATTTGGTACTAACATGCAGGATAGAATATTTTAAATCTATATTTTTTTAATGTAAAATGTAATCTATATTTTTTAATGTAAAAAAAACAGCTAAATATATTGCACTGAAAAACCTCCGATTTTAATAACGAAAATACTTCTATTTTTTTTTATATATTAATAAAAATTTCAAATAGCCTTCAACAAATCTGTATAAAATACTGAGATATTTATGAAATATAATGAAACAACATAAATAAGAAACTTATGTACATGCAAACTAAACATTGATGTACAGGCTATATATACATTTAAATATATATAATATATTTTATTATAATAGATATAATACATTTAAATAAACAAATAATATAATAAATATACTCTTTAAAAAACTTTTATGTTAAAATATATGTACATTAATGTACATAAAAAATGTTAGTATTTATTTTTACAGTAAACCGTTTCGAACCCATTATTTGCTTTAAAATTTTATTTAAACCTTGAAGAATGGTTATTTTCCCCAAAAACGCTTTCATTATCAATTTGCAATCCATGTAAAGCCAACTTTGTTCCTAACACATATAAAGAGGGATCGAGCGGCGAATTATCGAGCTTAAAGATAAATTTTTTTTTCAATACTTTTTATATATACATACTTTTTAAACTTAATTTACCCTCCTCCCTCTCCCCTCGGTTATTATAAAGGTGCAAAGTGGGATTGAACCCCGAACTTCATGACTAAAAGTCATTTCTACCACTAGTCTATTGTCACATTTAAAGGTGTGTGTGTGCGTGTGTAATATCTTTAGTATATTGTTGCTTTATAATTTTATTGCTTTAATAATTCAATTATTGTATTATACTATTATATATTATTTTATATTATATAACTTCAATATGTACTTCTATATATTTTGATCTATAACTAAGTTTACACATTTAAATAACATATACTTTATATTATATATAATACATAATATATAATTTATTGCAATATTTTTATTTAAATATAATTTAAACTAATATTATATTTATTAAATATTTATTTTAAACACATTAAATAATAATAAAGATAATAAAAACAAAATATTAAACTAAAGCAATATTTAGTATATGATATATATATATATATATATATATATATATATATATATATATATATATATATATATATATATATATATATATATATATATACAGTGGGTTGCCAAATTATTAGGGACACTTTACTTTTTAAGTAATTTTAAAGTTTAAACTACTTTAATGAATAAATATCTTGTAGTTATTTTTAAATATTGGTTTTATTGTTAGAGGGTTTTATTTAGAATATAAAACATAATTTTTTATTCATTGCTATCTATTTTTTTATAAAAAGTTTTAACATAACAAATAAGGTAATAATCCTAATATTTTGTAATGCCACCCTTTGCTACAATGACGACTTTCAGGCGTCGGGGCGTGCTTTCAATGCAAACTTTTGCATTGTGTTGGAGACTAGGGTTGTTATGCCACTCTTTTATAAGGGTTTCTATCAATTGCTGCTTAGTTGTGATGATTTCTTTGGCAATTTCCCGTTTTGTGAACTCCCACAGATTTTCTATGGGGTTCATATCAGGTGAATTCCCTGGCCATGGCAAAACACACACATTTTTTTCAGTTAGGAATGCTGTAACACTTCTAGCTTTATAACACGGTGCTGAGTCATGCATGAACATGTACTCTTCATTATCAGCAAACTTTTCTTGGACCTGGGGCAGGAGACTATTTTCTAGTACTCGCTTGTACTGATCCTGCCTCATGGTCCCATCCGCAATGTAGAGGCAGCCCATACCCTTGGCTGAGATCACAGACCACACCATTACACTCACAGGATGTTTAACCTTTTCTAAAAGGCAGTCCTGGTGAAATTTTTCTCCTGAGCGTCGTCGAACAAATGAGCTTTTGTCCATCAAAATTTGAAATGTTGACTCGTCCGAAAGCAGACCTGTAAAACATTACAAAGATATTTTAAATTATAATCCTATAATCTTTTTGGTTTCTTACAATATTAGAAATTATATTTCTATTATATATTATATTTATTATATATTTCTATTATATATTATAGAACTATTAACCAATACTTAGGTTTCAATAGTTCTGAACTCGAAAAACTTGCAAAAAATTGTTCCAAAAATAAATAATTGAAATCAATTTTGAACTTACTCCAACTACACTTTTCAACAATTGACAGCTAATTAAATAATAACCTAACTTTTTGAAAGATAGGGTGGACTGACAGAGTTGCCACAATTTGAAAACAATTATAATTATCTTAGTAACTAAAATACACAAGAAATTATAAAAAAAAAATTATTTAAAAACAATTTATTTGCTCGCAATAATCATTAAAACTTTAAAATTATTAAAAAAGTAAAGTGTCCCTAATAATTTGGCAACCCACTGTATATGTAACGGACACCAAGAAAGTTTGATTATAAAACAAGATATCATACATATCAGCATTTTACTATTTCACGTATAAATTCATTGTGGCATATTGCACATGCAATTATATTATATTTAATGAAATTGTTTATAATATAGTTGCATGGCATAATTTCATGATTGCACATTATAATGTATACTACAAAAGATGTTTTTTAGTTAAATCATTAATAATTTTATATTTTTACAATTTTTATATACACACTTATATTAGTATTTTACATTATATTATGTATAAACGTAGAAATTTTTGAATAATGCATATGTATAAATATTTTATAAATAAATTTGTTTGTAAAGACACCTGATTTAAATTGAATTCTACTACTTCACCACTTATTTCTTCACTCAATAAAAGGTCATTATTATTTTGTATTTCCTTGATATCTTGACCAACATTCCTGTTTAAAAAATACGTTAAGTAAGCACACACATGTCCAAAAATCAAAACTAATTTTCAAAATGACAAATTATGGAAAAATATAGAGAAGAAAATAAACAAAAAACCAATTTTCATAGTTGTTTTGATCAAACAAACTAGATATTAGCTCAATATTAGTTCTTTCTAATGATTCTAGATCTTTAGTTACATTGATGACATGCTGATGATGAATACCAACCTTTTATAAAAAACAAGTTTACTTTAAATGACAATAATGGCATACAAGGAACAAAAATAAAAACAAAATAACTATTACATAGATTACATAGATTAAATATTTTGAAAAACAGAAAATGATATTTAGAAAAATTTCTGCAATTGAATACAATTAACGTGTAACGGACACCACGAAAATTTGACTATAAAACCTGATGCGCCAAATTTAACCGTAAGGTAGAGCAGGGCAAGTTGAGCATAGGGACAAGTTGGGCAATTAAAATATCTCAAAAACTACGTATCATACGATAAAACATCAAATAGATGAAAGTTAGGGAATTAGAATGTTAACACAATGCGCAACTAAAGATTGTTGGAAAGCAGTTGAGTAAGATACACGGCCACTATTTATATTTTTGACCAAAAAAGTAAAAAAAAAGTTTTTCTAATTTTTGCTTAGATGCTAATAACTTTTTTATATACGACATCACTTGAGTGTTGATATTTTAACAATTTATCAGACTTTCGATTAAAACTACCAGATTTTTTTTTTCTTTATGTCTTACTGTTCTCTTTAAAACTAATGTCACCTAGTCTAGCAGTTAAGGGTAAATTGAGGATAAGTTGTGGGTAAGTTAAGGGTAAGTAGGGTAAGTTAAGCAGTTTTGAAAAAAATAAAACTGAACTTTTAAACAAAGAAACAATTTTGATAAAAAAATTAAAGATTTATTTTTAAAATTATTTATTTGTAAACCGGGCTTCAAAGTTTAAGATAATTGTATAGAATAATGTTTTTATATTTTATGACGCTTTCTCAATATTTAATTTTTTCTCTTCTCATATTTACGTCATTGAATTGTATAAAATAAAAAGTTTATAAATTAAACACACGCTTATGTTAGTGAAAATTTTATTGAAGACTCACCCAAGTTTTGTACCATATTCATTATATTTACAGGCATAATATTTTCAAAAAAAATCAAAAAGTATACTTTTTTCTTAAAGTTTTAGCAGGTTAAATTATCTTTTAAATATTGAAAAAATTATGTAAATCTAACGCACCGTTCATAAGATCTGTTATATTTAGTAAAAATTGCTCAACTAGCCCCACAGTACCCTACTTTACTATACAAACAAAGAAAACTTTTGTATCTTAAAAGAAGATTTAAACTAGACAATAAAACCAATTAAATCAACTGGAATATTTATCAAATTTACATCTTAAACTAACAATTAACAGGAAATCTCTGCAGCACAATGTCATCAACACCTCTTTACTAAACAAGTTTCAAGCAAAATTAGACCAAAACCTAAAATTGTTACCACAGTTCATCATTTTCTGTAACTGTTGCTACAGAAACTGTTTGCTAGATGATAAGCTTACAGTTTATGTTTGCTAGTAAATGATACAGTTTACTTATTGATCCAGGTAACTTAACATTTATTATTAAATTACATTAAAATTTAAATTACATTAAAATTATAAAACATAATTCAATTCAATAATATTTTGTAACTCCTTTCAAATATGTTCTTACCTCTTTTAAAAGCCATTTATTATCAAGAAATTCCAACTCATCGTGTTTTTCTAAATCACTGAACACTCGCTAAAATGATACCTTTTATATTTAAAAAATAATTAAAAATTGTTTTTAAAAATTTAAATAATTTTATATAAATTTTATAATTATATTTTATATAAATTAATATTCATCTTTTATATAATTTTAATAAAGTTTACCTATTTATCTAGAGTGACATAAACAACATTTGAAAAAAATATTAACACAAACACAACTCTTGAAACCAGAGCTACTCTCTAATATTGAAGTTTGTGTTTGGTTTGTAATAAGTAATTTTTGTATTAAAGTTTGTTGATATTTTTTTATTTAGATTATTTATATTCGATATGTAAAATCTGAATGCAGAAATACAGGTGCCTGTTTCATGTACAGGTGCCTGTTTAATCAACTTTTAATGATAAACTTTCTGAAATGGTTCAAAACTTTAAACTTCATACTTATGTCAAAATTATTTGTAAAAATATAGAATTAATTAAAAGCATGGGAAAAAAACAAAAACAAAATATTAGCTCAAAATCATGTGAGTAAAAATATAATTATTTGATAAGAAATAATTTGGCAAATTTAACTCCACGTAACCATTATTCTTTGGTCCTTAAATTTTTTTTTTTTTACTTTTGCAACAAATAAATACGAATAAGTTAATAAAGGTTCCTCACCCAAACCTTGAATAAAGCACATTAATATAAATTAAATTATTTTGTTCTTCATCTCTCACACTTTGAACAAAAAGTAATCAGGAAGACAAGAAAATTGAACTTCATTAAAATGTAATTCTACAGTTAAAACAATAAGTTATAACTATTATTTTTTACCATATTTTTATTGCATGATTGTGAATATTTAAGTATTTTTTTTTTCATAATTATAATTAGAGTTTTTAATTAGGGATAACAAAAAACTTACAGAAATTAAATAGGGACTGCAAAACACCAAGGGAAAATATTAATGAGGGATTACAAAAAACCAAGTGATTTTAATTAGGGATCACAAAAAATCTAGAAACTTTAATTAGGGATCACCTTTATATAGTGATTTCGCTGGTTATCCGTTTCAAAAACCGGATAACAGTTCTCATCAATTTGCAGTTAACTGACTATTCGGTAAATTAGTGACACTTTCTGAATACAGGATTTCAAGAAACGTAGCATTTTAAACTAATTTTTTAAAAATTAATGTTAAAGTGTACATTTTCAAGACAGTTAGTGAATACAGTCCTATATCATATAATTATAACAAAACATGGAAAAAGATATATATATTTTTTATATTATAATATAATATACCTTTTTAATTATATAATTAAAAAAGGTAGGAATAATGTACAAGTATAGTTTAAATGTTTTAATATCAGCGGATGTTTTAAAATCATACTCATATAAAAACATTTGATTTGGAAAAATGAGATGTTATGAAGTAAATTTTTTTAGCGTGTATTTTTAAAACTAAATAATAATGTAATTTTAAATTGTTATGCAGACATAGATGGAAACAACTTGTTGCGTAAAGATAATATAAAGAATATTTGCTAACACTAAAATACCGCCAAATCTACGAATAAACAAATTCTATTGGTTCAAAAAATACGCTGAATAAGCGAATTAGAGTTCCAGAATATTCTGAAGAAAATTTCTTGATTGAGTTGTAAAAGTAATAAATAAATCTTTGAGGTTTCTATTGTAAATTGTTTTAAGAATATAATATAAAACAAAACTGATTAAATTAACATTTAAATTAATAAAAGAAATATATTATAATCTTTGATAAATTAACATTTGTCAAACAATAATCGTCATAATTATGATGTTACTTTCTATAAAATTTTGTAAAATTTTGAAGTCGGTTTTTATTATTTGAAAATAGATATTTGATATTCGAGCAAAATCCGGTTAACCGCAAAACCGGATAACCGGCGAAATCACTATTTTTAGACTACAACATCCTTCTCGGGCTAGAAACATGAAAAAAAAAAGTTAAAGTTCTACATAATGTTTAATTAATAGCAAAATATTTCGTAAAACTGTAATGCTAATAAGAAATTACTTCTGAAGCCAGTTTTTTGTGTTGTGTTAAACTTTCATCATTTTGCTTCATAACAACGTTTTTGTATGAAGAAAAGCTTCGTTGGAAAAAATTTTCAATTTCTTTATATGATGCTTCCATATCTTCTATTTCCTGGAGCAAATCATCAATGCGTGCTTGATCCTTAAATTTTCCATATGCCTTGAAAATAATTTTAAAATATTTTTTCATGTCAGTGTAATGAAAAAAAAAAAAAAAAAGGTTTAATTAAAAACAAAACCTGATAGTTTTTTAACTGTTCAAGATCATTTGTAAACTCCTTTGTCATTTTTTCAATTTTCACAATTTCTCCACGCATTTCTGAAATAAAATTTTTTTTTCTGAAAGGTTTAGTAAAACATACTGTGTTTTGTGCATGCATTTTTAAAGCTCAAAAGAATGTTCATTTTTCGTCTCTGTTGTGCAATATTTTTTATTTTATTTTTTAAACACTTTGAAAAGGTTGCAAAATAGCTAACTTAAAAAACTTTTGATATAATGGCTACTAAAATCTTGGTGACTGACAACCTAAGAAGTTGTATATGTACGATAAGAAAAATAACTTAAGATTGAACTTTAAGCATT
>NC_061158.1:55114420-55199368 GCF_022113875.1 Hydra vulgaris | reverse complement strand
AATTAATACTAAAAAATATTACACGTACCGTCTGAGCCATTATCCCAGTAACATGAGCTTGCAGTATGAAGACCTGCACCATTCTTTTGCATTATTACACAAGTCACTAAAATAACTCTTTTTTATTAATTTAGTATTTTTATAAATTAGGCATTTTATGTAGAACAGGAAGCATTTAGTAAGATATATAGAAATACAAAAGTTTATAGAAAGCCTTATAGTAAAGAGCAGGGATGTGAAGTCGTAAAAAAAAAGTACCAACTGCAACTCTAATTGTTTAAACTTTCAGAGTACGACTGCGACACCAACTCTGACTCCAAAGCAAAATTTTTGATTAACTCTTTAAATTCATTCAAAAAAATATTACGCGGTAATGAAAAATAATAATTTTTTTTGCAAAATATATGAAAAATTCTTTAAAGGTTAAATATTTTGTACATCCACGTGCAATACCCATGAAGTTTTACTATTGGAGTTGGAGTCGCGATTTTGTTTCTCCAACTATGCTAAAAATGTTGCGACTTCGACTCCACAACTCCACAGGCCTGGTAAATAGGAAGTTTTTTGTAATAAGTTCTTTGTGTTTCTTTCTATGTGTATTCTTTATGACTTTCACTTGAAAAACTGAATATTACTTTGATTACATACTTTGATTGACCTAAAGAATCAATTTATTTTTCAGGACCCGATGCTCCAAATTAAAAAAAATGATTGGCTAATTGTACTCCAACAATGTTTTTTTGTTATAAAAATTTTTTTGTATTATTTGGAGTTCAAAAATATAAGAATGTTAATTTTTTAAATTAATAACTCTTTCAAATATGGCAGTTTTTATAACCATCTAAGCTACAAAGTAGACTTTCTATAAATGGACTTTAAATGAATTGCATCAAACTAATGTTTGGATAAACAAAATTTTTAAAATTCAGTTAATTGTACTAAGTTAAAATAGTTTGCTTTATTAAAAAACTTTTTGCTTTCCACCAAACAGTGGTTTAAATTTTTTTACTTTTTAAATAAATTGCTGCACTCTCCAGACAGCATTTACTGGATCATGTAAATCTTGCTGGAAGCCATTACTCAAGCATCTCATTGGTGCAAGTATATCTAAACAAATAGATAAATGGATTACAAAAGATAATTTTCCTAAACTTGAAAAAACCCCATTCAATTAAGTTTTTTTAACGACTCACAAAAATTTAGCTAAGCTGTATAATAACTTAATTCATCATTGATTTTTAAATCCATTTTGTACTGTATTATTTTGAGGGTTATAAAGATGTCATCAATTCCACTAATGATCCAATGTGTACTGTGTTATATTTAGGGTTTAAGAACTGATTTTTCCTAAGCTTCTAATACAAATTTTAATTCTGTTAAACAATTATGAAGATGTAAATTTTCACAAATTGCATAAGCAGTAAATTTTTGGAAAATCTTGTAAACTATAGTGAACAGCAAAATTTTTGTTAGCTTTGTCTATGTTAAACCCTGTAGTTTAAAAAAATCCAACATGTCTATAACAACTTAAATAAATGCTTGTCCAAGACAGATATGTAAACAACAGCAATTACCATTGTAAGGGCTTTAAATTTACAAAAGCTTAACACAGACTGCCCTCAAATAATCACAACTAATTCTCATTCAATAGTAGCACTATTATAATTTTATTTACTTAAAACCTAATAATACCATGTCTTAATATGTTTATTAAACAATCATTAGCTACATAATCTTAAATTAACTCCAGCAAACCAGGGTAATAAGAAAATGACAGAGTAGTAACTGCATCGAATTCCTTCTGAAGTGATTTGCAATGTTTTTGACAGCCCCTTTTCAATATCAGTGGTTTTAACATTTTTTTTTTACGCTTTTGCACCCAATAATCTAAATAACTAGATGTTATTTATATAAATGCACTAAATAATAAAAGTCTTTATAGATTATGCAACAATACTTTTATTTATTAAATGACATAGATTCCATCAGGTTATAGCAGAAAATCTTAACAATGCGAAAATATAAACTATGTTAAAATCTAAAAATAGAACATTCCTAAATTGTGTAAACAGCATGGTAATTGTAAGTGTAAACAAGATGATTTGTGTTAAAACCTTAAACATACGAGGTATAAGTTTCTAAAATAGTTATCTGAATTGTGTCATGACTAAATTAAAAGCTCATAAATATCAAATTAAAAAAAAATGAAAAAAGATTTACCAATATATTTAAAAGGCTTTCCAAGTTTGGTTAGTTGATTTAAACATTGTTCAACTACACTGGATGTCCACTGGTTCACTTTATTGTGTTGATAAGCATTTCCTCCAATTGCACCTTCTATAGACTTAAAAACAAAAAATTAATAATAGATAATACAAAAATACAATATATTTTAGATAAAGTTTTGAAAAAAGCAGCTGAGGCGCAGTGCTTCCTTCATAAAGAAGCAAAAAGTTCTGAGTTTGATCTCTACCATGTTTTACTAACTTGTTTCTCGGCGCAACAGCTTTGTTATTCAATTTCAAAGTTTCAGAGTTTAATCACCATGGCCTTATGGTGGTAAATACAGTGAATATATATATATATATATATATATATATATATATATATATATATATATATATATATATATATATATATATATGTATATATATATATATATATGTATATATATATATATTAATATATATATATATATATATATATATATATATATATATATATATATATATATATATATATATATATATATATATATATATATATATATATATATATATATATATATATATATATATATATATATATATACACACACACACACTTACTAAAGCGTATTTTTATAAGCATTTGCTCACTTTTTTTGCTTACCTTAACCCATACAGCTTTTTTTAAAAAAAAGAAAAAAAATGAAGAATGATGAATAAAACGATTGCTGCCTCATCCCAAACCCTCAGTCGATGTAGCAGCATTCCACTGCAAGTCAGGCTATTTCAGTATGACATCAGATTGCTTATCTTAGTATGCAATACCATTTGTATATATATATATATATCTATATATATATATATATATATATATATATATATATATATATATATATATATATATATATATATATATATCTATATATATATATATATATATATATATATATATATATATATATATATATATATATATATATATATATATATATATATATATATATATATATATATATATAACCACATATCTAGGCATAAAATTTTTTTATTAAGTGTTACCTCTTTAATAATGTTGCTGACTTCCTCAACCACAAATGATGCCTTTATAATAAGTAAAAAAAAATTGTATCAGTTTATTGAAAAGCATTTGACAATAAGCGTAAAAAGTTAATTAAAAAGTTTTTTTAACATTTCATTGCATTTTAAACATTTAAAAGATTAAAAAAGTTTTAAATTATCTAAAGTATAAAAAGGAGGGATGTGTTGCACGCCTTGTTTGTCCACGTTTAAAGTAATTTTTTTATACAACTTGACCACATTTTTATATAGTAAGAGTTATAAGAATTTGCAGCAAAAAAAAGCTATAAGAAACTACAGACAATAAAACAGCAATACTCAAAGAAAGGAAACAAATAATATATGAAATAAAAAAATAAAACAAAAAATTTAAAAAAATTTAAAAATTAGGAAAAGAAAAATTTTGTCAAAAAATAATATATTTTACTGTTTTTATTTTCTTTTTTTTAAGGAATGCGTTATTTTCAACTACTAAAATTGATACAAGTCGAGGAAAAGAGCAGAAGAAAATATAATGAAAATAAAAACATTTTTTAATATACAATTTATTATTTTGCCAGTCAGTAAATTAAGAAAAAAAATTATTATTTGCACTAGAAATATGGACGATTTTGAAATTTGTTTTTTAAATATTTTTGCTAAACTTTACTGTTTTTATATATAACACAGAAAAAGCAAGAAAACTACTTGCTGCTTATTTGTTAAATTTTTATTTTTTAACAAGTTTTTCATGTAAAACAATAAACAATGTATTCTGTTGTTTTCACTACGCCCATTGAAATAGTCTGAACTTTGGTTGGATTCTCTAAATTGCGCATTTAAACCTGATAGTTTATTTCCTGATGAACTATTGTTATCAACGCTCCAAAAGCTTGTGGGGTAGTGCAATGTTAATTTACTTATCTTTTGTAACAAAAATTTTAGGAATCTATTTAAAACATTCAAAAAAATTATTAAATACATTTTTTCAAACACAGTAATTATGTTTATTATCTCTAGTATTTTGTCTTAACCTTGAAAATTGGGCAATATACAAGGAAACAATTTCAGACAAAAACAAATATTGTAAATATATTTATAAAAAAAAGCATTGTATTCTTTTATTTAATTTCTTCCATCATTACAAAATTTATTAATCAAATAATGTATTTTACAAATAAATAGCAATTTATTTTCTTATTTTGCTTCTATATAAGTATTGAGAAAAAATGTCAAATATAGCAAAATCATTTTTAAAAGTGAAAAGGCGTGAAAATCAATTCACGTAAGAAAAATTAACTATTTTTGCATACATAGCAAATTAGTTTCTTAAAAATCATGAATAAATTGTATATCAAAAAATAAAATTGTTGTTATAAAAATATAAAATTGTTGTTACAAGTTGAGGAAAAAAACATGTTATAACATGTTTTTCCCCTTGACTTGTATCAAATTCTCTAGCTAAAAATAATAACCACCCTAAAAAAATATTAACTACCCTAAAAAAAAATAATAACCACCCTAAAAAAAATAATAACCACCCTAAAGGTGGCTTTGGTTTTCAAAAAACCCTACACTACGGCCTTGGTTTTCAAAAAAAAAAAAAAAAAACAACATAAAATTAAAGAATTAAAAGATTTTATTTTTTATTTTTATGTATTTTTGCTTTTGGCTTTCATACATATCTACGAGTATGTTTTCTTACTGACTTAGAATTTTGTCCATAACCTTGCTTTATTTTTACAACATGTGGTTAATTGTCACAGCAATTGTTACCTACAGTTTTATTAATAACTGGCCTTAATGTTAGCAAAAATTTAAGTCTTTGATCTTGAAAATGTTTGCGTAGGCCTTGGCTTTAAAACTCTTTTTCTTGGCCTTGGTCTTGTCGTTGTAACTTTTGGCCTTGGTCTTGGACTTGTAACATGGTCTTAGCTTTGCTACTTTTGGCCTAATTATTAACTCTGGTACAATGTATTAGAATGGTAAACCAACATAAATCTTTTTATGTTTAAATCAACCAGTCATTATCAAAATAATCACTAATCTACTATATTTTGGGTGGCTAGTAAGGTTAAAATTTAACCGGGGCCAAGGGCAGGTTTAATAAAAAAAAGCTGGGCTTGAGTTAGTGCCCGGGGCTGCATAAACATTGATACATTTTAAAGAATATTTTTTTTATTTGAAGTTCATGTTAAATTTTAATGCATGTATATTTAAACATAACATTATCATAATCATCATGATTATCATGATCATAATCATGATCATCCTCATCATCAATCATCATTATCATCATCATCATCATCATCATCATCATCATCATCATCATCATCATCATCATCATCATCATCATCATCATCATCGAGCTTTAGCCTTTAGTCCTCTTTTATGCTGTTTCTAATATAAAAATCTCAAACGTTTTCTTTCTTTAACTAAGTTTTCTTACTTCTACCTCTTATGTTTTCTTCTGAAGCTCTCTACATGCTGATACCCACTTTAATCTTCTATAAAAAACATTGTTTTATAAAACATTTTTTCTTTGTCTAAGATTATGGCTTCTATTCTTGTCTTGTTAGAGTCATACCGAACATACATCTGATCATCATCTTCTTTTTTAACAAATACTACTAGGCAGACTTTCTGAACTAATGTCTCCTGAAATCATTATTTCTTAAAAAAGTTTTTCTAAAATTAAATAAATTTGATAAACAAGAAATAGTGTGCACTCTACTTAGTAAGTTTCACTAAGTAGAGCGCACACTAATAACTCTGAGGCTCAGACTGAGTAAAAGATAGAAACTGCAGTATAATTTTAAAAAACTATAATCTTAACTTAACAATTATCCAAATATTCCAAGTTTAATTACCAAAGTCTTTTTAAATGATTTGCCACTCTCCTACTTGTTAATAAAACGATTGTAAAAATTTTTATATGCGATGACATTTTTATTCACAAAGAAGAAGAGAAATGAATGAACTTTTAAAATATAACTAAGATCATTTGTTTTTATAAAAAACTATATGATGGCTTGTGGAGCCTAGCCGGAGCCGGGGAGCTGCTGTTTTTTGGTAGAGCCGGAGCCGCAAAAACCAAGCGTCTCTCTGCTCTCATGTTTTTTTTTAAAGGAATAGAATGTATATATATTATTTTTACTCTAGATAAATTTTATTCATTTATTGTTTAACATTGAATTTTTTCTGACAGTTACGGTCTTGCCAAAACGTAATAAAAATGATTATTTTAATGATTTTGTACTCAACAAAATACTATCGTTTAATAATATTTCTTAATATGCTTTATTAAAAAAAAAAGTAAATTATATATGGAAAAATTACATTATTACATATATTGCTTTATATTATATTTTTATAGTAATGCTGTTAAATATTAGATGCACGATACACGATGCATAGATTGCACGATGCATATATTTGATGCATAGTAATGCTGTTAAATATTTGATGCACGATTTAATGATCAAAGGTTATTCATATCTTTAAAACTATATTAAAGCATGCAATTGTTAAACTTGGAACAATGAATTTCATATTAAAATTTGTCACTAACACATTTTTAATGTATTTTTTTTGCGTAATTACTTTAAGTAATTATAGTATTACTTAAAACCATCAACAAACGAGTCCAAATTTTTTTTATATTAATTAAATTTTCATTGAAACAGTTTAAAAAAACAAAAAAAAGTCTGCACAACAATTTACCAAATTCTTCTGCATCGTTACTTTCAATCGCTAAAGCATCTGAATCTAGCAAAACTACTGTTTGTATGGTCATAAAATAATACCAAAGAGTGGCTTTAAGGATAAGAAAGCAGCAATTAGTATTCAACGATCATCAACCAAAATTCCGCCTTATCAAACAAAGAACAAGCCAAAAGGTATAAAGTTTCAGAGTTTTTCAAAGATTAAATTTTGCCAAGCAATATGCAGCTGGGTAATTCCATGTAAAACTAGGACAAAAAAATTGAAATTTTTTAGTCACCCTCTCAGATTTCTTTCAAATTTCACCCAGTGGTACCTATCAATGTAACATGAAAAAATGTAAAGTTTGAGCTTTCAAATCCAAGTGGTTCAAAAGTTATTTTGAAATTCAGCCTAAAACGCTCTATTTTTTTCCACATCCACCATTATGGACTTTGTAGTAGTACTTTTTACTGAATAATTTAAGATTTAGTGGAAGAATGAGGCTAAAAATTAGTACTTGACCATTTTCGAGGGTGCTGAATTCAAAAATGTAAAGAAAATAGTGAAATTTAAATTTTTTGATGGTTATTATTTGATTTTTAAATGGTCAGTCAAATTTTTTGTTCTGTTACCATGGGTTGTGCTTGCATTAATTCCTGGAGTAGCCCAAGTTTCATAGATTCAATTTTTTTTTCAAATGAAGAAGGTAATCCTAGACTATTATTATAAAAAAGATGGTTTGGTTTCTTAAAGCATTATAAAGATATGTCATTTTGAAATTTAGACAAAAAATTTCTTATTTTGACTCAAATTCTCTGTCATAGATTTTTTAGCAATTGTATATGTGTAAATAATTTAAGTTTTAGTGGAAGAAACTGACTTAGCACCTAACCATTTTTGAAGATGCTGAATCCAAAGTAAAAAAGAAAACAACCTAATTCAAACTGATTAATTTTATTTTATAATGGTAAAAAATCACTTAACCCTATAACGAGGTAAGGTTTTCAAGAATCCCCGACTCTCATGGTTTCAGTTGTGGTGTGAAAAAACAATTTATTGAGGTTGGCTTTGACATATAAATGAAGTTTTGAAGAGAATTGTTATGTAAAAATATAGTTTTGCTATGCCTGCTATGATGTATAAATATAGATTTGTAACATCATTTATGTTGTAATAATATAGTTTTAAAACACCAGTTGTTTAAACTTAAAATTATTTTAAATTTAGATTAAATAATTACTGAATCTTGTTCCGTAATTCAGTTTCTTAGTCATGGCAAACAGCCAACAGTGCTCCATTGGAATCAAGCTAGAAAGTGAATCTTGCAACATATACATTGTTGCTTGCAATCGAATCTTTTGAAGATATTCCTTAATATGAAAGAGAAATGTGGAGGATTGGGCTGTCAATAATCAATACCAAACCAACAACTTTTCTCCATTATAAACATGTTAATTTAATATTCTAATATAGAACAAGTTGGAGATAAAATTAACTAAAGATAATATGGAAAAAGAAATTATACTCGAATCAACAAGATCATTGCTCAACAGTACTTTGTGTGAACTTGAAGCATCTCTGCTAAAAGTTCATTTACCAAAAACCTCTAACAAGCCTTTACTTGGAAAGAGAAAGATAAAGCAAGTTGAAGTAGCAGTTATTAAGAAACTTGCAACTGCTCTGGATGTCACCAAGTCCGATCTTGTTGCACCAAATAACAAAAAGTTTTAAAGGAAATTCAAACCAAAGCTGGTGATTTAGACTTCATTGTTGAATGCATGAAATAAAAGCTTAAAGTCTCTAACAGAAGGCAGCAACTTCAAATTTTGACATTGACCCCAAAATCTTGGTCTATCAGAAAAGCAGCAAAAGAGTTTTCAGTTTCCAAACACAAAACATACCCTAATAACATACCCTAATGTGGTTTAACGGCATCAAATCAGTAAAGATGTTATAGAACTTCTAAAGCTTTTTTACTGTGACGATGAGTATTCAAGGCAAATGCAAGGTAAAAAAGACGGTAAATGTTAGGAAAAAAAAATACACGTCAAAAAAATTAATTTTGTGTAACTTAAAGGAGCTCTATGCGGCATATAAGATTAAATACCCAGACCATAAAATTAGATTTTCCAAATTTTGTAGTTTTCGGTCTAAATGGTGCATCCTTACTGGTCCGAAAGATACACATTCTGTTTGTATGTGTACAATACACCAAAATGTTAAATTAATGTTGAGTGCTGTAGGCCTTTTAACATCTTACCATGAAAACATTGAAAAGATTGTCTGCATCAGAAAATTGAAAGCTTGCATGATTCATGAATGTAATAGTTGTCTTGGCATACAAGCCGCCTAAAGTTATTTCCAGCACTATCTCACACAAAATGATCCAAAAGAGCAATATCACTGACGAAAATGAACAGTCAGTGGATTTCAAACAGTGGACAACATCAGATAGGACTAAACTAATAACAATAAAACTTCCCTTAAATGAATTCATAGAGCTCCTGTATGAAAAACATGATAAAATTACTTCTCATTCATTTATAGCAAAATCACAATCTAGCTATCTAAAGCATCTCAAAGAACAATTAGTATTAATGAGGCTATTGCACTAGCAGATTTTGCAGAGAATTACACTTTTGTAGTACAAGGCGAGATACAGAGTTACCATTGGAGCTAGAGTCAATGTTCTCTTCATCCAGTTGTCATCTACTACAAGCAAGTGAAATTAGAAATATCTTCTTGTGTAATTTCAGATGATTTGAATCATGATGTTGGATTTACCTATAAAGTTATGCATAAAACCATTAATCATATAAAAACTCATCTTTGTCCTGCAATTACAAATATTCATTATTTTTCTGATGGCTGTGCAGGGCAGTATAAAAATTGCAAACATTTCTACAATTTATGTCACCATGCTCAAGATTTTTCTGTTCAGTGCATTTGGAATTTCTTTGCAACAAGCCATAGTAAATCTCCATGCAATGGAATAGGTGGCACTGTTAAAAGGCTTGTTGTAACTGCTAGCTTGCAGAGTCTAACCACAGGTCAAATACTGTTTTCTCAAGCAATATTTGAATACTGTCAAAAGTCAATCAGTGGGATTATGTTTGTGTACGACTCTGAGCTAGTGAAACTTAGACAAAAAATTTCTTATTTTGACTCAAATTCTCTGTCATAGATTTTTTAGCAATTGTATATGTGTAAAGAAATATTTTAGCTAGTGATAATCAAACTTACTGATAGACTTTAAATAGCAATTACTATTCCTGGGACAAGAAGTTTCCATCAATTTATACCTTCTCATTCAACTATAAAAATGAAAAAGGTATCTGATGATGATGATTTTGCTCTAACATTTGACTTCATTAATTTAAAATATGAAATTAATAAAATTGACGATGTTATGTCACAATACCTATTTTGCAAATACGACAATTTTTACTGACTTGGTATGGTTTCTGAAATTGATAAAGAGAATGATGATTTTATGGTAAAGCTTATGCATCTACATTATCCAAGTCAGTTATACTACTGGCCAAAGCGAGATGATAATTGTTGCGTGCCAAAAATGAATTTAATTTCTCTTGTTAAAACGCCTTAATCTTCTGGGCATCAGTACCACATCTCAAAAGAAGATGAAACTCTATTTGAACAGCTTTTACTCTGTCAGTGAAAGTTGATGAATATTTTACTTTCTTTATTTAAATGATATAAACTTCAATTTTAGTAATATTTGGTTATTCCTTTTTTTTTTTGAGCTTTTTTCAATAAAGCAGATTTTTTACTATTTTTCAAAAAAGTTTGCATTTTACTTTCTTATTCTTTAACACAACATTTGAGCATGCAATCTAATATTTAAGCATGCAACCAATATTTTGAAACAATACCTAATTACTAGACATTAAGTAATGATGTTAAGTTAAATTATAATTAGTGTTATAATTAATAAAGAAATTATATTTTCAATGTGTTGCATAGTAAATTATATTTCCATGAATACTTGTGAAAATATTGATTATAAATATGCAAGTTATGCAAAGCAATATAGTTTTTTTATTTTCTTTCAGAGACCTAAACTTTTCTAAGACCTTTTATTTTACAATGAGAGTAAGTCAACTCCAGAAATAAGTGATATGTAAACCATGGTTATAAAACAAAAAATTTGACTGCTGATATTTTAAAATTAAAAAATTGTTCTCAAATATTAAGAATTAGGTTAATTTCTTTTCATCTTTGTATCTTTAAAATTGGCCAGGTATTAATTTTCAATCATATCTTCCCCTAGAACTGAAATTATTCACACAAAAAGTACCGCTATAAATTCTATAATGGAGAATAGAGGCTTCAAAAAGATTTTTTCTGTCTAAATTTCAAAATGACATATCTTTTTAATGCTCTAAGAAACCAAAACCATCTTTTTTATAAAGATAGCCTAGGATCACCTACTTCATTTGAAAAAAAAATCCATGAAACTTAGGCAACTCTGAGAGTTAATGAAAGCGCAACCTTAGTAAAAGAACAAAAAAATTGACTGACCATTTTAAAATCAAAAAATAACCATAAACAAATTTAAAACTTACTATTTTCTATACATTTTTGAATTCAGCACCCTCAAAATTGGTCAGGTACCCATTTTTAGCCACATTGTTCCACTAAATTTTATATTGTTTATTAAATAGTACAACTACGAAACCCATAATAGCGGACTTGACAAAAAATGGAATGTTTTAGGCTGAATTTCAAAATGTCATAACTTTTGAACCGTTTGGATTTGGGAGCTCAAATTTTACATTTTTTCATGCTTCATTGTTATGTACCACTGGGTAAAATTTAAAGAAAATCCAAGAGGTGACTGAAATGACTGCCCCAGTTTTAAATGGCATTACCCAGCTGTGGTTTGAGATCTCGAGCTTTTGTCACATTGTCAACTTTAAACTCGGATGTTTACATCAAAGAATACTTGCAATCTAGACTTTTGTAATTTTATCGAAATTACCATGTCTCTTGTTAGTTCTAGCCTAATCTTGCTTCTTGTCATTATTTTAAGAAAATTGGTACAATTTGAGAGACAGCAAATTCATACCAAAAAGCTTGAATCCATTAATCTGCACACAGTTCTGTCTCATTGAAAAATTTTGGGGAATCAGCAAAGGATATTTGCATAAGAGTGGCAATAAGTACAACTAAAGAATTGACTAGAGAGTGAACATTAGTAGAGAAAAAAAGTGTAAAAGACACTGGGCAGAGGTTGATGTTGTCAATTAGCGTAAATGTTCGTTATTTGAAATACTGAAAAATATTAAAATAAAAAGCACTTTTATAATCTTTAAGTTCCTTAGATTAAAATAAATATTGAAGTTTTTGTATTAGTTGAACTATTTTTTTTTTTATAATTTTTTATTGTTTTGAATTTAACGATTGCATGTTTTACCCTGTGGGCATGAGACATACAAAAGAGGTCTTTTAAACATCTTTTGAACGTTTTGGACGTCTTTTTTAGTTACATGCTCCCTGGGTAGAACTAGAATTAAAAGTCAGACTAAAAACTCTAGTCTTGGGTAAATAATATATAGAAAAAAGTGTTTGTTTACCCAAAACAAACTTTCTAATTGTAAAATCCGGTTGTAGAGTAGAGTAGTAATAGTAATACAATAACCATAAGAGTTAGCTATACAAAAATCATAAGAGTTAGTTAAAAATTAATTACTGTAGTTGGTATAGTTATGGCTTAACTATAGTTGATCGTAACACAAATTTATTAAACTGTTTTAATGTATACTGCAGTATTAGTGTCTTCTGGTCCTTCTGTTATTTTAAATAAATAAATTGGAAAAAATTTAAAAAAAATTTCTCAGCATTAACTCGGATTTAATAGCTGTTATTATATGACAACTGAACCCAAATAATAGTTTTTGGTAATAATAATGCATTGTTCAACTCATACATTTAAAACAACGTTTCTACTATGTCTTGCTTACAAGTTGTCTAATTTTATAAATACAAAGTATTTATAAAATTAGACATAGATCTTGTGACAGTAACAGTATCAGATATTCTTAGAAGAAAGTAAAAGCAAGTAAAAAAATTAAAAAACTTTTAATTTTACTTAAACATTTTTCAACAGGTATATATTATTTAAACTTTGTGAAGACCTATCTTTCTTAATATGTATATTAAGAAAGTATACTTTTAAAAAGTTAAAACATAGAAATCTTCTATTGATAGGGTAGATTAGGGTAATATGAGCACCTTGGTAATATGACCATACTAAAAGATTTCTAAGACGTAAGCAGTGAAGTTAAAGTTGCTTTGTATTTTTTGAATCAACTTTAGGTAGTGATAAAATTTAAGTTAATAAAATAGAAAAAATAATAAACAAATTTTTTTTTTAAAAAAAAGGTAAAAATAGTAGTCTTGTTTCAATAAAAAGTTGTTTAAAATTTGATCTTTTAATGATAAGTTTTATTAGAAACGAATCATTATATTCCACAAATAAGTTCTAATTGTCAGGTTGGTACTTTTTTTACTTAATCTTATTTTTTTGAACTAATTTAAAGTGTTTATATTACCAAGTGGTCTGGGTAATATAAGCACTTTTGCAACTTTTTAAAAACCTCTGTGTTTTTAAAGAAGAAATTTTGGGTGTCAAAATATCTTATCGGATCATGAGTTATGATTACTAAAAATGGTTTACTTTCAAAAATTTTGGATCCAGCATTATTATTTTTGAAAATATTTTAATGTTCGTTTAAGGTGCTCATAATACTCTAATCTACTCTATATGTTAAACAAGTGAGATAAAAGTAAAACAAATTATTTGGATTCTGTTCTAAATATTTTTTATTCAAAAATAATCTGAAGAAAATACTTTTTATATAAAATTTTTAGTTTAAATTAAAAAATTTAGTATAAAAACTTTTTAACTTATAGAACCAAATTTTTTCTTCTTATTTAGTCTAACTTTATTAAAAATTATTGAATAAAAACCTTTATTTCAAAATGCATTAAATTAAACTTTTTAGGATAATTAAGTTTTTTATAGTGTCCTAGATTGTTAAACAAAAAATAGCTGAAAAATATAAAATAATAAAATTAAGTGTTAATAATAATAAGGTGCATTGATAAATTCTAAAAATTTTGGACATGTAAATTTATTAAGAAGAAAAATGAAAAAAATAAACACATTAATTTTATTTGGTACAAGATTAGTCACTTAAGCTAAAATAATAAAATGAAACAATAAGATGAAACCCAAATTAATAAAAGTGGCACTTTTTAAAATTTAAAACAACAAATATATATTTTTTATCAGTCATTAGTTTAACAACATACAGGTTTTAAATTTAGAATTAATTTTTCCAAAATTTAACATTTTTAAAGAAGATAAGCATCTTTGTCTTTGTTTGAGACCTCATAAACCACTTTAATTAGGTCTCTAAACAACATCAGATTATTTTTTTAAAACTAAATTTTGCAATAAATATAAAATATAATCTATTCCACTAAATCAAATCTTTTATTCTTGTTTTTAGTAACACACTGTTTGTTCTTCTTTTGGTACATTATTTTCTCTTAGACAAAAAGTTAATTTGTTTACATATAAACTAATAAATATAAAAAAAATTCTATACTGTATAGTATTACTTTTTAATCAAACAATAATCTATATAATTTTTTAATAATATTAATTCATTTAACTTTTTAATAATATTATTCTACTTGATTATGTTTACACTTTAAATGTTAAGCTGAATGTTTCTTAAGTAATGAATTTTCTTTAATTTTTGAAATTTCAACTTATACTCAGCAATATCTAAAATATTACTAAATAATATTCTATAATATTTATGATAAGATCTCATGACATCTTTCAAAGTTAATATCAAGAACAGAAATAACATAATAATGGAAAATATCAAGAACAGAAATAACATTTCTGTTCTTGATATTTTCCATTATTATGACCAAAAACTTTGTCTTTTAGCTTGCATAACCTGCTAACAGGTTATTAAAGAAATAAATTTGTAATAAATATATGTAAATTATGTACCTGAGCCTAAATAAAAAGAAAAACAAATTATGGAAAAATAAACAAAAAAATGCACTATAAAAAATGTATTTGCTTAGATGTGCAAGTCAAAAGACCAAAATACTCTATCAAAGTTTTTTGATCTACCTAACTAAATACAATAATAACTAATGTTAAATACCTAATATTTAATAAACATTTACAACAAAAACAATCTTTAAACAAGAAATTGTTTTGAAATGGATAACTTCATATATGTCAAATACTTAACATGTAAAAACATATACTAAGTAACATGACAATTTATTAATCAAATTTTTTATTAGTTTATATAAAAAATAACTTAATTGAACATAACTTAGCTTTTCAGCAGTATTAAAAAAAGATTAAAATACGATATTATTTAAATTATTTTTTGATACTATGATAACCTTGATTTTACTTACTTCTTCTGTGTTCTGAAGATCATCCATTTTTTTTATATATAAGTCTTACCGGACTTATAAACATATACCGCGGATTCAATAATATGTTAATTTTGAGGGGGTTAAGTTCCAACGCACCCATAAAAAATAAGGAAATTACGCTCCCATTTTAATCTTCCAATTAAGTGAAGTAAAATCATTATTAAGTAAAATTCTTAGCTTAAATAATCTCAACGGTGGTGAAATAAAGTTTAAAACAATTTAATTACAAGTAATTAACTAGTAAACATTATTTCTAAAGCCAAGCTAAACTAAATTGTATGAATCAAATCAAATGTATTCTGAAATAGATTTTTCATTTCACGGATTATTTACATATAGTGCAAATACTAAATTTCAAGATAACACCTTAATCCACGTAAAAAAAAAAAAAAAAAAAAAGACAGAGTAAAAACTTATATTTAATAATGATAAAACAAGAAATTATCAAAAACAGAAAGCATTATATGATTGATATATAAAAATCTAAAAAAAGAAACTCCAGAGTAGCAGTGTTAGTTGGTCAACCACCACAATACTGAGTAAAATGAGTAGAAACGCCGGAAAGGGTTAGCATATGGTAGCAACTGCTCTTCCTGCTCTTTTTGGCTGATCTACCGTGGCATATGTACCGTAATTCGCTCTTTCTACGAAATAGGTATGATAAATTGTATGCTATTAAAGCATGTTATTACCCAACATTCATTATCAGAATTTTATTATTAATACCTACCCAATGGAACCCAGGGCCGTCCCGAAGGAAGGGGTGTCGGGAGTGCTGTCATTTAAGCATTTGAGGTGGCACATTGAGCAAGTTTTGAACTATAGTTGGCAAATTGCAAATATTGAGGACTTTTTTTTTTTTTTTTTTTTATTCTGCTGTTTCTAGTTGGCAAAAAAATACATACCCCCCCCCCCCCATAGAAGACCTCTTTGGGACGGCCATGATGGAACCTGCTTTAATATATTCAAATGTATATTCAATCTTTTCAAATATATATTCAATTATTTCAAATATATTTAGTCTTTTTCAAATATATTCAATCTTTTTCAAATACATTCAAAATTCCTGGGAAAAAGCTATTTACGCGCGTAAATAAAAGGAGAATATCTAAAACTAAAACACAAACATAAACAATGGCAAACGAATTCGGTGAAAAAGATATGGGTGCAGATATATATGAAAAACTTTATATTTTTTCTCGATGAAGTTGAAGCTTTTATTTGGAAAACCTCCGAAGATTATTTGCTATTATTAATACAAAATATTGATTTGATCAATCAACTTATTCCATTAATGAACCGTTTTATAGAAGAGTTTAATGATGATTTAAACGACAAAAAAGAGTAAAAAGTATATTAGATATATTTTTGGAGCTTCAACAAAAGCTTTTTTTTATTATCATGAAAAATCTTCAAAATTCAGCTGTATCGATATTAATGTGTTACATAGTACAACCCCTAAAAGACCAAAGTACGAAATTTCAAAAAATGTTCTAAAAGAGTTTAGATGTTTGAAAATGAAATGTTGCATCAAAAATTTTAGGTGTTTTACATTAGACACTTGGTTTAAACAAAAAAGGTCGTTTTAGCATTATCAATGACCAGAAAATAGATATAATTATACGTGAATACATTTTTTGCCGCTGTGCAACAACTGGGGAACAATTATTATCTGGTTATTTGAGACCGAAAGGGTACAAGAAAGTATTCCTATGATTTACTCTGTTAAACAGAGTAAATCATAGGAATACAGCATTGCGAAGTCTTGGTTTCAAGGCAACTATATTACGTACCATGGCCAAATTTTTTATGGCATATAGATAAACACCACCCTCTAGTTTATTGGAAGTTTGTAATACATGGATTCATTGATGGTAAATCAAGGAAAGTAATGTTTTTGGAAGCCAATACAGACCACCGTTTATCTGCAGAAGATAATTGAACCCCTTATCAAAGTCAGTAAAATTTTTGTAAAATAAAACAACAACAAAAAAAACTAACTTTTAATAATTTATTTTGTTCCAAAACAACACAAATAAAACAGACATGTTATACCAAAATGCTATTAATAATAGTAAACAAAGATGCTAAGTTACAAAAAAGACTTAAAAAATATAAGAAACATAGTTGAGGATTACATGAGCTACTTTAGAAATAAAATTAAGGCTATTTTACCAATCAATTTTGTACCCAAAGTTCCACTATATTATTAGAACCAGGGACAGTCTTTTTCAGTACCTTGAATTCCTGAAAGTATAACTAGGTTATTTAATATTTGGTAAACGCTACATATTTTTACATTTAATAACATTAAACTTATTTCAAAATCTTATTGTCCCAAAAATATTAGTAAATGCCATGTCATAAACGTCAAAAAAGTTGGATAATGCCGGAGGTTTAGATAACGGCGAGCAACATGGCAAAACTAAACTATTAAAGCAAGTATGTGCACTTGGTATATACTAAGCTATTGCGATATTCATAAAAGTCGATATTGTCGATACTACGATATTACATAAACACAGTATCGAACTTCGATATTGAAACTGGATATATTTTTACTGAATTTCGAACTTATCGATATTCAGTTCGATATTTTACGATATTATACGATATTAAACGAGATTCTAGAATTTTAGAATGCTATTTTTGTGTTCAAGACCCATTTTTTCTAATTAGAGGAATTTGAAGGGTCTAATACCGTAAGTTATCTTCAATATTTGAAATATGTTTTAGCAATTCGGAAAAAAAATTATAGCTCAATTAATTGTATATTTTTTCATAAACAGTTTTACAAAACAAAAATTAGTCTATCGCGTCAGCTGATGAAACATTTTCTTCCTCGATTAGCCATTTTTTAATAGTAACTTTACTAATGTTGATTTTAACGTACACAAGTTTTTCTATTGTCTCGGCTTTTAGTAAAGTTCTTTTACATGACACAATATTTCCGGCTTGTGAAAACACACGCTCTGAAGAAGTTGATGACGCTGGGACACACAAGACTTTCTTAGCAGCTCTAGACAAAATTGGAAGTTGAGGTGAATGAATTTTCCACCATTCCAAAATATTGTAATTTTTATCTGGAAATCCAAGCCTCTTGTAAGCTTCTAGTTCTATATCAAATGGAGAATCTTTTGATGATCTGTAAAGCTCAGAGGCATTAGAATCCTGACCCATCATTTCAAAAAGAAGTTGTTCGGCAGGAGACAAATCTTGTTTGGGTGACACTGTTTGTGTTGTATTTTCAATCAAATTTGATGGTTGCTTTCCTATTGAAATTTCTTTTAAATCTCTGAGTGCGACATCGTCTTGGCCAAACCTTGTCAAAAGGAGACCCTTAAATTTGGGATTAAGTAAGTGAGCTAAAGCATTGTTTTTTTGTCTTGAACCACAGTCTGGAAATCGTTTGTTAAGATTTGAAAGGAGTTTAGAAACAAAGTCTCCTGTAATTTTGTCATTTGGTAGTATAAGCTTTTTAATATTCTTTTGAATATCAAACAGTCCTGGAACAACTCTCTGAGAAGTTGGGATTTTTTCAGATGAAACAACCTCTGTAAAATCATTAAACAGTTTCATGATCGGCACTACTTTTTCAATAACATCAAACTCATCAGAAGATGGAATTAAAGCCCTTAAAATGTCGTCCGTTTTAAGGTTGCTGCTTGCAATTATTTCAAGAGCTAATCGTAAATGTAATATTGAATCCATGCACATAAAACCACTATTCCAACGTGTAGGACAAGGAGAAATAATTTTATTAAATTTAATTTTCTCAGGTATGACATCATTACATGCTTCCATAATTCTCTGTTGACTGTTGATTGATTTGTGAGTTCGTGCTGAGAGTGTTTTGCACACCTTGAAATAAAAAATTATTTTGGTTAAAAAAAATATGTAAACAAAAAAAAACATAGGATTTGAAAGTTATTCATTTGTTGGTTGCACCTTTATGCAGGTATATGGTATTGATGCATTCTTTAAAATTTTTTACTATTGAGAAAATAGACTATCGCATTTTTCATAGTTTCGTAAACAAGAGGAGAAAATGACTAAACATTTTTTTTACCTGAAAAACTTTTTCAATCTCATCGACTTCTTTGACAGATTTGATAATAACAAGGTGAAGTAAATGTGCAATGCAGGAAATACTTTCATCAATTTTGGCCGATTTTTTCATCCCAGATATCATGTTTGCTGCACTATCTGTGACAGAAGTCATTTTACAACCATTATTGAAAGGTAGAACAGAAATTAATGTGTCTGTTTTAATTGAAATATTGTCACCTGTGTGGCTGTCTGGAAAAGCATTACAGCCCAGCAAAAATGTCTTTAGTTCAAAGCCAGTTGTAATATAATGAAGCGTCAAGGCTGCAAATGACTCATTGCTTTTGCTGGACCAAAGATCTGAAGTAAATCCAACTGCATCTACATCTTTTAAGTCATGTGTTAAAACATTAAGAACTGCCTCAAAAACATTAGAATAAAGGATTGTAAGTTTGTTTCTTGAATATGTTGATGGTGCTCTAATAATAATTTCTGGACGAAGGCTTAATAAAAAGTCTTTAAAAGCAGGTGATGAAAAATGTTGAAAAGCTAAATTTCCCATGCACAAATATTTCACAATATCCAAGTCAGCTATTAACTGTCGCTTGTCGTTTGTTCCATATTTTGTCACAACCTTGCAATACGATGAAATGTCCATCTTTACTCTTTTTGCACTTAGAGCTATTGGCCCATGAGTGTCCAAAATTGATTCTTGTGCAAGCTGCTCAGCTATTGTTTCTGGTGCTCGTTTTAAATTTTCTTTCCCAATGTTGAGAAAAATTTCATTATGACAACCTCTGATGTGAACCTTCAAACCAGTCGTAGTGCTCTGTTTGGCGCCTATTTGTGTTGGGCATAGCTTACACTGAGCAATATCTTTTTTTGGTGTGTCTCTTAAAAAATATGCCTAAAAGGGACTTACTCTTGGCATTTTCAACAAAAAATATCACAACTTTTCTCACTTATAACTTCTATTAGTAACTAATTTTGAAAAAAATATTTATAAGGTTATATCAAAAGTATTTGAGTATTGAACAAAAATTAAGACATCAATTTTTGGTAAAGCTACAGTTAAGCGGCCTAAAATAAATTTACTGTTTCGCTTTTTGCGCTCTCGTTCGTAGAGACTTTAAAATATTAACAAAATATAAAAGCAAAGATTTATTTTATTCTAATAAGAGCAAAATAAATTTATTGTTTAGAAATAAGTTGTTTGCGGAATTTAATGTTTTATGCTTTATTTTATATATTGTTTTCTTATTATTTTTTATATATTATTTGCTATTATTATTTTTTTATTTTATTACTATTATATTTTATTTATAAAAATATATTTATTATTATTAAAACTTTGATTATAATTTACCTTGATTATAATTTAATTTGATTATAATTTGATTATAATTATTATATTTAATAATTAAACTTTGATTATAATTTACTTATAATTTACTTTGATTATAATTTATATTTACTTTGATTATAATTATTATTTATTTACCTTCAACTTTAATATAAAACTTCAACTTTTAATTAAATCTTTTAATTTCAAATTCACAACCCGTAACATTTATTATTACATGACATAATTAAGTTTCGCTTTAAAAATACGCTCCATCGTGTTTTTAAAAAGCGAAAAAATATAATTATTTTAGGCCGCTTAACTGTAGCTTTACCCAATTTTTAATTTACACTTAATTTTTAGCATTTTTAATTACTTTTCAGTTTGGCGGGAAAGTTTAGCTGGGAAATTTAAGGAGGGACAGTTTAGAGTATAACAGTTGACTTTTATTAAAGTTTGAATATTAGTATCGATATTTTAGTTTGAATATCGAGAATCTTTCGATATTGCTGTGAAAGGATATCGAATAATATCGAAACTTCGATATTATTAAAAAAATTACAATATCTACAATTCAATATCGAACCTGGTCAAAATATCGATATTTTAGCATGCTTCGATACTACGATACTGATATCGCAATACTTTAGTATATACATACATGCTTCCTTTGTCTTCTGATTCTATATATATATATATATATATACATATATATATATATATATATATATATATATATATATATATATATATATATATATATATATATATATATATATATATATATATATATATATATATAAATTAGTAGAAAATCACTTAACAATTTTTTTTTTCATTTTACACTGTGTTTCATCAACAAAGACTCATCAGAAATCTCTGATGACTAACAAAGACTCATCAGAAATCTAACTGCTCTGTTCTTTTAAGAACATTGAGCACTCTATTTTGTAGAATACATTTTTAAAATTGTTTTTATATATATATATATATATATATATATATATATATATATATATATATATATATATATTATTACAACCTACAACATTGTCAAGTTAAATTATTTTTTTGTTAACATAAAAATTTTTGATCAACATTGCATGAGAAAAATTAAATCATTGCCTGTGAGATGTAATTTTCCTAATACAGGTGTTTACATATTTTTTTATTTATTTATAAAATAACTCTAAAAAACTTTGCAAAATTGCACTTTTTATATTTTCAGCTTCAGTTTTAACCTTAACAATATTATTTTTACCCATTAAACTTGGGTAAACCTAATTAAAGTAAACTTAAAATTTATAAATTAAATACTACAAATTTAAGTTATATTAAAATTCAGTCATAAGACATTTTTTAATAGTGTTTGGGGTAGCAATGATCTGGGTCGATGTTGTTGCATGTAGTGGACGAAAGTCACCTTTTATTTAACCCAAGTTACAAAAGAGTTATTGATCAATGTTATATATTTATTGAACTTAGTTACAAATATAGTTATTGATCTTAATGAATTATTATAGGTTCAAAAAAAATGTATTGTTTATTTTGCTTAACTAGAAAGTGCTGCAGATGTAAAAGTTTGCACTTCAGACACCTAAAAAAAGACTAATTTAGATGCTCCTATAAAAGTGCTGTTTATAAGAAGACCATAGAGGATCATAAATCATAAATAAATTACAATAAACCATAAAATTATTCCACAAATTTTCATAAAAGATAAACCTGCATACCTTACGGTATGAATGATGATATACCTATTACTCAAAATCAAGTTGGGATTCCTCCCTCCCGACCGCGTCATGTACCGCGTCATAATCATTTTTAATCTTTTTTTAAAACAAGATTAATTTTTTCTTTGTTTAAAGGTAATCCAGCGTTACAAAAAAATAATATATAAAAAGCAATTTTTGATGTTATTCAAATCAGATGGAATCAGAACAAACCATTACAACAGTTCGATAAACCAATACCTGTTGCAGTTGTAAAACCGTACAACCCAGAAAAATCAAAACCAAATATATATATATGTGCGATAGAAGTGGTATTCAAGTACATAGTTGGGAAGTTCGTTAAAACCTATTATATTTGTTTTATCAATTATAGAAGTTCTTTTTTGCATTTTAAATGGAAGTTTTAAATTTTATTAAAAAAAGTGCTACACGAATATGCAATTTTTTTCAACCTGTTGGAAATTTTGTTTTATCAAGTTTATTAAAAACATATAACTATATAAAATCTGGAAAGTTTGCAAAATTGTTGCTAAATATTTTCTTGTTTCCGTTGAAGCTATTATTTTTGGTATTATTTCTTATTTTTGTGTGCCTTATTGGAATTATTCATTTTATTATTTGTCAGTTTATAATCAAATTAAATGAATATGAACTTGAAAGAAATGAAGACGAAATGTAGAGAAGTGTTAAATAATACTGAAAAAAGAAAATATAAATCAATCGAAGAAATGATGGACAAGTTAGATTGTATTACAGAAATAACAAACTTTACAAATTTAAAAGAACTTTATGATTTTTGTTTTTTATGTGTATACGAAAAAAATATTTTTATATTATTGTTATTGATACTCCGGGTTATAACGAGAAACAATCGAGTTTCGAATCGTTTATCATATGGAAATTTGATATACATAACAAACGTTTAGTCGTATTATTAAAACGCTTGGAAAATTTTGTTAATTATTATAAGGGTTACGAAAAATTTAATTTAAAACACGAGCATGTATACAGTTGTAATACAGTATTTAATAAATTAAAATGATACAAAATTTTTTTTAATTATTTTCCAATTTGATTGATTCCATAAGATATTCCTCCCGAAACTGCACGACCCAAAGCGGCTCTTCCTACTATAGGTAAAAGTCTTGAAGCAATTGCTTGGTAAAAGTCTCTTGGTAAAAGTCTTGAAGCAATTGCACCTATTGCTCCTAAAAATTTTCCATGCATTCGTTTTTTGTAACGTCTTTTTAAACGTCTTTTATGTCTTTTTTCTCTTAGTCTTTTACGCATTTTAAAAATAATTTTTTTTGAACAAGTGTTTTTTTTAACGTATTATAGAAGATAGTAAACTACCAGCCAATAAAGCGCCTAATATCGGAAGAAATTTACCGCGTATTCGTTTCCTTCAACCGGCTCCTTTTAACGGAGGTAAATAAACTCTTCCTTTTCCTCGTCTTTTATGAATTCTTTTTCTACATAATCTACACATTACGTTGTTTTTGCAAATAATCTAACGCTAAACCTCCCACGTCTGATCTAAGTAAACGTCTGGCAAGATTTTTAACTCTAGTTATAATTTTTCCTTTACCTCGATGTTTGCTACCTCTTCTTTTACGATACCGTCTTCGCGCCATATAATAAGTTTTGAGAAAGAACAAATATAAATGTTTTTTTTATATTTTTTTAAATTAAATAGTCGTGCGTGCATAAAAAAGTACAATTAAAACATGGTTAATTTAACCAAAACAAAAATGTTGTAAAAGGTGTTATGATGATTTAAATTTGAAAGGATAATATGTGTAATTTTCGTCTTCTCCTGTTCCAGTTTGAATCAGTTGTGCCACATGTTGAAGGTATAGTGTTATGATACCTTTAAAATTGGTAACAAAATCAACGGTAATTTGTAAGGAATTGTTTCCTTGAATGGTAGCCGGAGGTTTGTCGTTAGCAAAATTATAATCGCTAGTCGTGTCAATAGCTAAAGGTTCAATTAAATTATACGTTTTACTGAAATAATCATTAGGGTTTCTAATAAAACTGTCGTCGTCACTTGTATAAAAATCTGCATAATTATTAATATTAAGAGTAGAAGGTGTATTTCCTTTACACCAAGAAACATAACTACGATAACATAACTGTTGATGTAATACTTTGTTTTCTAAATCAATTACATATATGTCACCTGAAGAATTGACAAAAGTTCTTTTGAAATTATGAAAAGTAATTTTTTTAATTATAGTGCAAGCCATTTCAACGGGTGTCATAGAAGTTTTAGTAAGATGATCGCTTTCTTTTTTTGATTGAACAGAAAACAAAACACAATGAGGTACCATGTCAGATGTTTTTATATTTCCTAGGCTAATGGTAACGGTATCTGTACCTTCTACGTTAGTTATAACTTGTTCGTAATTAGCAAAACGAGCTATAGTATAAGGTTGATCTGGGTAACTGTTTATGTGCAATGATTTTTCTAAAGGTAAACTAGCGTTGATTCGGTAAGTATTGACCCAAATTGTAGGATTTCTAATTTCTAATCCAACATTAGCTAAAGATTCTATTTGTGCATTAGTTATAGGTCTTATATATTCTAAAAGTTGATTAGTATCTTGTTTAACAGTAAATTCAATTTTTAATTCTTTACCTTTTCCGTAATAACTTTTAATTTGAAAAAATTCACATAACAAAAATAAAGGTACTTTAAAACGATAACCTCTTTCTCCGTTCATCAAGGCATTATAAGTATCTTGTATAAATGTTTGATATTCAGGTATATCGTCATCATCCAATGCCTTTATGACTGCATTAGGATCGTTAGATTTCATAAGATTTTTTGTTTCTTCCCAAGTTGCTCTGTTAACTGTTTTTTCTGTAAATGCTAAATTATTGTTAAGCATATGCTCTCTATATGCTTTCATATAACTTTTTTTAACAAACATTGTTTTAAATCGTTGGTACGCTCGATTATTTATAACGTTATTAGCTGGCATAGAGTTATTTTTTTGATAATTTGGATATACTCTTATATTTTTGTATATATGAAAAATAAAACCTTCTGCCAAACAAATTTTTTCTAATAATGTAAGATCTGCGTGATTTGCCTTTGTATCAAATCTTGTTTTTGTGTTTATGTTTTTAAATAAATGAACATCAAATTCATAAATATAATCTTCCGGTATTGTCCATTCGTTGAATTTCATAGTAAACGTAATTAAACTTTTTAATTCTGAAGTTAAATCAGGAGTAAATTTTTGATAATCGGTTTTGATAACTTCGTCTTGAGCTACAGCAGTCATAAAACCAGGATATTTTTCGTTTAATGCTGCTTTCATTTCTGCACTAATGTTACCGCTTGTCGCTTCTTGCAAAAAACGATTTTCGTCTTCTGCTTTATGTAAAACGTCATTAATGGTAACGGGTCCGTTATGGTTAGGCGTATAACGGTTGCCGTCTCCTGCTCTCATATATTTTGCTAATTTTTTTTTCTTCTTTAAAAATAAAAAAATCAAAAATAAAATTTTTTTTATAATATTTTTTTTAATTCTATTTATTCATCTTCCGAGTCGGAAGTATTTTTTCTTAATGGTAATTTTTTGTTTTTAACGTCTTTTAAAGCTCGCGTGTAACCAAGTTCAATTAAACTTTTTTTATTCATTTTTTCATTTTTGCTTTTTTTTCAATGTTATTTTGCATAAAAGGACTGGATAAAATAGCTCTTTGTTGTATAATGCAGTTTCTGTATAAACCGTGAATAGCGTCTACAGCTTTAACTTCTTGAAAATATTGAGCGCAAACGTGTGAAGTTAACGTGACTTTAGTTTTTGATGGTTTTTTTGCAACATATTCTTCTTCAGAACTTTCGCTTTCTTCTTCTGAATATTTTACTTTTTTACGTTTTGGTTTTTCAGTTTCGTTTTTTTAATAACATTTTTTTTACGTTGAGGTTTTTCTTCGTAAGTGTCAGCGCTGCGCACGCATATTAAATGACATGCGCAAACCTAGCGGAGGTAAACAAACATTTATTTTTATAATTTGACCTGAGTTACTGCGAGAAGGTCATAAAAGAAATATAAATGTCTACTCATTGTGCTGATAAAGATTGTAAAAATAGTCAATATAGACTTATTAAATGGAGACATTAAATTTGCGAAGTTCACGGTACAAGAAGAGAAGAAGAAAACTGTAATTGCACAGAACCTTTTAGTTATAGATTAACTAGACTACTTCTTTCATAATAATAGTGTTATACAACACTATAATTATAGTGTATTATATACATATTATATGGATTTTGTGTAAATTATAAGTATTAATAGTGTTATAATACACTATATAGTGTTATATACAATAATGCATAATAATAGTGTTATAATACACTATAATTATAGTGTATTATAACACTATTATTATGTATTATAACACTATTACTATTCATTATACTATATAAAACTATATAGTGTATTATAACACTATTAATACTAATAATTTACACAATATCCATATAATATGTATACAATACACTATAATTATAGTGTTATTTAACACTATTATTATGAAAGAAGTAGTCTAGTTAATCTATACCTAAAAGGTTCTGTGCAATTACAGTTTTCTTCTTCTCTTCTTGTCCCGTGAACTTTGCAAATTTTTATTTATTTAATTATTAAATTTCCTGTCTCCATTTAATAAGTCTATATTGACCATTTTCACAATCTTTAATAGCACAATGAGTAGACATTTATATTTCCTTTATGACCTTTTCGCAGTAACTCAAGTCAAATTATAAAAATAACCTCCGCTAGGTTTGCGCATGTCATTTAACATGCGTGCGCAGCGCTTAAACTCAAATCAGAGAATCGTGTATTGTTCGCATTTTTCATCCAATTCTGATTTGATATTAAGAACATCTGCTTTAGTTGAAAAATGAAACATTTGATTTTGAAGATTATAAAATTTGTTTTGAATTTCATTGATTTGACTTTTTTGCGGATTTTTTAAAGATTCCGGTTTATTAAATTTTTTTCATATCTTCCTCTTGCTCGAAAAAGAGACATTTTTTTATAATTTATTTTTTTTTAAAAAAAAGACATCTTTGTATAACAAAATTTATATTAATCAAATTAAAACACTTTATTTTATACAAATGTAAAAGGTCAAGTTCTTTATTTTCATAACGTCAATTCCGGTAGATTGTTTTTTTTAACTTGAATGTTTTTTTTTAAGTTTACAAAAAACCCCCCCAAAATTTTTTTTTTCTAATTGTAAAATGGTACCATTTGTATTTGGAAAGTAGTATTAAAAATAGTACTTAAATTGTTAAATTTGAGCGGTTCTTTATTAGTGTTCAAAAAAGTCCATTTGGTTTTTTTCCAATCTTCTACGTCGACAATATCAAACGTTGTCAATTGTCCTTGTATTTCTGTTTTTCGATTTTTAGTAAAATCGATATTGACTGTTGCTTGGGTAGCGTTGTTATAATCTGCCAAATTAAAATAAGAAACAATTCCCGTTTCGTATCTTCTGTTCATGCACATTCCGCTATTGGTAGCTTGATTGCATTTAATAAATGTAAGGTTGTCGGTAGTAGTGGGAAAATTAGATACAGAATTATTAAATGTTACTTATTTGCATCAAAGTACATCTTAAAAAAGCGAGTTTTCTTTTTTGAATTTTAAAATCTTGAGCCATGGTATAAACCATATTTTGATCTATTTCTATATTAAACGGATTAATTTCGTTTGTCAAACTCTATTGATCTCTTTGCAATAGTAATGTATAAGGTACAGGATTTTTTCCAATGGGTTGATACATTTTTAAAATAATATTTTTTAAGGGTAAACTGTTAGACCAAGAATTTATGACAGAACCGTCACTTTTTTTTTGACGAATAAGTTGTCCGTTGAGCGAAGTGCAAAAAAATACTAATTCGTTAATGTTACCTTGCTAATAATGTTACCTAAAATTACCTTGCAATATAGATTTTGATCCGTTTACCCACCTTTTATAACTAGGTGTAGAGGCTCTTTCAAAAGCAGCCGTAGTAACAGGAGGTACTTTTAAAGTTGGAGAAAAAATAGACTTAGTTTGCTCGCAATAAATCAAAACTTCGATAAATGTTTCTGAATTGTATTTAGCAATCAATGTCCAATCTGCCGTTATTATTTTATAAATGTCTTCGGGTAAATTAGAAGGAGATGTAGTAAACGTGCTGATTGCTAAATTAACGTTTTGACCAAATTGTGCATGATACGGTGAAATTTGGTTATCTTTTATTTCAAAGTAATTGTGATATGTATTTGTTGAAGCGATTATAGCTTTAGAAATTTGTATTGGTGATTCTAAATTGATTTCGTATGTATTTCGTTCAAATGAAGGTAAACACCAAAATGTGTAATAATTTTTAGTATTATCGATAGGTATGGATGATAAATTGTTTTGATTAAGAATTTTTTGATAAGAGACGATATTAGTACCTTCATAAACAAATTTGTTAAAAGTAAGATTATTTAAATCTAAATTAAGTAAATTGTTTGACAAGTTGTAATTTATACATTCGGTAAAAATATCCATCATTTTTAATTCGCGTTCAGGCCATATGCTTTGATCAACATTAAAAAAAGGTATAGGTAGAGAAGCTATCGGTATGTTTTGTAACGTAAACCGATAAAATGATTATGACGCGGTCGGGAGGGAGGAATCCCAACTTAATTTTGAGTAATAGGTATATCATCATATGAACATGAATACATTATAGTGTGAATATAAATCAAAATAAAATAGACCAAATTAAATAAAATAAATCAAAACTATTTAATTAAATTTAAGGTTTTTTACTTTTTTATCAGCTTTAATAGTAGAAATAAATTCAATAGACGGATGCAATGCAAACCCAAGTGGAGGTTTTTCTTTAGCACCAGTAACAAGAAGAAAGAATATTTGCCAATGAAACACACTCTCTTCTACCATGAGCAACCTAAATAGTATATTATCTGTTAACATCTAAAACTGCTCATAGTTTTACATTAAAACTGGTCATAGTTTTACATTAAAAATAAATTTATCTCTCTAACACATTTCACAAAATTAGAAAAAACTTCTTTTTTTTTAACTAAAGCTGTCGAACCTTGTAATGAAAATTTTGGCATCAATAATTTCAAAAGCATTTTTTGAAATTTCCTGGATTTTAAATAACGAATTCATATAGTTTTTACTATGTTTTGAAACATTTAAAAACGATTTTAGCGCACTCCTTCCAATTATATCTAGCTTTTTCATCAGACCAGGATTATTTTCACATAGCTCCATACCATAAGTTAAGGTGGGGACTGCCAATGATTTATATATATAGGAAATAGAACTGGGGTGGGCAAACCGGATTCCAGATTGAATAAGAGTTTGAACAACAGCTCTAAAGTTTGATATTTTTTCATCAACATTTGAATAACCGAGTGAAGCAAAAACTGAATATTGATTTTTGTCAGGATAATTTTGATAAATTTTCTCCTTCTTTAAGTGATGGAAGTTTAGCTATCGGTTTTGAAGCTTTTACTATTGGTGCAACTAGTTTTAGTGAAACATTTGTAAATATGAATTATGAATCTGTAACCGAGGATTATAATTTTGCTAGTCTGGAATTAGACGAATGTTGTGAATGGGTGTATCGTCACTTTGATTCAGATGAAGAGAATGAAATTGATATTTCTAATGTTTCTGATAATGAAGTAAATGAAGTTATTAGTATTCAAGATGACCTTGCAAAATGGGCTACAAATTTTAATGTTTCTCAAAGCGCTGTATCAGGACTTTTAAAAATTTTGCAAAAAAATGGTTTAGATGTTTCTAAGGACGCAAGGACACTTTTGCATTCAAAAAGACAGATTGAAACTAAAACAGTGGCAGGAGGGGAGTATTTTTATTATGGAATAAAGTACTGGTTGTCAATATTGACTAATAAATCACAAAAAGTTCTTGCAAACCACTATCAAATAATCTCTCTTTGATTATTCTATTACATTCTCGTAGCTCCATCCTTGGACCACCATAAATCTTTAGCTAGCTCTCCCATAAAATCAACTTCAAATGTAATTAAAAAATTCTCGTTGGATTCTTGTTCTGCAAATATTGACATTAAAATATTTTGTCGATCAAAACAAATAAAGTTTGTCTCAGAATCTTCAGACATGTTTTCAGAAGTGTTGTCTATGCTTTCAATATCTAGAACTCTGCCTTTCAACATTGTTTTTTGAAGAAATCTTAAAATTTCTACCGGATCCTGAAGATGATTTTCTTTTATTTACTCATATTTTTTGCTTTCAAAATCAATTTCAATAACTTTTTCTTTACCAACTAATCTTAAACTGTTTTCTATAAACGAAGTTGATGAAATTTCTTTAATTTCCTGTGTATCGTAGTTTCAAAAAAATTTCATTAACCTTTTCTTGATCTGCCAACTGCGGACTGTTTGCTAGAAATAAAGACAATGGAAGTTTAATAATTTCCTTTATTATATTGTTTCCAAAACCAATTTTATTAACTTTTTCTTGACCAGCTGTGATCTGTTTGTTGTAAATAACGGTAATGGAAGCTCAACACTTCCTTATGCCATCATAAGAACAGTAGTTGCCTATGATGGCATACTTGTGCTTTTTTTTTTTAAATAAAAATAACCAATAAAAAAAATAAAGCTGATGAAAACTCCTGGGGTTATTATTGTTTTACATGTAACAAAGAATGTATCCATATCAAAACTTTTGTTCTTGCTTTTCAGGATAGGCGCCTTTCCCCTATATATAATAAAGTATTATAACCTAGAAGTTGAAGACCACAACCAATCCTATTTTTGAAAAAAAAAGTCTTTTCGCTGCTATTTGTAAATTTTGTTCAAGTTGAGAAGTTTGTTGAATAGGGTGGCGATGGTTACCCACATCCTAAAATAAAAAGATGTTGAATTCTTAAAAATAATTGTATCTTTAACTAACATAATAAATTAGTATATTTCATTTTTTGATATTTCATTTCATTACCAAATATATCAGTGTTGTATCCTATAAAAAAAATGGAACAACCATTTTTATATTGTTCTGTATTGTGCATCCGTGGCGCAGTGCTTAGAGCGCTTGCTTTATAAGCAGGAGATCCAGGTTCGAAACGAGCTTTGGACATATTTCACTTCACGGTAAGGAAGGAGGCGTGAACTTTCTGTTTAAATGTACTCCCGCAGTGCTCTTTGACAAGACCGTTAAGACTTCTTGGGGCACCTTAAATATCAAATTAAAATATATATATTGGCTTTTAGTAAATAATTCAAATAACCAATTTCATAAATGGAACACTATAATAATCATTTGTAACAATCAATACCATGTGAAGATAAGTTAGAGCCGCCTAACTAACAATAACCGCAGAATAACACTATGGTATTGTAACTGACTAAATACCATACATAGCTATGGTATGGTAATGTAACTTAAATTAAGTTTTAGGTTTTTGCTATAACTTTTTCTTAAATTATAAACTATTATATTTGTAATTATCTACAAGTAATCTTATCTTAACTTGGTCATACTATTTGTGTAGTATATACAGTAGAGTAACTATTGTATTTATTTAAGTTTTGTAAACATGGTAGTTGTAAAAAATGGCAGCCAGTTGCAAGTTTTATGAAAAAATTACTTTTAAACAAAATTTATATTTTTAGTTTCTGATGGACAAAGACTAATATGTTACTAGTATAGCAGCTTTTCTAATCAGATTAAATATTTGCAAAGTAAGGTCTCTACATTAATGTTTGTTTAATTTGCCTTTTGTATAAGTTCCAAATATGTATAAGTTTTAGTTACGAATAAAGTTGAAAAATGTTATTTGTAATATAAACTAGATGTATTAATTCATTACTTTAAAGGAAAAAAAGCTTTGCTATTTTTAATAGTATTTACATTTTTTTTTTGAAGTGACAGTGAGTAAGCTATTTATCCTGTACTTTAAAAATGATTTTAATAGTTAAACCTCTGCCAGATGTTTACCTTTTAAATCATAAACTAGGAGCCCATCAAACAATGAACCAACATTAAATTAGTGAGTTAACATGAAAAAAATGAATTAAATTCAAAGGTAAATTTTTTTTAATTTGAAGAAGGTAATAGATAGTAGTACCAAAAGCAAATTATAAATGTTGATATTATAAATTATTGTGCATCATTAATGGAACCTAGCTTAATTATTCGTTGTTAAGCATTTCTTGATACCCCAATAATATATCAATAATATATTTTAGTATATATTTTATTACTTAAACTTTTTTTTTGAATTTTGAGAAATTTTTGTTTTGTCTTTTTAAAACTGCTTTTAGTTTAAGTGAAAAAGTGATGTGTCAGCACAATGTTCAAACTTGGGGAAAAAGTCTGTTTTTTAAAAGAACATTGGCAAAATAAAGAAAACAAAGTTATAAAATCAAAACGTTTTTTCAACATTAATAAAAAAAATTGAACTAAAGCGCAATTGTAAGAAAACAAATGAAGCTTTGTTGGTTGATGAACTCATGTCCTTCTGTAAGCCTTTTGTAAAAACTTTACGTATTAATGCGTTTTGCAGAATTTATGGTATAGGGATAGTTTATATACAGTTAATCACGTTAATTTTTAAATAATTTTTTTTAAGAAATCAAAATTCAGGTTTAAAACCATGGATTTTAACTTTTTATTTATATAAACAGGGAACTGTTTATATAAATAAAAAATTAAAATTACCAACCTAATAAAGTTTTACGTGTTTCTAATAGATTTAACTTAATTATTAGTTATTATATGCTAAATTTTATTTTGATCTAAATAACATATTTTAGTCATGTTTAAGTTTGATTTTTAAATTTAGGTAGAAAAGATCATGAAGCTATCAGTGCCGGTTTAACCACTGGACACACTGGACACGTGCCCAGAGGCGACGGAGTTCATGGGCCAGAGAATTTAAGTGAATATTAGAGAGAGATAAATTTAAAAGAAAACTTATTATCGGCCTCTATCCTTGGTTTCCTCTCATGTCCCAGAGATTTTTAATCTTTGCATAACAGCGCATACGACGTATTGCAAACTGGGCGTTTAATATTTTTAACGACTGGAAAGAACTTCTGAGTTCGAACTTTATGGTGAAAAAAAAAATTTAAAATACTTCGAGACTTTAATTATTGCTCATTCTCATAGGATTATCATTCCGCGGATCTTACGAAAAACTAGGATCGATACGCAACGGAAATTTTATTGGATGTATTGAGCTATTAGTAAAATTTGATCCTATCCTCGCCAACATTTGATAACTCATGGAAACAAAGGAGAAAATTGTATGTCTCACTTATCTAAAAAGATTTGCAAAGAACTCATTCACTTAGCCGCCGAAGTTATGGAATTTATAGGCAATATGATCATCCTTAAGTAACGTTCAACGTTAATTTTACTCCCAATGTACAAAACGGAAAACCAGTTGAGCGGCTCTTACCATTTATTCTCATGCATAATCGTTTTGCAACTTTCATTCTAGAAATCGTTTTGAAAAAGTTAGATTAGTATGCGATCAACATTCAAAATGGCTGTGGCCAGTCATACAACAATGCTAGTAATATGTCTGGTATCTACTTTGGTTTACAAGCAAGAATTAAAGAGATCAACGTTATAGATTCGTCGAATAGATTCCGTGTGTTGCTCACTATTTGAACCTTTTAGGAGTGAGTGCCACGGAATTCAACGGAGCTGCTGTTAATTTCTTTAGCTTTCTTCAAAAAAAATGTGTAACGTTTTTTCTGCATCAACGCATCGATGTCTTAAAGTCAAAGTTCTTTGCGTTAACGCATCAACGCATCTTAAAGTAAAAGTTCCTTGCTGGAATACGTTTTAAGGTTCCCTAAACTCTCTCACAAACTCGTTGATCAGCTCGTACTGATGCTTATTAAGCAATTGAAAAGGGTTATTCTAATTACAAGGTGATTAAGAATAATTAAAAAAATCGAATAAAAACATCTTTTACTTGTACACACTTATTAACAAATATTTTCTATATAGGCGGCTCTTCTTGATATTAACGACAATCAGAAATCAAAATCAAGAGCAAAAGGGCTTTGAACTTTTGACCAAAGTGGAACAACTTGAGATAGCAATTTTAATAATCTTTTGAAATAAAATCATGGAATAGTTAACAAAGTAAGCAAGAAACTGTAGTTCGTAAAGATTGATTTAGGTGTGGTTAAAGAACTTTACATTTTCGCTCTAATTTCGAGCAATTATATTTGGTCAACACGGAAGAACAGGTCTATATTCAAAGGCTCTTAAGAGTACACAAAAGGCATTACGTCGATGAAATTAACAGTGGGAAAACTATAGTGAATTCTGGGCAATTTTAAATGATTGCCGATGTTAATGAGATCATGGACAAACTAATAAGTGATATAGATGAAAAAAAGAAAGCCTGTTTTGAATCGAACTCTCTGTTTGGTTTTCTTGCGAATCTCCACATCATGGATATCTTGGAGATTACTTGCAGTGCACAACAACTTATTGACCGATATCTACTGATCTTAACTTTCACTTATTAAAAGGATGTCTTCTTTTTGGAGCTTTTTTCACGAACGTCTTTTAGATTTTTCTTTCATTCAAATAGAAAACCGGGTATTGGATTCCAATCTACCTAAAATCAGCATTTGCAAGCATAAATACATAAGAAAGGTATCTTAAAACCTATACTAGTTGCAACGTGTTTTTAATAATAAATAACGCGAAAATCTTGTTTAAATACAAAAGAAAATACATCATAAAGCCAAAGCGCAACAATTAAAAAATTTTCTTAATTTTAAACCGCTGTTAAATTTGAATGCTAGTAGGCCAACAGAGGCCGGTGGCCTAAAGTGCCGGGAAGCCACAAAGTACTGAGTGTCTGCTATCATTTGATTCTTTGTTCTTTAGTTTCTTACAAAGTTTCTCAGCGTTCTAATAAATATTTTTAATAACTTGTGGCTATGAAAATAGCCGTAATTTTAAAAACTCAACGCAGAACAGCTTATCAGTATAATATTTTAGTTCATGATATAATTCTTTCTAGATTAGTTAATTACTAGTTAAAATTTATTAAATTATTTTTCAAATAATTTTTAAAAACAAAAAACAACAAAACTTTGAATTGTTATTATAAACTATATTGAGATTTCATTACCAAAAAGAATTAACAAAAATAGTCTTAACTACTAACAATAGCATAAAAAAACACAGTTACATATCAAAATCAATACAGGTACATATCAAAAGCCGCAAACACAAAATTAACTGTATCCCTAGTGTTTTCTGCAAAAAAAAAAGACGTGCATGACTAACTCGTACAGTTTTGCTTTCTTTGTTTCTGGCTTTAACAGCACTCTCAGACAAAGAACATTAATGAATGATAATTAAAATACCTAATAAAAGAAGCACCATGAGTTATATGTTATATGTACATATTGTGACATAGGTATAGTTTTTTTAAAATGTTATTAGTAATGATTGCAAATATATATTTGGTCTTGTAGTCGTTCATATCAATGTAGCTGTTCATATCAATGAGTAAGTCTCAAAACAACTTATTTTTTCTGATTTAGGTGCTCTTTGTGGTAAACTATAAATAATAAAAAAAATACATTAAAACATATACAACACAAACAAAAATGTCAAACTTGAAAGTGTGTTTGTAAAACATAGTAAAACCAATTTGTCTTACTCTCTCTTTACGTTTTTTCTTAGGACGGCAGTATATATATATATATATATATATATATATATATATATATATATATATATATATATATATATATATATATATATATATATATATATATATATATATATATATATATATATATATATATATATATATATATATATACTGCCGTCCTAAGAAAAAACGCAGTAATCGCAAAAATTGAAAAATCGAGATTATTGCACCAAACGTTTTAACATCGTTTTCTGTGTAATAACGCTCTATATAAAAATATTGTGGTATATTCCGAAGTCATCAAACCCATAGTTCATTTTGCCGTAAGTTAAAAAAATATAGTGTAATACTTAGTAAAAACGCAGCATTATCGCAATACAAATTAAAAATGCAGTATTTGCAACGTACGTACTGCATTTTTTCATAGTATCATTGCTTTACTGCTTTTTAACTTGGCAACACAGACAAAAACGTGGGTTATCTATGACGAATACGGCGTCATTGCAACTGCAAGCGTCATCTGATTAGTGTGTGCGTTGGTTGTTCGTTCGTGTTTTCGTATTTGGTGTTTCTTTTTTTTCGGTAAAGATTATTTTTATAGTGAATTATATTTAGGACTATTCAATTTATCGTAGAATGTTATAAAAATCATAAAATGTTGTGTGATATTTGCAACACTTGGATGTCAAGGACTCAATATATGCTACATCGTGCTTCAGACAAATGTAAATCTTCATTGTTAGATGTAAGTGTTTTATTTATATATTTCCGTAGTCTCAATCTATTTTATGTATCTAAGGTTATGTGTATTGTGTTTATTGATCATAATAATAAATATTCTACAAATTTCTCAAGGTTTCACTATAAAAAATCTACAAATAACTGTGTAAATACCTAATGTATGGTTCTTCTTGGTTATGTTTTACCCTTTCTTTTACAGGATTCTAGAACAGTTGTATCTGAAGTAACTGTTGATAAAATGGAAGTCGTAGTGTATGAGGCAGAAATTATGGAGGATAGAGGAGATATTGGTAAGAATATTACGTGTTTTTTTTATTATATGATAACTTGTGTGACATTTTTTATGCAGATATACAATGCATTAAATTATCAGTTTTAGATGAGTCTGTCACAACACTTCAACCTTCAATGGACGAAGATGTCTTAAAGAGTAGAGTGGATGTGGTGGAAAATGGAGAAGAAATTGGTATATCTATTATGTATATTTTATATAACATATAAATTATATGTATAACATAGGTTGTACCGTGTTCTGTACTTAAACGAAGTAATAATTAAATTTTATCTTGTTTCAGTGTTAAAGGAATCTGTGGATAAACCATTGGACGAAGCTGCATCTCCATCGGTCCAATTTACTAAAAAGGGAACTATACGAATTCGCAGAAGTAATTCTTTAAGTGTCAAAAAAAGAAAAGAACGTAAGATGCAACTATATAAAGCAAAGTATGCACTAAAGCCAATTGTTGATTGTTGCAAAAAAAAATGCATTAGCAAAATAAATGAGGGACGACGTATTGAAATTAACGCCCAATATTTAAAATTAGGCTGGAAGGAGAGGAAGACATTTATCCTCAATACATGTGATCGCATGCCTGTAAAGAGGAAAAGTGTTGAAGATGGTGCACGAAAAAACACCTGGAAATACTTCTTCAGTAATAAAGACTCAATCAAGCAGTCCGTGTGCAAGAAGTTTTTCCTAACAACACTAGGATACAAACCAAATAATGACCGTGCAGTATTTGAGGTCCTTAACAAAACTCCAACTGCCGCAATAGCCCCATTAGCTGATGGACGTGGCAAACATGTTTCGGATAGGAAGTATAAACATGACGATTTAATAGATGCGCACATCGAATCATTTGAACCAACTGTATCTCATTACAGGAGGGAACATGCTCCTATTAGAAGATATTTGCCAAGTGATGTGACCATCACCATGATGCACAATGATTTTACACACAAATACCCAGAACAACAAATATCATACGAATATTATAGGTTAGCTATAAAGAAAAAAAATATTTCATTTGCAACTTTGGGCCATGAAGAGTGTGAATTTTGTGAAAAATTTTGTTTACACGGTCACGATGCAGATAATTTAAATAATGATTGTGATGATTGCCAACAATATATTAATCACAAGATAAGATATGAAGAAGCAAGAGAATTATACAAAAAGGATGCGGAGCTCAATGATGGCAGCATTTTCTCTGTAGATTTACAGAAAGTCATCATGCTGCCACGTTTGGATGCATTTAAAAAAGTTATATTTACAAAGAGGATAGTGGCTTACCACGAGAGTTTCGTTCTTCTTGGGAAGAAAGCACATGGTGTTCCCATGGCATGTATATGGCATGAAGGTGTAACTGGGAGGAACAAGGAGGACATTGTTAGTACATTTTATGCTTTTTTTTTGAGGCAGAGGGACTCGAAAAAGATTACACTTTGGCTCGACAATTGTTCGAGCCAAAATAAAAATTGGTGCCTTCTGTCTTTTTTAGTATATATTGTAAATAGTGATGAAGTAGATATGGATGAAATACAACTAAAATACTTTGAGCCAGGACATACATATATGAGTGCCGACAGTTTTCATCATCAGGTGGAGCTCTCCATGAAGAAACAAAAAGTTTACGATTTTCCTGATTTTTCCAAAGCTGTACAGAATGCTAATAAAGGGAAGGTGGATGTGAAAGAAATGACATTTTCAGATATATACATGTGGAAAGATAACAAATCCCAACAGAAGTTAAAGAAATCTTCTGAAAAAATATATCTGAAGAACATTGTAGCAGTGAGAACACGCAGAGGTAAATTTACAATGGAATACAAAACTTCTCATACGGAGGAGTTTACAAAACAATTAGACTTCCTCTGTAAGAAATCATCAACAAAGAAAATATCAAAACCTCCACAGTTGGACAAGCCTCGTGGGGTGGCTCAAGACAAAATCGATGATATTTTGTCGAGTTTATCGAGTTTAATGCCAGCCAGCAGGAGAATTTTCTGGAACAATTTAAAAAATATATAATTTCATTTATATTATATATTTTTTCAATGTATTTTTTTATTCTAATAAAACGTTTTAAAAAATCTAATTTACTTTATCTACCTTATACACACTTTGAATGAAGTTGACAAAATAAGAGATGGAAAGACTGATTATTAATTTGATAATGGGTAAATTGTGGTTTTTGAGCCCCTAGTGCACTCCTAACTAATGGTAAGAGAATGGTATTATTTGATATTCGTGGAAAAAATATGTTGCTGGGTTGGACTGGTTGTTATAAATATCATACTTGTTGGTTGTAAGTATTCTTTACTCAAAATTCTTCCTATTAATTAGACGCAGTCTAGCTCTATGTTATAACTCCACTATTAATTAAGGTTTGTTTGGAAACCATTGATTATCAAGCTAGATTGTGATTAACAATGCCTTTTATAAAAACACATTGATATTTATGAAAAAATATATATTGGAGTATGCATGCATTTTTGTATTGATTATACTGCGTTTTTATCTAGGATGACGGCTGTGAAATATTGTGTAAATTAGCAGTGTGTGATTTTTCAGCCTATATATTGATGTTTTGGTTAAATATAAATTTTCATTGAATAAAGGAAGTATTTTGTATTCATAATCTATGTGGCATGAAAGTCTAATTATTATATTCAAGTAAGGTTCACACAAAATTTAAAAGTGGCTTTTTCTCAGAATGTCATTTTTGTTGTTTACTGCGTTTTTACTTAGGACGGCAGTATATATATATATATATATATATATATATATATATATATATATATATATATATATATATATATATATATATATATATATATATATATATATATACATATATATATATATATATATATATATATATATAAAAGCAGAAAAAAATGCTTGTTTAATCAATAATAATTTTATTAAAAAAAAAATTTTAGTGAAAAAAATATTTGCAAAAATATACCTTAAAATCCCCGCTTTAATAAAGACGGGGGTTTTTTAATAAAAAAAACGACATTATTTTTAAAACGACATAGCTTCTTTTGAGTACCAGGTTGACATAGTTTAGAAGAAAAAAAATTTCAACAATGTTAGGATCCGTCATAAATTTAGAATCCAAAGAGGAACCATTAAAACTAATTTTAATTGAAGAAAAAAAAAAGTAAGGTTCTTTTTTCACCAAAAGACATCAATTCGCAGCTCAGGCAAATCAAATTTCAAAAATTTTCAAAATCGATCCACCCTAATATATATATATGGCTTCTTTTGATTTTTAAATTTTAAAAATGGCGTCCAAAACATAGTTTTTACATATTGGCCTTCATCAAGATTAATTCCGCCGTTTCGTGCAGAGCACATGTTGTTTTGTATTTCTAGTGGCTCTCTAATTTTTCTTTCAAACTTTTTATTTTCTACTTTTAATGTTCTTGTTTTTTCCCAAATTATATTTTCTTTGCAAAAGGTTTTATGATATGCTAATGCAGATTGATTAGGTTTGTTTTCATTAATGCTCTACTGATGTTGATGCATTCGCGTATTTACCTGCATTTTTGTTTCACCTATGTAGACCTTGGAGCAGTTGCATTTTATTATATAGGTTCCAGGGTGGCTGTCACTTGGTAGTTTTGATTTGTTTTTTGATGTTAATAAAGATCTTAAATTTGGGTTTGATTTAAATACTGCTCTGTACCCTGCTTTTCGGAATATTTTTCGAAGTTTTGGTGAAACGCCTGGTACCCATGGTAAAGACACTACAGGAAGATTATTGTATTCTGATGGAATTGTGTTTTTATTTTGTCTTTTTTGATGAAATTGGTGTGTAATATTCCTCAATAGCTTTTCATCGTACCCATTTTCATGTCAGTTAAAAAATTTATTTCATTTTGCAAATGATGCTTACTACAGATGGAGTAAGTTCTTATGAGAAAACCTTTAAATATAGCTGTTAAAATATTTGGATCGTGACTTGAATGCGATTTAGTTTGAATGTTAGTGATTGCCTCTTTTCGATATACTTTGTACTCATATTTTCCTAGTGTCTTATTTGTAATGGTTATATCAAGAAAGTTAAGTGTTTTTGTCTCGTTTTTAACTTCAATTGTGTATTGTATTGCAGGATGTTGTTGATTTAAAATATCTTGGAACTGTTTTGCTTGTTCGATGTTAAAAAATCTTGCATGAATGTCATCAACATATCTTAAAAATGATTTTAGATTAAAGTGCAGGATTCATTGTCAAAGCTATTTTAATTGCATTATTTTCATGGAATTGTAGAAAAGACTCCGCGAGAACAACCATGAAAGAAAGCCCGATTGATCCTGAGTTTTCCATGATGTGAATCTCATTGTTCCAATGAAAATAACATTGATATAAGCAAAGTTCTATGAGTTGTTTTATTTCAGGTATACTTAGTTTTGTTAAGTTTTTATATGATAAACTCTTATTTAATTGTTCTAAAAGTATAACGGTGGCTTCTTTTAACGAAATTGACGGGTACAGATTTACAACATCATAAGACACTTGAATATCATTGTTAGCGACACTCCAATTTTCTGCTTTTTTTATAAAGTCAAAAGAGTTTTTTAATCGTATCGGATTTTCATTTAAGACTGGCTGTATTGTTTTAACTAAGAACTCTGATATTCCGTGGTTTGGTGTGCCAATGATAGAAATAATTATTCTCATAGGGTACGACTTTTCTGGTTTATGAGCTTTTACTACTCCATACAATCGAGGTGGGATAGGATCACTTGGATACATTTTTTCGTATTCCTCTTTAGAAAAACGCTGTTTTTAATTTAGTTTTCAAAGAAATCTTCTAATTTTTGCCGCGTAACTGGCAGTAGGGTCTTCACTAATAATTTTTGTCGGACCAATTTGTTCACGGATTTTTTCTAAAGTTTTAGAATGTTCAATTCTTACAAAACCTGTTCCTTTGTCAAACGGGTATATAGCAATGGTTTTATCGTTTTTTATTTCTCTAAAAGATATCCTCTGTTCTTTTGTCAGGTTGTTATTTTTTTTTTCTCTGTTTTTAATATTCTTAAAACATTTTTCCTTAAATCTTGTGCGTTTTCTACTTTGTTGTTGTATTCTAATTTTAACGCAGAAGACTCTGTTGTTGTTATAATATCCATGTATGGTATCGACTTTAAAGATGGTACAAAATTTGGACCAAGGTTTAGAAAATCATTGTGACTTATGGAAATATCGGTATCGAAAAGGTTTAAAACTGCGCCCTTTTTAAATTTTTTTGTTTTTCTCGCAATATCTTTTTCATTTGCATGTTTTCTTTGAAGTATGTTAAACTTTTTTATTAACCGTTCTTTTGATTTAATAAACATGCTTTCCCTTGATTTTGTAGTAACTTGTTCTAATTTAATATAATCTTCTTCATTACGTTTACCTTTAAGAATGTTTTGGAGTTTTTTAACATCATTCATAAGATTAAAGAATCGTTTCTTCGAATCGTTTTTTATGCAAATTAATATACATAAAACGACTTACGGGTGAGCCAACACCGCGCCAGAGGTCTACACAGAACACAAATATACATAAAACGACTTACGGATGAGCCAATACCGCGCAAGAGGTTTACACAGAACACAATTATACATATAACAACTTACATTTGAGCTATTAAGTCAAGGTATTAAAATTAGCGCTGCATATTTCTTTATTAGTCAAACTTTTAATTAAACATCAGTAACTAATAATCTAATAAATCCTTTGAAACGGAATTGTTATACTTTTAGAATTTTATACTTTTAGAAAAGAATCGTTATACTTTTAGAACAATTAAATAAGAGTTTATCGATGAAAAGCTATTGGTACGATGAAAAGCTATTGAGGAATATTACACACCAATTTCATCAAAAAAGACAAAATAAAAACACAATTCCATCAGAATACAATAATCTTCCTGTAGTGTCTTTACCATGGGTACCAGGCGTTTCACCAAAACTTCGAAAAATATTCCGAAAAGCAGGGTACAGAGCAGTATTTAAATCAAATCCAAATTTAAGATCTTTATTAACATCAAAAAACAAATCAAAACTACCAAGTGACAGCCACCCTGGAACCTATATAATAAAATGCAACTGCTCCAAGGTCTACATAGGTGAAACAAAAATGCAGGTAAATACGCGAATGCATCAACATCAGTAGAGCATTAATGAAAACAAACCTAATCAATCTGCATTAGCATATCATAAAACCTTTTGCAAAGAAAATATAATTTGGGAAAAAACAAGAACATTAAAAGTAGAAAATAAAAAGTTTGAAAGAAAAATTAGAGAGCCACTAGAAATACAAAACAACATGTGCTCTGCACGAAACGGCGGAATTAATCTTGATGAAGGCCAATATGTAAAAACTATGTTTTGGACGCCATTTTTAAAATTTAAAAATCAAAAGAATATATATATATATATATATATATATATATATATATATATATATATATATATATATATATATATACATACATATATATATATATATATATTTATATATATATATATATATATATATATATATATATATATATATATATATATATATATATATATATATATATATATATATATATATATGTATATATATATATATATATATACATACATATATATATATATATATATATTTATATATATATATATATATATATATATATATATATATATATATATATATATATATATATATATATATATATATATATATATATATATATATATATATATACAACTTAGTATATAAAACATATTATACTCACAAGAGATATATACTTTACGGAAAAAACACATAAACCTCTTGTTCTATACTGTGTTTAACGGGTGATAACTAAAAAATGGGAACAATTTTAATCCTCTTAAAACCCCAAAAGTCAAAAAAAAAGAAGAAAAGTACTACTATGTGAAACTCTCTCTGTTTACAAACTTATGTTTTTTTTGCATCAGCTAATATTCAGTTGTTTTAAATGCCGTCAAATCGAGATGTACTTCGCGAGCGCATTATTAAGTTCTATCAAATGCACAAAAATCTAGGAAAACAATTACTGTGAATCAATTTAAAACTGAAAAAAATCCAGTTTCAACTATTTACCGTATTATGGCATCCTTAACAACTAATCGTAAAAATGGCAATGGAAGACCAGCTAAAATAATGAACAAGAAGGGACTTCGTTTGCTTTACAGTGCTTTCAACAACAATGATTCAATAAGTCAACGAGATGCAGCAAAAAAGTTCAAGTGTGTGCAGCCTTATATCTGCTAATCGTTGAAAAAACAAGGAATAGACTGCCGAAAAAAACAAGAGCAACGGAATACACTGAGCAACAAATATCAACCGTGAAATCTCAATGCCGCTGGATGACAAAATTACTCTGGAAATTTTTTTGTTTTGGATGACAAAAGTTACTTTACACTCTCCAAAACGCAAGTTTCAGGAACTGATCGATATTATGCAGATAGGAGTTCTTCAACAAAAGTAAAATACAAATATAAACACAAGTTTGAGCAGAAAGTGATGATGTGCAATGCCATATCAAAGAAAGGAATTCCCAAGCAATTGTTTAAGCCAAGTGGTTTGGCTATTATTTAAGAATTATACCAAAATCAATGTTTAAAGAAAAAATTTATTCCATTTCTACGAAAATATCGTTCAGATGGCAAATACTTGATTTGACTAGATAAAGCATCATCGCCAAAAAAAAACACAAGTCTTTTTAAAAAGCCAAAACATCCCATATACAATAAACCGCAATCCTGCAAAATTGCCTCAGTGTCGCCCAAGAGAGAATTTTTTTGGATATTTGAGTTTGTTAGTATACAAAAACAACTAGAAACCTAAGAATTGCAAACAATTGATTACCCGAATCAAAAGATGTTTTCGTTAAATCGATATAAATGCTGTACAATGCTCCTGTACCAACATCATGACAAAACTACGTCGAGCTGCTGATGATAAACCATATTCGAATGTTTATTAATTTTTCTTAAAGATAAGTGATGTACCTTCTATTAAAATAAATATAATTTTTATTTTCTAAACATTTGTTTTTATTACAGACCGAAATGAAAATTCTAATTTTTTAATTATCACCCGTTACAAGGTTCCTAATATATAAAAAAATTCACTTCAGGTAATCCACTGATTTAAAGTGATAGCCCTCTATTATCAATAATATGGATTTCTTCGAAAATGAAGGACACAAGTATCTTAAAAAAGAGAATTGGCCATTATGTGGTGGACGATCATCAGAATCTATAAAATGCACCCATACCTCTGTCAGTGAAGTTTGCAACGTTATAAGCAACTTTATTGAAAAGGTAAAAACACTTGAAGAAGAGAATAAAAAACTTAAGTCCTTCTGCATCAATACTTTACGATCACAACTAAATCATAATAAAAACTCCAGTCTTTCAAATAAACCTGGCTCATCTGCAAATGCTGCATTAATCAAAGCAGTTAAAATAGATAGCAAGTAACAAGAAATCAAAGTAAAAAATCTTGTATTAGTTGGGGTCGCAGAATCAAAGAAAATAAATACTAATAAAATTGCAGATGATGATACTGATCAAGTAAAACTAATCATAAGTCGTTAAATAAAAATCTTAAAATACTTAATAAACAAACATACTTCAACACCTTACTCAAAGAACGAAAAGAAGCATAAAATAAACTTGAAAAAATTGGCAAACTGAGCTCGCTCTTTTCTTATATCATTCGCCGTGGAAGGGTCCGCTGCGTTGATGTCATCATGACCCTTCTCAATAATAGCCATAGTAAACACCCCTTTGTCGACAAAGAAGCGAAGCAAACACTCAAAATTGCATCAGCAAAAGTCTCAACTTCAAACGCTAACATTTAGTTCTCTAAACCAACAACAAAAACAGTCTCAACTAAATGATAACAATTTATTTTATAAGCAACTTAAATGCATGCATACCAACTCTACCTCCTTAAGCAGAGTCAAGTTCTATGAACTACAATTGTAAGTCGAAATTGAAAAGCCGCATATCATATTTATAACTGAAACATGGTTTCGTGATGGTTTCATTTGCAATCTCGACGGATTGTGTATAGATAAATGGTAGCAAAACTAGTCCTGGTAAAAAAATTTATTGACATGCTTAATGATGAAGCACTTTCACAAGCAATTACTTTTCAAACTTTTCTTAACGCTAATACCTCATTTAATAACACTTTAAATTATATAATATCCAAATCTTCTGAGAGAGTCAGTGATCTAGTCAACTCCACTTGGCTCATCAAAGCAAAGAAAACACAGTTATTTCTTGGAACTATAACCTAGTAAATACTAGGTTATACATGATCGAGGTAAATATACCCTTATCTCTGAAACCATTAAAACTGTTGATTGGAAAGATTTGTTATCCAATAAGTCTATCAATCAATGCTACTCAATATTCTTAGACCAATATAAAAATTATGTGATTCCTTTTTAAGTAAAAAATCCTATCTAATTAATAAAAGACATCCGTGGATAAACAACAGTCTTCTCTGCCAAATTAAATATAAAAACAAACTCTGGCACCGTTTTATATCATCATGTAGAAAATGCCAATCGCTTTACAGAGAATATAACACTACAAAGAATGTCCTTAAAATACAAACAAAGATATGTATTTGAACATTTTAACATTCATTTGCTACCAACAATAAGAATCCAAAACGCCTGTATGCATACCTCAACAGAAAAAAAACTGTTAAAAATCACATCTCAACAATCTTAGATAATGCTACAAAATAAAGTATTACAAATAAAACCGAAATTGCGAACAAACTTAAAAAGCAATTTAGTTTAGTATTTGTACAAGAAAATTAAAATGATCCACTTCCAAGCTTTAACTTTTGCACCAATCCTGTTCTTTCAAATCTTATAATTACACCAGCTACCGTTGAAAATATTTTACTTACTTTAGATACTAGCAAATCAATTGGAATGGACGGAGTTCATTTATGTGTATTAAAAGAATGTGCTTCCGCTTGGTCCTTACCACTTGCACTTCTGTTTTAACTACCACTTGATTCTGGTACTATTTCTAATAAATGGTTTTGTGCCAACATTACACCACTTTTTAAAAAAAGAAATAAAACAGATCCAGTCAATCACAAACCGATCTCTCCAACATCAGTGACATGCAAGGCAATGGAACGCATCATAAAAAGTGTTATAATAAATCATCTATATGCAAATAAACTAATACATCCAAGTCAACATGGTTTTGTTAAAAACAAAGCTTGCTTACCAAATCTCCAAGAAACACTTGATTTGGCAACTGAATCAGTTGCAAAATCAAAACTATATTAGCTGCAAAATCTTGTCGATATAATCTTCCTTGACTTTGAAAAAGCTTTTGACAAAGTCCTTCAAAAAATACCTTTAGATAAAGTATTCCAAAAGTGAATTCAAGGCAAAATTCACAAATAATTAAACTCGTTTCTATCTAACCGAATACAACGTGTTGTTTCTGGTGAATCGATTTCAGAATGGGCTGATGATGTAAGTGGAGTTTCACAAGGCTTATATCTTGGCCCATGATTTAGACAATGTTATTAACTGGACTATTAATTAGCTAATGCGTCTTAATATAGATAAATGTAAAGTTATACATGTAGGTAAAAAACAATTCTATGTCAAACTACACTCTTTCCAATTACAATACTATGAGACTTAACCCTGCAAAAACTACCTGCGAACAACATCTTGGTGTTTTAATATCATACAATCTCAAACTTTCAGCACAAGCATGTAAAGCTGTATTATCAGCCTAGACATCACTTTTTTACTAATTGTATTGTGTCTAAATGGAATGAACTCCCCAAGTAGATCACGAATGCTAAGATGTAAAGTTGTTCAAGATATTGCTTGACAATATGGACAATTAATCAGCAAATCTGCCACATGACGTGATGTATTGACGTACTCCGCACTATTTAGCCCTTGTTTATATGTGCTGCAGATTTTCATACTACCACTACCACTACCACAACTACTACCACTACAACTACAACTACTACAACTACTACTACTACTACTACTACTACTACTACTACTACTACTACTACTACTACTACTACTACTACTACTACTACTACTACTACTACTACTACTACTACTACTACTACTACTACTACTACTACTACTACTACTACTACTACTACTACTACTACTACTACTACTACTACTACTACTACTACTACTACTACTACTACTACTACTACTACTACTACTACTACTACTACTACTACTACTACTACTACTACTACTACTACTACTACTACTACTACTACTACTACTACTACTACTACTACTACTACTACTACTACTACTACTACTACTACTACTACTACTACTACTACTACTACTACTACTACTACTACTACTACTACTACTACTACTACTACTACTACTACTACTACTACTACTACTACTACTACTACTACTACTACTACTACTACTACTACTACTACTACTACTACTACTACTACTACTACTACTACTACTACTACTACTACTACTACTACTACTACTACTACTACTACTACTACTACTACTACTACTACTACTACTACTACTACTACTACTACTACTACTACTACTACTACTACTACTACTACTACTACTACTACTACTACTACTACTACTACTACTACTACTACTACTACTACACTTTCTTTGTTGATTTTTGATGTTTTATATTTAGTTTTTTAGTTTTATGTTTTGATATTTTATATTTAGTTAGAAACAACTTTTCTCTTTTACCACCAATGTTTATTAAATAAAAAGGCAGACTTTTAAAAATGTTAAAATTACGTCCATGTTTTTATCACTTTACGTGTAACCAGCGTAAAGTGATAAAAACATGGACGGCAAAATAAAGCACATGTAAATATATTTTTACTTGCCCTTATATACCTTGGAAAAAAATCATTAAACAAAAGTTTGCTGAGATTAAAAGTAACCATTTTTAACCATTAAACCGCGCTTAACTTACAAATTATAATTTAAAGACTAGAAAAAAACCGCTCCGCATCTAGTGTTGTTTTGTTATACTTATTAACTAACCGGTGTTTAATAAAACTCACTACAATAATTAATATTATACTATGTTACTACAGAGGCAGCCAGAATATTATTTCACTTTTAAAAAGTCTATTTATCGTAGAAATTTATAATAAATAAAAAACTGGCTGCCTCTGTAGTAACATGGTCTAATCTATCAATCTTTACGGACAGACAAAAACAATGATCCCAACGTTTCGTTTTTTTTTTCTTAGTTTTTAACTTACAAAATGTATCATTTATTTGTTAATATGAAATAAATATCTAAAAAATAGGTAGTTTCAAAAAATAACAGCAGCAAAGACATTACAAAAAAAAATACAATGAAAGTAATTTAGATATAAAGTAAACGTAAATTTTGTCTAATTAAGTGCCAGCAGACAATTTATAAATTTATTTTTGAGGAATCAGCAGTAAGTTTTGTCTAATTAAGTGCCAGGTGACTTAATTTTTATAAAAAAAATAGTTAAAATGTGAATAGGATAAAAATTGTAAAATTAAGATTATTGATTTGGTAAAAAATACAATAATTGAAAACTTCAAAATTTTTCAGAAATAACTAGAAACTTAAATAAATAATAATTAAACATGGTAATCTTTTTGTTAATAATTAATCTGAACAGTATACCTAAATAGGTGAAAATCAATTATTTTGGTTGTTTATTTTTGTAATTAGAGGAGTTTGTAATTTAATTCAATAATGCGCAAAATACCTTACCTTTTCTGAAAACACAAGTGTTGTATTCAGCTTGCCTTCAGCTTTAACTTATAGTTAAAGCATAATTCTTAAAAGAATGAAGTCAAATAAAATGGCCTTTATGAAAAGGGATATTATGTACTACAATAAATATTATAATATAAATTTATATTTGGATAATCAATCTAAAGTGATTTTAAAGGGAATCTAATAGTAATTAAAAATATTTTAATGAATAAGTGCAAATATGAATACAAGTAGTCCGTCGCTTAATCATAAAAGATAGGAAAAGAGTAGGAAAATAGTGGGCTATAGTAACATAGTGGAAAAGGAAAATGTGATTTATAATCCAGTCATGAATGATTTTTCTTTTCTATTTTAATAATTTTAGGGTGTTTGATGTGTATTATTTCTTTAAATCCTATTCATTCTGTTTTTTGGTTAGTAACTGTATTTTTTGGTTAGTAACTCTGTTTTTTGGTTAGTAACTGTGTTTTTTGGTTAGTAACTGTGTTTTTTGGTTAGTAGCTGTGTTTTTTGGTTAGTAACTGTGTTTTTTGGTTAGTAACTGTGTTTTTTTTCTCTTGTTTTATTAATTAATCTAGATTTAGAATTTTTATCATTTTTATTAATAATAATATATGTAGGAGACATATATTATTATTAATAAAAACATTTTGTTTTTATTTGTATTAATGATGTTAGATATAATTCAAATAAAAAACAAATCCAACATTAACAATATAATTCCTATATATTTATATATTTTAACTTCGTTGATAATAAAAATTATTAATAAAGATGTATTTCTACCTTAATATTTAAACTATGATTTTTTAAGCTTTAATTTAATAAATAACTTTTATTTTTATATTAATAATTAATGTATTAATATATTATATATTAATATATTAATATTTAATATAATAATAAAATTATATTAATAATAAAATATTAAATAATTATTTAGCTTTATTTTTTTATTCTAAGTATTCTATAAATTTTGAATTAACAAGCATTATTTTATCAATCACTGCTCCCAGATAGAGGGTTTGGGTTGAAGATGAAGGTGCCTGGGATTTTTTTGGGAGAAATACCAGAAACACATACTCGAATAAGATTAGCCAAAAATTAAAATTGTACCGGCTTCTGAAACTAAATTTCATGTTTTTCTGTTTTTTTATTGGTAACTAATTATGTACCGAAACTTTGTTGTCTATGGCATTACAGATGGTCTAATAAATTAAAATATAACGAGAGTACATTTATTTTTTAGAATTAAATATCTTATATATATTTACATTTATGTAAACTTATATATTTAAAATTTAAAATCTGTGTGTAAAGTATATCATGTATTTTAGCAGGAAAAAATTAAATTAAAAAAAAAAAAAGAAAATAAATTGGAAAAGAAATCAATAAAGATATAATTTGTTTTGGATGTTGCAACAAGAACAAACCATGTATACTCCTACAAAATCCAGCTCAAGTTGCTTTAAAAAATCTAGTAAGGAAGCATATAGATAAATGTTTTGATGTTAAAGTGAACTCCTTTCGTATTAGAATGTGTCCGAAGTGCAAGACTGCAATTTATAAGAAAGATGTATTTATATTCTTTTGTTTGTTTTTTTTAATCTTAAATCTGTCACTATTTATAAAAATAGTTTTAGTTTCTCAAATGCAAGATATATAAAAAATTTTACAGAAAAGAAAAAGTGTTAAAAGTGCAGAAATCTCCTGGCAAAGAGGAAGAGTTACTATTTCAATGCTTAAATGCTTAGCAGAATACAAGTGGTGACTGAATTATGTCAATGTCCGATCTGTAGTTTGGCAAAGGACACTAGAAGTAACCTAGAGATGAACTTAATAGATTTCATTGACCCCATCTCACCACAGGAAAAAAATGTAGTCAAAATTTAATTTTGACCCCATCTCACCACAGGGAAAAAAGAGTAGTCCAAATTCAAGTTCTTATACTGATGCCTCAATGTATGGAAATTGTTTTCAATATATAGGAAGAGGTATTGACCCCCCTGCAATAAAAAATCAACTGCTAAAAAATTAGAAAAATTATTATGTCAAAAGATTTTAAATTGTCTGAACAGGTAACATCAAAAATTCTAAAAACAATTATTGGGGATGAAAAACCGGGTAAGGTTTAACTATCAACATGTGAAGCATCATTACATGTACACCTTGGAGAGATTATCTCTCCAAAAAAGATTAGTTTAGACACAGTATTTATTATCAAAAAATTACATGATTTGCCTGAATGTGCTATTAAAAGTATGTTGACTGAAATAAAAAAAAAAGGTTGGTCGATCAGGATTTGAAACCAATGCGGAGATTTGGGTGAATAAAAAGTTCCATTCACTAAATCAGTTTTATTGCGTTTAGCAATTGACATTTCAGCAAGGTGCTAACCATACAGAGGTTCAAACAGATTTAGTATCTGTGGAGGATATACATATGCTTGTTGCTGAAATATGCAATCAAAAATATATCGTTCTCCAAGAATCAATTGTGAGAATTGCTATGGATGGCGGCCAAGGGTCAATTAAAGTTGTTATGAACCTTTTTTAATCAGAAAAATTTGAGGATCAATAGAGGAACCAAAAGGACTCGGGTGTAAACAAAGTTATTTTATTGGCAATTTTCCAACATGTTGAAGAAAGCAATTACAATTTAGCCCAAATTGTCTACTTTCTCAAACTTCGTGAATGAAGTTACTTTCTTGCATCAGATCTTAAGCTTATCAATAAGCTTAAGATCTATCTTAAGCTTATCAATATCGTGCTAGGATTATCTGCTCATGGTGGAAAATATGCATGCGCTTATTGTATTGGTGCAAAAAACAAATTAGGAGAATTAAGAACCTTTGGTCGTTTATCCCATTAGTATCAGCGATTTTTTGGTGTAGGAAAACCACACAAGTTGATGCAGAACTTTTTTAATGTCATCAACATATGTCTTTTCGATGAGAGCCCGGGCAGCCTGGTATTGGATGTTATACCTCCACCAGAACTGCATCTCTATGAGGATGTTATCACACTGGTGTCAAGAGTACTACTTTCAAATAAGACTTATAAGAAAAAACTGTTACTCAGCATGGTTACCATGTTGGAGGACTAGATAGGTCTAATTGTTAAAAAATTCTAAGTTCATTAGATGAGATAATAACTGTAGCGCCGCTGAAATACCACGAGCGTATTAACACAATAAAAAAATTTAAAGCAGGTAAATATTGTTTTAAAAATATTATTAATATACTTGAAGATATTAATAAACTGTATCATTTTATTTGTAGTGGCTGAGAGTTGTTTTGGAATGACATTAGATCCGTTTAATGGTTATAAAATTAAAGCTTTCATCGATTACATGGACTACATGAATAATTATATTGAAGAAAGGTTTAATATCAGTATGTCACTCGGATGGAAATACCATATCATTAAATATCACTTGAAAGATTGTTTGGAACGCCATCAGATGTCTCTCGGTCTGACATCAGAACAAACCTTAGAAGCTGTTCACAAGAACATTAATAAGACATCAAAAGGTTTAGAGTCTCGGAAAGTAATCCTTCTCATGGAATAGAATGAGAAGAATGGTTGAAACATACAGCTCAATGAGAGTATAAAGGTTATGAATTGGATATCAGTTGGTTAAGATTAAAAACTTGTATATATATAAACTCCTAAAATTTTCTCATGAATGTCCTTTTAATCTCTTTTTTTTAAAATTCATGATTGAGATATGAGATATTTAGTTAAGACAACTATAATAGTATTTTTTAAACTATTAAAAATGTTTGTAGCTATTGTTTGAATTTAGAATTAAAAAAAAAAAGTTTTTCTTATCATTTTAAACTTAATATCAAAATTTGATTAAAATAATTTAACAAAAATAATAGATAAATTAAGGGTTGGCGGAAGGAAAGGGGAAGGGTGCTAAAAATATTTTTCAAATTTTATTAAAACTAGATTTAATCGTTTCAATATTTTCATAACCCTATTGGGTAAAGTGTTGTTAAATGATAATACAACTATCAACATATCATTGTTATTATTTTAAAATAATATTATTTTTGCAGATGCTTTTTCTTAATTTGTAGTAATTTGCTACTTTCAAGAATTAAACATTTAAAAATAAGATTTAAAGGTTGATGGGTAAAGGGGGGGCGGGGAAAGAGAGCTGTAATACCAAAGCCCTCTACATTTTAAAAGTAAGGGGGATGCATCTCCCTAAGCTCCACCTGTTCCGCCAGTCCTACATTTATACATTAGCATTAGAATTTTAAATTGTAAGACTACTTATGCTTCATAGGGTCTATTTAAGTTATCTGCGGCTTCAAAAACAAAAAGGTTATGACGGTAAAAATAATTACTATTCAAAATTAAAAAAATCATCAAATTGTCAATTTAGGAGCGGCTCCGATTTTAATTTTTTGTTTAGCTTTAATCTAAGAAACTCACCTGATAATTCTGTGAAAAAAAAATCCAGGTACCTTCACCTTCAACCTAAACCCCCTACCTGGGAGCAGTGGAATAGGAATGATAAGAGTAATTGTTTTAACAATTACTGACAATTTTAATTCAAAAAAACATTTATTCAACATTTAAGAAATAATTCATGAAGTTAAATTTATTTATCTTTTTATTTATAGTTTTATTGTTTTATTTCTTTAAATTCTTCTTTTTTTTAAAATCACCTGACAAAAAAAAAAAGTTTCTATTTATGAATGTAGATTTAATCCTTTTCATTTAAATCGTCAACCATTTTCTATTGGATTTTTTTTAATTGCTATTTTATTTTTGGTATTTGATTTATAAATAGTTTACTTATTTCCGTGATCAGTAAACTCAAATTTAATAGATTATTATTCAAAATCTATTATTTATTTATTTATAATTATATTAGTTATAGGAATAATTTATGAATAAATAAGAGGTGGATTAGAATAAGAATAATGTTACTTGATTTTAATTTTATAATAACTAAGTTTTGTATTAGTATTATAGAAATAATAATTATTAGAAGTAATATAATATTAATATTAGTTATTATAGAAATTTTATTATTACCTATTTTAATGAATTTTATATCAATTTAATTAAATAATTTTTCTTTAGAGGGAGAAGTAATCGCAATATATATATATATATATATATATATATATATATATATATATATATATATATATATATATATATATATATATATATATATATATATTTTGATTTACAGATCTGTATTGCTATAATTTTTATATGTGCATTTATTATAAATGTACAATGTCTGTGCTAGTACTTTTAGAAGACTTCTTTTTTGAAATATTGTTTTACACTACTACAAGTTCACAAAATTAATACTAAATTATGAAAAATGAAGTTTAACCAAAGATTAAGTAAAGCATTTGAAATACAATCTACGTAAATTTCTCCTAACACATAGCAAATAAAGTAAAGATTTTCAACATAGTGATAATTTTATCATCTTTTCCAAAGGCACCTAAAAATATTTATTTGTATGGATGTTGAAATCATATTTGGGTATTAAAGTTATGCAAACAAAATTTGAAATAAGTTAGGTTTCAACTTTCTTTTTTATTATATAGCTACGCTGATTAATGATTATTATTTTGATATTTTTCAAATGTAGGATAAATGATTTTTTAAATGAAATTTATTTCTCAAAAACAAAATGATTTAAATATCGTCAACAACATTATTAAACTCCAAGTATGTTACAAGATATATAAGTTTTCACCATGACTGCTCTAAAGACATTATTTCGCCTTTCATATTGTTTTTAATTTCGGAAGTGTCGAATTTATCAACCTTTGAACTTTTTTTTTCTTCAACATCATCACTTCCAACAAGGTTGCCAGCAACCACTATTAGAGTTAAAAGTTACTGGAAGAGAAAAGATGAAGTTTTTAAAGCAAGATAAAGATTAACAGATGATTTCAAATATTGCAAATTATATGAATCAAGAAAACATGATAAAGGGAGAAAAAATACTGTTGCTATATCTAAAAGAGAAAGGTTCCCATAAGATATAGCAACAGTATTCCATACAAGGACGGATTTGAGATTTATAGAAATAAAGAATAGAGTCCAGAGTTAGAAAGTGGCGAGTACGATAAAAAGGTGCAACCTTAACAGATGTTATTTTTGAAATTATTTTGATATAGGGTTTCCAAAAAAGATCAGAAGTAAAAGTTAATCCTAGAAGACGAAGGGTAGATGGCCGCTAACAAATATAAGAAGAAAATCTAGTTTGTTGCGATAACAACTATCTAAAAAAATTTGAGTTTTATTTGAGTAAAAGTTCACCAGCCGCTGAGAGCGCCATGCTTTAGCAGAAGTGAGATCCTTTTAAGCTCATCAAGCTCAAATTTCAAGCTCGTTGGCTTCTCATCAAGACAAAAATAAATGGTAGTATCATTAGCAAACAACGCCGCCAAAATAACAACCATGAGGAACCTCTGAGGTTACAGGAAATGAAGAAGAGTGCTTGATCAAAAAGTAAGTTATAAGATTAAAGATGAGAGATTAGGTGATTGTTAAGTAAAGATATAAAATATTATACATGAAATCACTTTAGATACAGAAGTTGAAGTTATGCTATTGTCAAGTTATGGATCAACCTTTTTCACAGCAATATTAGGTAGATTTGATTAGTGGAATCAAGATATAAGATTGATAAAATATTCATAGCAAACAATTCACCTTTGTCTAACAAAATCTAAAACATGCAAGAGAAGAAGAAACACAGGTTTGTTCTTATTATAATCACTGTTAAAAATTCTCTAGAAGCCTCTGGAGCCTAATTTTTAAGATAAATACAAGATTTTGTAACCTGAGAACAGCGGGCTTTGGCAGGAGATAAAACCTTTTTACAATGATTTCTGGCAATAGCTAACGATGTCTTTTTTCTGGAGATTTATTTAGCTAATAGATTTTAAAGTCATGGTTACGGTTCGAAATGGTAGCAGATAAGTTGAGGAAAACCATGGAGAAGAACGAGACTTAACATGGAATTATCGAGAGGGAAAAAAAGATTCCATACCAGCCTGAATCCAAGAAGTTATGTAAGAAACACATTTATTAACAGAAAGACAAAAGATTTATACCCAAGGACCATCATGAAGAAAATAACAAAAAGAGTCCCAGTCAGCTTTTAGGTAGTAGTAAAAGATAAGATGATATGAGGATTCTGATGATGAAGAAGAATGAGAAATTAGATTGAGAGAGATCCAACCATGATCAATAGAAAAGGTAAATGATTCAGTTTGTCTGGAAAGCGAGTTAGAAAATTGACTAATTGAGTTAGAGATTAAGTAAGACAAAAACTGTGGGTCCTAACACCTGCAGAGTCACTGACACTAGAATCAAGCCATTCAGTGTGATGAGCATTAATGTAAACAACAACAAGGAATTGGCTGAAAGATAAAGAGAGATGCAGGTCAGCTAAAAATAAACAGACATCTAACGACCTTAATTTTTTTATATTTATATATTTTGGCATTATGAAAGATTTATTTAAGGTGTTCTCACGCTGTTCTGAGTGTAGCTTACCTGTAAAGCTTACACATATTGAAAATGAACACCAAGGGTTTTACCTAAATTATGTATAAAATGTAGTTTTTGTTTAGCATGGAGATTTTCTTATACTTCTCCTCAATTCATACTTTTACAAAAAAGTAAACTTGTAAAAAAAGCACATGAAATTACCTATCGCACAGTTCGCAGTTAGCTTTTTGCGAGATAGGTAAAGGTCATGCTGGTATTGAAACATTTACAACAATGATGAATATGTCATTTTCTATTGCATTTACTTCGTATAAAAAAATTAATGAGACACTTTATTGCGCATATGAAAAATCTGCTGAAAAAAGTACCCAAAAAGCTGCTCATGAAGTGCGTCAAATGCTTAACATCAATGCGTGTAGCAATGATATTATTGACTGTCATATTTCTATTGACGGGATTGGCAAGAAAGGGGTTATTCTTCCCTGAATAGCGTGGTTTCTGCAATTTCAAAGGATAATAGAAAGGTCCTAGACAATGACCCCATGTCAAAATTTTGTAAATCTTGTGAGATTTAGTCAAAAAGAAAAGGATCAGCTGGTTATGACCTATGGAAAACAAGACATAACTTGAAACAAGAATTCGGAATCTACGTGCATTAAAAAAAAAAAAAAAAGTTGCATGACTAAACTGTACCCTATGAAAAAAGTTGTACTTGCAGTTTTATGGCATTGCTTCGAAGGTGATGCTGCTATGCGCCATCAATTTTGTCCCAGAACCAATACTAGCTGGTGCAAATGGCAAAGGGATAAGATTACAGGTCAATGCACTTATAAAAACAAGTTAAACTTACCAGTTGCTATTAAAAAGCTATTACATCTAATATTTATAGAACTTAGTTCTGACAATCTTTTTTCCAAATATTTATACAGCTTTACTCAAAATCTTAATGAATCTTTTAATCAAATAATCTGGAAAAAATGCCCCAAAACACATTTTGTTTCAAAAAAGGTTTTAGAGTTAGCTGTTTTCTCAGTCTTTTTCTATCTTTTAATGGAGGTTACGTTTCGCATAAAGAAACATTTCAACAACTTGGATTTCATTGTGGAAAATATTTTCTTCTCGGTGCAATTAAAAAAGATATTACATGGAAAGGAAGGAAAAAAAAGTGACAAAATCATGGAAAAAAAGTTTAGAGGTATAAGAAACGGATTTAGCAAGGATGACTTTTATGTGAAATTTTTAAAGATTTATATTGTTAATGTTGCTTTTGTTTTCTTGCGTTTTCTCTGTTAACAGATTTTTAAACTTTAAACAAGAATATCTTTTGAACTACTTGGAGAGATTATGGTTAAAATTTTCACAGATTGTTTATCAGGTTACTGTAAAAGTATTTGACCAAAAAGAGAATTTTATAGTTAGCTGTTGTCAAGATAATGACATAGTACATGGCAGCACAAATTTTACATAACAGTTAAAAATTATTTTTTAAAGTGCAGCCATTTTGATTTAGTAAAAGTTCTGTTGGTGATTCTGGTCAAATCCCTCAATCCACATGTTGTTAACCTTTTTGCAAAAATTTAGCCTCCAACTTACTATTTCATGAGAAATCCTTGCTTGAAAACGCAGTTAAAACTGCATACTTTTTGCTGACTCAGCATGTTTTTGAGTATATTTATACTTTTTACTATATTTACTCTAAATAATTTTTTAATACACACAGTTTAAAAAAAAATATTTCATCAAAATTAAATAATTTGACTGTTTTAATTTTTATGGGCTAGTACCACCTTAAAGATAAATAGATCTTTAAAAACATGAAATAAAGGGTTATTCATACAGCAAATTGTTATTCATACAGCAAATTGAATTAAAATTGTTGTTATTTTTCATACAAATGCTTCAATTTTCTACTCTTGTTAACACAAAATATCGATAGAGCCCTAAGACCTTTTCGCTTGGATACATACATTACTCAACTCACCTTTTGCAACAAAATTATTTAAATATTGGCTCAGAACATTTCAGCATTATTTTGATGAACTCACCCAAGAACTCAACAAGTTAAAAATCATGACTAATTTTGTTGTGCCCGATGTTTGTGAAATAATAAGCGATTGTCCAAATTATGAAGCAGCAATACAAGCTTTACAATCTGTGCACATTAAACCATCAAATGAGGTTTATGCACAACAACTCTTGGCAACACGTACACAACAGCCAGGAGAAAGTTTAGATAAATATTCACTTGCTTTTAAAGTTTTGGCAAAAGAATGTAACTTTAAACAAGTGTTTGCAATTGAATATCGCAATGAATATATTGGAAATGCATTTATAACAAATATAAGTTTACAAATTGTCAGACAGAGAATAATAGAAAATAGTACAATAAGTCAGGATGAAATGTTTTTAAAAAAAAGAACCTTGGAATCCGTACAGAAAAATGCTGAAAATTACCTCCAGTATAGTACATCAACAGTAGCTGCTATAACAAAAAAGCCAAAGCAATTTAACTCAAATTCTGTTTCAAATTGCTGGAACTGTAGGAATCAAAGACATGCTAAAGTTGTCTGTCCTGCTAGAGAGTCAATTTGTTTTAAATGTGAGAAGGTTCTTCATTTTGCCAAGTTATGTAAATCTTCTAAATTTGCAACAGGCAGAGCTAAACCTGGTTGATCAACCTTTGAACTCATACAATCCTGCACTTACTTGACTAGACTACCCTGAACACAGAACTAATTTAAAAAACATTTCTGCTTCCATTTCAGCTTTTTGTCAATATTTCAATAAAAAATGAGCATTATAAACTAGTGAAACTTAAAATCTTAAATGAGTTATGCATGAATGTTATTTTGAGTCTTGATTTTCAAAACCAACACAAAGCTGTAACCTTTCAATTTAAAGAAAAAAGACCGCTACTAATAATTTGTGGTTTGCCGAAATTAAACCAAGTTGAACGAGTCTCCACCTATTTTATTTAGCAATTTATCGCCTAACTGTAACCAATAGCTTCAAAATTTTGTCGATGTAGCAAGGAAGACTAGTCATTCATTGAAATGGAAGTACAACATATGCTTAAAGAGGATATTATTGAACTTTCAAATTCTCCCTGGAGAGCTCAGGTAGTTATTACTAAAAGAGAACGCTCTAAGAAAAGATTAGTCATCGACTACAGTCAAACAAAAAATAAGTATACTCAACTAGACGCTTACCCATTACCAAGGATTGATGATCAAGTAAACAAAATTGCTCAGTAGAAAATATTAGGCACAGTTGATTTGAAATCCGCCTTAAACAATACTCCAATTACCAAAAATGATAGAAAATTTACAGCTTTTGAAGCAAATGGGATGATGTATCGATTTAAGCGAATGCCAATTGGAATTGAAAACGGTGTTGTTTGTTTTCAACGTACCATAAACGAATTTATAAAAAGAGATAGACTTTTGCTTATTAGATGATCTGACAATATGTGGTAAAACCCAAGAGGAATATGATAGCAATCTAGAAAAATTTCTCAAGTCAGCTATAAATATAAATCTTACATATAATCATGATAAGTTTAGCTTCTCCCAAGATAAAATTTCCATTCTTGGTTATCTTATAGAAGAACGAAAACTCAAACCAGATCCCAGTCGTCTTTAACCTATAAAAGGGATGCCTCCTCCTCATGATACTAAATCCATGAAGCGCATCATCAGACTGTTCTCATACTACTTTAAATAAAATACTCCAAACTTTTCCGACAAGATAGCTTCTTCCATTTTAGACATATTACCGATCAGCACCTTATATCTTCGAAAAGCAATATTAATCAAAAATTAAAACTGATAAAATTTTATAGATGGAAAATTTAACTCGCTATGACATTGTTTACATGGTAGGGAAATTAAATATCCCAGCTGACACATTTTCTAGAATAAATTGCTCAGCAATAAACACTGACAACTTAATTCAGCTTCATCAATCACTGTCATCCTGGAGTAACTAGATTTTATACTTTTATTAAAAATCGTAATTTACCTTTCTCAATTGATGATGTTAAACTAATAACTAATTAATGCAAATTATATTGTGAACGTAAGCCTAGATACCACAAACCACTAAAATATATTTTGATAGAGGCGACGCAACCACTGGAACGTTTGAATTTAGATTTTAAAGGACCATTTCCATCAGAAACTAATAACAAGTATTTTTTAACCATAATTGATGAGTATTCTCGTTTTCCCTTTGCAACCCCGTGTCCTGATATTTCATCTACGACTGTAATTAAGTATTTGTCAAAAGTATTCTCAGTTTTTAGTTTGCCAAGTTATATCCATTCTGATAGAGATTCAGCCTTCATCAGTAAAGAATTAAAACAATACTTTTAAGTTATTGCGACAAGTCATATAGTATACAGCATATAATCCCTAAGAAAATGATCAACAGGAAAGTTGATCATCAAATGATCATCGAAGAGATAGAGTCGGAAAAGGAGGTGGCGTGGTTATTTATATACAAGAAGAAATAACTAAATTAGAAACCAATTTTGCACAACTAAACTCAGACTCCATTGAACAAATGTGGCGCGTTATTAGGCTTGGCAACAACTCGATACTTCTCGGATGTATATATCGACCACACGACTTAATTGACGAAACTCTCAAAAACTGTGTAGCATCTATCAAAGCTTCTAATGCTGCCGCCCAAAGTTTACAATGCGATTTCATTCTAATCTATGGTGACTTTAATTTTAGCAACACATTTTATAAGCATATTGAGATTGGCGGCGGCGTAGCGACAACAGCGCACGTGCTAAATAAACGACCAGGTGACATGAGATTTCAAGATTGCTTAAACGAATGTTTACTCAATTGATCACCTTCAAAACATATCGTAACAACAGATTTTCAGAGTCGAACAAAACCCTCGACCTAGTAATAACAGACAAGCCAGATTTCTTGATAGAAATAAAAAAGGAAGACTCATTCGGGGACACTCTAATGGGTCAATCTCACGCTCTAACTACAAATCATTTTGTTCTGAACGACACAATAAATGTGGCGCCGATCGTGCAACGAAAACGATACATCTGAATCAGAGCCGACTACTCTGGATGAAATCCAACATCACGCCTCTTTTCAAGAATGGAAACAAACTAATAACATCGAATTATAGACCAGTTTTTCTCGCATCCATACCCTGTCAAATTTTTGAGAGCATATTGAATGAAAAAATAATGCTACACTGTAACTCGAACGGTTTAATAAGCATACTACAACACGGATTCGTTCACAGAAAAAGCTGTTTGACTAATCTCCTTGAAACTCGCGACTTCCTCACAGAAGCCGCAAACAAAAAGTATCCGGTCGATGTGATTTACACTGATTTTGCAAAAGCATTTGATTAAGTCCTACACAATTGCCGATTGAGCAAATTGAAAGCATATGGCATCAACAAGAAAACAATAATGTGGATAAATGCTTGGCTCAACAATAGGCAACAGCGTGTTGTCATTGATGCTCATTTAGCTACTGAAATAACCACATCAGACTGGAAAAAAGTTACAAGTGGTGTCCCTTAAGGAAGCGTCCTCGGCACACTTCGAATGAAGATATGCTAGCTTTATCATCAGACATTGATCAAGCCATAAACTGGTCTCACAAATGGCTGCTGTTCTTTAATGTAGAAAAATGCAAAACAATGCATGTTGGTTGAGGTCACAGAAGATTTAAACAAGTCTACTCAACGACAAACACAGAAGGCACACGTCGACACCTGGAAGAAACTAAAACTGAACGACATCTCGGTGTTCTGATAATAAAAGATCTCAAAGTCCGTGCGAAAGTGGAGTCTGCAGTCTCATTTGCCAACTACAAATTGGGCCTACTGAAAGAAGCATTCCGAAGCAGAAGCATTTGTCTCTGGCGAACTCTTTACATCACATATGTGCGCCCACACTTGGAATTCGCTATTCAAGCATGATCTCCTCACTTAAAAAAAGGTTATTATTATGCCTGAAAGAGTTCAGCGCAGAGCAACAAAAGTTTCCTCTATTAAACATCTCCCATATGAGAAACGTTTAAATATATTCAGATTGACAACACTGGAAAAGAGAAGAGCCGGAGGAGATCTTGTTAAAAAGTTTAAATTTCTGAATAAAATTGATGATGTTAATATTTTTGTTCCTCAAAGGTTCTCTAACAACGCATATAGCAGAAGAAGTCATAACAAACAGCTACACATGCAGATTGTTAGAGACTGAGAAGAGCAACATCCCTTTTTTACTAATCATGTCACACCGTCCTGGAATATGCTACCACAAGAAGCAATTGACAATCACATGGTCAACTTATTCAAAAGTTTCCTAACATGATGGACAACTTGTCTCGTGGACATTTTGCCCTACACATTAGATAGTGTAGAGATGCCTGGTGTTGCATCTCTTTGTCAATATACTTTATAATTAATGATTGACTAATTTAAAGTATTACTAAATTTTGTGAAAAAATTAAATTATTCTTGATTGTAAATTTAATGATTCTAAATAAAATCAAATTTAAAATCAAATTCATTGTGAATATTTATTCACAGTTTTGTTAAGTAAAATAAAGCAGATTATTGTTTTTTTTCATATTTTATTTTATCTTTTTCTTATGTCTTTCTCTAATGTTTTACTGAGTAAGTTTAATAAATTCAAAGTATAATCTAGAAAATCCTAAGTTCTAGGTTGTTACTATTGTTATTGTTATTTTATTTCTTTAATTGTACCTTGGTGTTCTGCTAACTAACGGTTGATTTTATCTTATGTTAAAATATGAACTTAATTTAGTAAATTTTAATGATTTTAAAATTGCTTTTATTATGATTAGCTGACAATTTTTTTTTATAATTTAATTTATTGCAATTAAGATAAGAATATTTTTATATTCTTGTACAAAGTTTGTACTGTTAGTTATTACATTTTTTTTAACTTGTGCAATAGTTTATTGTCTTTGCAGTTAGTGTCTTTTGTTTTAGATTCGTAATATAACACTGATCTATTAAAAAATGTAATATTCTCTAACAATGATTTTATTTTGTTCTATTTTAATGAGAACTTTTAAACTCTTGCTTATATATAATTTTATTTAAGTATTGTACTTACAACAAGTTTTTCTTGGGATTATTGATTATTACTATTGGATACTCTTTTGCTTAATCAGGGTGTCTGCTGCATCAAAAAAATTCAATGTCTGCAAAAATTTTTAGAATAATCAGGGAAATTAGGCTAAAAAAAAAATAAGTACAAAATCAGGAAAAAAACCCTTCCGCAAACTGACACGACTTATATCATACACATAATATCAAATTTTATTTGGCAGATAGTTTTATGATCTTCTTTTCATAGTTTAAATGTGTATTGTATTTATTTCGATATTTTTGCAATTGAAGAAAACTTTTCTAAAAAAGTCTATTTTTTCTGATTTTAAAATATTGGCACACTTGTCACTTACAAACCTTTTTATTCCACAGTCTGTAATATGGTTTCAAAGAACTAGTACATAGTAAATTGTTTTTTTACTCTTGTCATAATTGTCACCTTTTTATGATATGGATGATATTGGTTCTAAGTTTCAAAGAATTCATTTACTCAAAAATAGAGATATTTTAAACAACAAACGTGCTTTTGGATTGCAAGAGGTAGAACGACATGCAAATGACTAAATGAGTGTTTTATCATGGATTCAAAAATAGGAGCAATTAGATAAGTCCCCTATTCTTTTCTATAAACTTCAAGGTAAATAAATTAAGTAAATCTTTAAAGAAATTACTTTTATTTCCAATATTAAAAAAAATAAGTTTTATAACCTTGAAGTATCTACATTCCATACCATTGTGGAAAAAATGTACCAAACAAACTTTTTTTATTTTCAATATCTTAATAAAATCGTTTTTATAGAAAATTCTATTTTAAGCCAAATTTCATTTGAGCACGAGTTTAAAGATGAAAATTTTATTATAGTAATCCAGACAGAGGCACAGAAGGAAATGCTAGTAAATTTGGGACGAATGGTTTATGCTGCGACTAAACAGATTATAATTTTCTTTTTATTTCTCAACTAATTATGGACGAATTTGGTCAAGGTCATCCAATTGCATGGTGTTCAGCTAATCATGAAACTGAATCATTCGTTAAAGTCTTAATCAAAAAATAAAAAATGAGATTGAGACTATACAACCTAATTGGTTGATGACAGATTTAGCTCCACAGTTCTTCAATCCTTTTTGTGAAGTCTGTACTGGCATGTAGACAAGGCATGGAAAGAAGAATCGCGAAAAAAAAGTAAAAATTTAGAAGTTAAAGCAGTTGTTTACAAAATGCTTAGAACAGTTCTTGAGGAAACAAATGAAATTCTTTTCCAAGATAAATTATCACCCCTCATTGATAGACTGAAATCCCATGTTACTAGTGAATTTAAAGCGTATTTTTTAAAATAATGGATCTGTGACAAAAATCTGGACCTATTGCTATCGGGTTGGTGAAGGTAAAAATACAAACATGTTTGTTGAGGCATTCCATAGAACTTTTAAATACAACTATTTAAATGGAAAATGAAATAAACTTGTTGATACAGTTCTTGTGAATCTTCTTAAATTTTCAAGAGATAAATTATTTTCTCGCTTAATAAAATTAACTGAAGGTTCTTTGACACAACGGATGCAAAATATTTATGAAAGACAGTAAAAAGAGTAGAGTAAAAAATGTTTTATAAAGCCATTACTAAGATTTCTGATGAAAATGTTTTCCTTATTAACTCTGACAATGGGCAAAATAAATATGTTGCAATAAGGCTCTCAAAAAGCTACAATACTGTAGGTTGTCGGTTACAATACATAACGTGTTTTGTATGTACACATACTTTCCATTGCAATTGTTTTGACTTTCTCATAAAAAATACTTTGTGCAAACATGTACATCTGCTTAGGGAATTTTTGCTGTGAACAATAAAATTGATGATAAATGTGAAAATTTAATTGAATTACATAACGGATAACTTTTATAACGAAACAAGTTCAATAAAATGCAACCTCGAGAAACTACACAAAATTTTAAACTTTAAGAAACAAAGTCTAAGACAGAGAACTTGCTCCATAACTTGATGCACCGTGTTAAAAACTGTAGCAACTCGGATATCGAAGCTTTAAAATAAATTGGAAAACAAGTGAGTAATGAACACCATATCGAACTTTTTAACAGTTGTTAGTATTGCATTAAACACACGCACACACACTAACACACAAACAATTATATATATATATATATATATATATATATATATATATATATATATATATATATATATATATATATATATATATATATATATATATATATATATATATATATATATCTGTGTGTGTGTGAGTGTGTGTGTGTGTGTGTGTGTGTGTGTGTGTGTGTCTATATTTATATCTGTGTGTGTGTGTGTGTGTATATATTTATATCTGTGTGTATGTGTGAGTGTGTGTATATATATATATATATATATATATATATATATATATATATATATATATATATATATATATATATATATATATATATATATATATATATATATATATATATATATATATATATATTTATATATATATATATATATATATCCTTGATTTACCAGGAACTAACCTTGCATATTTGATATTACTACAAAGTAGATGTATGTCATTTTGACTATGTCATCGATTTTTTTCTTGGGAAAAGTAAACATAATTTTAAGCATATTATATAAGATATAGATAAATGAATTAACAGAGTTCATGCCAAAGTATATCAATTATTGCTCATAATTCATTTCTAAATTTCAAAAAAAAATTTAAATCTATATGATTTAAATCTTTAAAGATTTTTTGTGCACTTTTAAAATGAAAAAAAATTGAATTTGTTGTGCAAGGCAAAATTCAAAGTTATACGTTTCACCCTTTGTTTACTTTTTGACGTTTCGCAAATATAGAGCAATTCCATGGTCTCTATATTTGTGTTTGTAATATTAACTATTATATAAACTTTTTTTAAAATCAAGTTACTTTTTTTTATAAAAGTAGCAATAACAAATTAAATAATTAAATTGAGTATCACTTATAAAATGAAATAACAGCAAAAGATAATAATTTAAAGAACTTTAAGAATTTCAAAAATTTTAAAATAGGAGGAGCGTTTAAATATGATTGGAGTACAGGTATATGCACCGCAAAAACTTACGCACCTCAAAAACAAAAAAGCCACTTATTAGAATGCAGCTAGGTTGATTTAAATATAAAAAATATAAGATATAGAATTTTCTTCACGTAAATGTTTAAAATGGAATAATTTAATAAAATGGAAAAATAGATCAGATTTGCTATTTTTATATTTGAAAGTAGTTTTTTTGCACTTTTTTTAAAACTTTCTCTGTTTTTTTAAATCCAATTTTTTAGTTAAAACACCATAAACCATGAAAACTTCAGACTAAGTTTGCAAAGTTAACTTTTTTATATGCTCTTAAGTATCCTTTTTAATAATAATCATATGGGTACATTTTTTTGAAATATTATTTTCGATATTATTGAGCCAAGTTCAACCTAATAGTGATGTGGCTTTTGGGGTGCATATGGAAAATAAACTTAAAAGTCAAAAACCACAACTAAAATAATGTTTACTATAACTTGAAATTATACATTACATTTTAAAAGAATGTTTAGTTTAACATAAATTCTATCTACATAAATTCTTCATCGCTCTCTGATGTATTATTATTTGTATTGAATAAGTTTTTCCTCGGATTTGTTGCTGTTTTTTGCAAAGCTAAAACAGGAAAAATCATTGTAGGTTTTTTGCCTTCAACACGACACGCTAACTTACTGCATTGGGATTTTAAAAAATCATGGCATTTTGGACATTCCCTAAACTTTGTTGCTTCTCAAATGTTTTCAGTGCACGCACATTTCTCTTTACATTTAATTAAAATGTTCTTGACTTCTTTTTTTCTGTATTTTCCAATTGTTATCGAACTTTTTGTTCTTTCTTTATATTTATGTCTGCAACTAAACTTAAAACGTCTTCAGCTTTCATGGACCCATGGACTTGAGTTATTCGTATTGAACTGGTGGATAAACTTGGCTTTACTTTTCTAATAGTCATAAATCCTGGTATCTCCTCAAGTTGGATGCTCCTCTCATGAAGCTCGTTAATCAAAGATTGAGCACTTTCAAACTTTTCTCTCCAATAAAGTGCTGATCCTCTTCGTCTATCAGGGAAGACAACAAAAGATGAATAAGGGCTAGGTAATGTAGATTTAGGGGATGAAACTGATGTTTTTTCAGGAGCCTCCATGCAATTATCTGCTCTATCAAACTTGTACTGCTGCATGAATTCAATGCTCAAACATTCATTGGTAATACCAAATCACTTTGTGGCTTTTATGAGAGTGGGTTTTGTTGCCCATTTATCCCATATATTGGCTAAAATAAGCATGAATGCTTCCTTGTTTAGCGAATATGCTTCAGTAAATATTTCATCTTTTCTTTTCTATATTCATGATGAATATTTTTATTTAACTGGTCTAATAATTGTGTAACCCCTGTAGTATCTGGTGGAGTAGGAAACATCCGTATGTTATTTGATTGAAGGAACGACATAACATGATAATCAAATCTGGAACTGTGTCCATCTGATAATAGGACCACAGGTCTTTTAACATTGTTCTCTTTTAAATATTCATCAAACTCCATAAAATTGGCCAAAAGTGTATGACCATCTGATACGCCATGTTCTGAAGTGGTTACCAGTAGATGCTTGATTTTAGCTGCTGCTTCATTTGGTACCATCAGACTTGTTATACCAACATTGCCGAATATTACTTGACACATACAGACCTCTCCTAGAATTGTAAGTTATAAATTATTTAGTAATATTATCTAGTTCAAGTTAATTTAAAAAGTTACTAAACAACACAGTTTTGGTACTTTTAATGTATGAATAAATGTATAGTGAATATAAGTTAAACATTGATGATAATAGACATGTTAGAAAACAAAGTTTAAAGAAGAAAATTAGTTTTACAAATATATTTGTTAAAATCCAAAAACATTAAACACTAAAACAAAATAAAACCTGAGAATGACACGAAGGGATGGATAGTAACGCATTCTCTGTTTTCTTTTCTCAGTTTTTTGGATTGATCTCCCTTTGCAGCATAGACCATACCAGTAGAAGCTCCATCAACACCATAATGAATGAATTGTGGAGTTTCGTCATTATTAAAAACTCTTGTGGTGCCAATATTTCCTTTCCAAACCCCATCATGAAGGTGTCCGGCTTCTGTCAAAACCCCCACAGCAATAAGTTCCTCAGCAAGTGCATCTATAACATTTGTTAAATTACCTAAATTTGTTTGCAAAAATAAGACTTTAAATAGAAAGAAAAAAATTTAAAAGGGAAACACATAGTTTTAACACAACTAATTAGATAATTGTTTATTCTCTAGAAACATGACACAATCACTTTTCAATAACAAACAAACCTATGTGATTGCGTGCCATTTTCCTAGTATATTTTAAAGCTCTATTGATTGACACTTGTCCTTGACTTTTGACAGTTAAACTATCATATTTTGCATGAAATCTTTGCCAAAATATCAAAAAATCTAATGCCAAATTAAAAAAAGTAAATATGCAAACATAGAACAACATTTTTCTAATAAAGTTTTTTTTATAGTTTGTTTAAATACAGTTTAGCTTGTTTTAGTTTGTTTAAATACAGTTTAACAAGTACTAAAAGTACTAAAAATAAAAAGAAATTGTAGAAATACCGTTGATTCTTTAATGCCAATTTAGCAGCAGATGGCAATGGATGATATTTTCGTCCTCCTTTTAATTTCTTTTTTGTTTAATCTCTTATTTTCAATGTGTCTAACATTAATTTAGTCAGTTGTGCTTTATTGACACCTTGCAAAGATCTATTTTTATTTTTTACAAAACGTACAGTTGAATTCTCTTCCTCTTCTAATAATATAGAGCAGTATTATATATCGCTACTGATTTGGCAATAACTCGTGTCTGACATTTTTTTCAAAATTGACGTTTTGGTATCATTGGATTCGTATTTTCAAGGAGAATATAATTTAATTGAGGTTAGTTTAACATATTATCATTTATTTCCCGCTAAAACTTGTTTGAGTGATACCACGTATCAAATATTTGATTTTAAAACCACGTAACTGCAAGACAGATATGTTACTAAAATAGCAATACAATACTGCCATTATAGGCATTAATGCCTTTTTAAACATTAGTCTGTGGACTGCATTTTAAGTTAATAGGTATTATATATTTTGTATGTTTTATTTTCGAAATTATAGATTTAATAGTAAAATAGTGTACACTGCATGACACTGACATTTTATTTATAGTCGTTTTATGTATAATGCACCTAGATCAATATGACGTCGAAAAAACGAGCACATGCAATGGTCAATTTGGTTAAAAATCCTTGTCAACATGCACAATATAATAAACTGTTTGAAGATAATTCCCCTGTGAAAAGTGATGAGTTTATGGCATCTTTTATTAAAGATAATGACATCAAAAATACTACAGCTAAAGGTAAAAATATTATTTTATTATCCACCTTTATAAAGTTTATACATTTTAGCATATTATATAGTTTAATTGAAGACAGAACAATAATAATTTCTTTTTTTAGTTTCCTGTTTTAATATAGACATTGAAGGAGTTGAAAAGTTTGACATTTTACAAAATGATACAGCTAAAAGTAAAAATATTATTGTATTACATACTCTGATATTATTTATAAATTTTAGCATTATATAGAAATTATTTGAGGGCATTATATTTTTATTTTTAGTTTCTTGTTTGGATATAGATATTGATGCTATTGAAATGTTTGAAATTGTACAAACTGGTACAACTTGCAATAATGATGGTGATTGTAACACAATTAATATTTTAGAAACTTCAACAGCTGAGCTAACTGAAGGTAATGTCTAACAAACAAAATTAAAATAACCATGACTGTTGTATATTGTGTAGATAATGATTTGTTTTGATTGTTAGTTTCTTACACAGATTTGAATGTAGATGATATTGAAGTAAATAGTGATATTACAAATGACCCAAGTAATAAGAAAAATTTAAAGAAACGTCCTACTGCAATGGAGAATAGAATGTTTGGCCAAAATTATATTGGGTTTCGTAGTTTGGGAAAAAATGTATTTCAAGATACTAATAGAGATTGTAGAAAAATCAAGCCTCGCTGTAATTCTACTGTTTGTATTAAATCAAAGGAATGCAATAAACTAACTGAGGAAGACAGATTGAATTTGTTTAATTGCTTTTGGGCAACAACTTCGGACGAAAAAAAGACTTACATTATAAATTTAGTAACACAAGAAGATACCAAGAGAAAGACTACAGGAAAATATGAAGTAAAAAGTAGACGATCTTCATCATACCAGTATCATTTAAGAGATATTAATGAAACGAAAATTCGTGTATGTAAAAAAATGTTTTTGGCAACATTAGATTTAAACGAATGGATGGTTCACAACTGGGTCAAAAAGTCTAATAACCTATCACCTAAAGTATATAAAAAAAATGTCAAAAATAAAGATCCTGAAACTAATGAACAAATGAACTAAACTGCATTTACAGTTAGGTATGATCATTTTATTAAGTGGTTTGATAAACTTCCAAGAATGGAAAGCCACTATTGTAGAAAAAGAACTAAACGGCTTTACTTAGAAGGGCCATTTGAATCAAAGCAACAATTATACAGCTTGTATGTCCAAGAAGCAAAACATGTAAAATATACACCAGTAAGTAGAGCATGCTTTAACAAATTTATAAAATCAAAAAAATTTTCCATCTTTAAACCCAGGAAAGATCAATGTGATCTGTGCTGTTCATATAAAACAAATCAAGTAACAGAAAATGAGTATCAGGAACACATATTAAATAAAGATCTAGGCAAAGAACAATTAAAAAGTGATACTGAAAAAGCAAATAACCAAGAAAACTACACTTTCACTATGGACGTTCAGGCAGTTAAATTGTGTCCAGCCATGAATGCTAGTGCATTATATTACTCAATGAAGCTCAAAGTTCACAACTTCACAATATATAATGTAAACAACGAACACTAATGTCACAACTATTGGTAGAATGAATGTGAGGGAGAGTTAGATGCATCAGTTTTTGTGAGTATTCTGTTATCTCATCTTGAAACCTATTGTATTAATATTGACCAAGAAAAAAAAAACATTATTCTGTTTTCTGATGGATGTGGCTATCAAAATCACAATTCTATTTTATCAAACGCACTTTTAAATTTTTCTGTCCAACATAATGTAGTTATTGAACATAAATTCCTAGTTAAAGGTCACACCCAAATGCCCTGTGATAGTGTACATAGTGCTATAGAGCGCAAGTTAAAAAACAAGGACATTCATCTTCCTTCAGATTATGTAAGAATAACTAAAGAAGCTAGAACCACTTCTTGTCCATACCAAGCAACATTACTTGATCATACATTTTTCAATGACTATAAAATAAACCAAACATATAAATCAATCAGACCAGGAAAAGAAAAGGGTGATCCTGAAGTTAGAGACATCAGAGCTCTTAAATATGACCCTGAAACTCAAATGATCTATTATAAACTTAATTTTAATGATTCATGTTATTTACCATTACCATTACCAAGAAACAAACATTTTGAGCTCCTAAGCTGTATGCAAAACAAATTCCATTGACTCTATCCAAGTGGACAGATTTATAGAAGCTTAAGCATGTCATGCCTGTTGACACCCATGCTTTTTATGACAGTGTACCACATGCAGACACATTAAAACAAAGAAAAAACAAAGGAATATAACATTGTTACCTATTGTTAACTATTTGTATGTATACTATAATTTGTGATTTTAATGAAAACAATGAGACTGGTTTTTTTTTAAATATGTAATAAGAAAAAACATTTTATATTATTTTAAAAAGTTAATAATTATAATTTTATTTTGTTATAATTTAAAGAAGTTGAAAAATTAGTTATTTTAAAAAGTTATTATTATTTTATTTTGTTGAAATCTTATAAGTTGTCATTTTTATTTTGTTATTTTTTTAATGTTATTCTACACCCAAATAAACTTAATAAAAGATTGTGATTAAGAAAAAATACAATACCTAGTATAATTTAATATCTAAAAAATTATTTTGTAGAGTTACAATACCACGTAAGTTAATAAATAAATATTTTTTAAAACACGTATCTACAAGTAACAATACCACGTATATAACTTTTGAAATGTAATAATCCGTAACTGCAATAAAAAAATGAATAACCACAAAAATTAATAAAATTTGTTATATAATATAATAGCATCTGAAAGTAGAACTATATGAATTAAAAATATTACCTAATAATGTCTTAAACAGAAATAAATTAGTTTTTAGTTGCTCCTGAAAAATGTATTGATTGTCAGTTACGTGTTGTTGCCAAATCAGTAGCGATATATATATATATATATATATATATATATATATATATATATATATATATATATATATATATATATATAACAAGAATAAATAATAGTTTTACACAATTTTAAGACAAGTTATTGGATATTAAGGAAAAACTAATGTGGTTTTTGGGGTGCATGTGATATGGTTTTTGTAGTGAAAAACATACTAACAAAAAAATTAAGTCTGCAATCATGTACACAATCAACTCAGATTATAATATAACTACCACAAACCGAATCTTAAAGCTAAAACTTGTTTAGATAAAGTTCTATTAGCGTTTTTGTTGATGTGGTTTTTGAGGTGCGCATTGAAAAAACAATGACTTTTTGACATAATAAAAAAAAGTAACCAGTTATTAATAATTTTCAGCAACACCAAGGAAGAAGCTGTTTATAGTGGTAGTAATGAAAAATATTCAGAAAATTTATAAATATATTGTCTAGAAAAAAATACAAGAATGCCATCATTCATGTGGTTTTTGCGGTGCGCCTACCTGTAAGTAAGCGTAAATTATCCATTTAAATAGATATACGCAGTGTTTATCAAAACGTTGTTTCGAAGTATTACTTTTGTCATCCGCATATCAGGATTTAGCTGCTCCTTGCCAAGGTAACGACAACGGCTCAAATATTGCTGGAATTTACGTCGGGGCGCAAGCGTTAGTTTGAAAATGAATTTTTAGCAAAACAAAAAAAGAGATTGGAACGGTATCGCAATGAACCTGCAAATGCAGCTTCCTGCTATTAAAGCCCTGAGCATCAATTTGAGGTAAACATCTTTAGCGTTGCGCTTAATTATTTTATTCATTAAATTCAGTCAAGATTGACATTGTAAAAATTGTTTCTTCAAGGTTCTCATTCATCTGGTTGAAAGATCAAGAATCAGATTCTCAAGAAATAAAAGCTCGTGAATTGGCACAGTTCTACGCTAATTATGTCAAAAAAGACAACTTCATAAAAGAAATTTTGCTTCTTACTCGTTTAAAGGAGTCTTCGCTTTTTATTCCTGGAAACTCATTGAGCCTTCTCAACCAAATACATTTAAAATTTCTACAGCCTACCTTTCCACATGTATGCATCTTAATTCAAATTTTTAATACAATGCCAGTAAGAAAAGAACCTCTTTCGAATCTCATGATGCTTTAAGTGGAAAATGAGTTGGCTAAGACTCTGTCATATATGATGATGTTATTTAAAATTTTACTGGTAAAAAAGTAAGAAAAGAGTGTTTTGTATAAGCCGGTTTTTGTTGTTTAATTTCTAAAGAATGTCTAATAATGTTTTTTGTGTTGTATTTGTGTTGCTTAGTTGTCTTTTTAAAACATGCAATTTTTGAAAATATTGCCGTAAAATGATTTTAACAAAAATAAACCACATTAAAAAAAATTAATTTTAAAATCGTGTGCAGTCATATTTATGCATGATTGCATTTGATAAAATTTTTTTTAAATCATGCACGCTTAAAAGGGCGTGATCTTAATACTACGCCCCGAGCGTCAAAAAAAATTTCGGCGGCCCTGCAGTTGTCATAATATATTGAAGCCAATACTGTGAGAAAAAGAAAAAATTACGATAAAGACCCATCTTTAGGTAACTTTAGTAATATAAATATGTGACAATTATAAGTATAATGTTATATCAATTATATTTAAAATTTTCTATTCTGTGTATGTAACTACAACTTTTAATTGACCTTGTGTTTTTTATAGACCAGTCTCAGAGCATATAGGCCTAATCGGACCTAAATACAAATCGACTCCTAAATCAAGGGTGCTGAAATTTAAAAAAAAGCGTAAATGAAGACCATTCTTCAGGTAATTATAATAATATTATTACAATTTCGTTGATGTACTTTATTGAACATATTTTTATTGTCCGTTTCATTTTTAGAATCAGAATCCTTTGCATCAGTTTTAATCCGTCAAAATGAATTGTCTTAAAAAAGTGAAGTAGAGAATATGGCTTTGGAAAAGCGCAAGTTTGACATGCTTGATGACAAAGTTGATAATAACTCTTCCAAAATGAATAACTGTTTCACTGCAAACTATCTTTTCTAATTATAATACTTTGCTTGCGTAAACTCAACCATATTATACTTGTTCATAGAGGTATTCTATAGTTTTTAAACTTTGCAATTTCGATTAAACAGGAGAAACTTCTTATTAAACAAAGGAAGACCGAGTAACTTCTGACTGAAGTTTTAAGCCCAATAGAAAATGAATCTAATAAAGATAATTTAAGTCCTATTTAATTTTTGTAATTTAGTTTAAAAAAGCTCATTCGATGAGTGCAGCACTAGCTAGTATTGAACGAATTAAATAAAGGAAATATTAATTACTTAAGAAAAAGGTGACATATACATCCATTAGGTAGTTATATTGACCGGGCTTTAAAAAATGTTTACTAAACTAGACCGTTTATTAAATCTGAGTTTACTAAATCCGAACTCTCCTGTATTATGATTTTTAGACCGTGTATCCTGGTTTTGATGTCAATTTTAAATTAAATGACATTCAAAAACAAGATTCGTTTTGCTTCTCAATATAATTTTTTGTATTGCGATTTGAAAAACAGATTACAGGCACACGTATTTGAGAACAAAATGTATTAACTGTACGCATTCATATGGACAAAGGACAAGTAACTGGGGTGTATTTGTGCTAGTATGAATCATTTTTTCCGAGACTATAAAAGTAGTAAAAAATAACTTGGAAAAGACTAAACAAGAGTCGTGAGCGATACTAATTATTTTGTGTTTACTATATGTTTTGTTTTATTTTTGTGCATGTTATGCTTCTGTATTAAACAAATACACAGTCTATTTTATTCTAAATTTTTGTCGTTTTGATATTTTAGAGTTATCGTTACAATTTTGGTGACATTGAAAGTAATAAAAGTATACAAGCTCAAATTTAACTTGGGGTTTAAATTTAAGTTGGTGTGTTTTCATTTTTTAATAGAGTCATAGTAAGAATGAGAAAATCCAAATGGGTTTTGTTTATATTAAGTTATCAATTCTAAAATTATTATATTCCAGCATATGAGCCAAGTAAAAGCCAATCTGATGACTCCATGTCTATATTTGAAGAGAATCAGAGCTCTGATAAAGATAGGGATGATTGTCATAATATTTATTCTAGTGAATTAGGTAATTTTGTGAGACATAATGATAAAAATATAACATAATTGAAACGTATAAAATTATTACTAGCCAATTGAACTCTGTTTAACTTTTTTACCTTATAGGCTTATCAAATGGGAATGTGATTGACTCATCAGACACTGGTCCAGGTAGAAAATAGAAAAAACAACCAAGCAAGTGGCGTGATAGTGTGCGTAAAGCCCTCAAAGTAAGGCGTACAAAATTATAAACGAGGAAAGCATGTTGAAGGAAAATGAGTTCCTAACCTCTCTTCACATAAATGTCGGAATGATTGTATGATTAAACTGGATATAATAAACATTAAGGCAGCTCACTCTTCATTTTGAGCTTTGGGAAATGTGAATGCGCAAAATAGTTTTTTTGCACGTATTGTTCAGAGGAAAGAAATGGTACGCCTAGAGACGGAAAACCTTCTAAAACAGACGAGAAGAAACCAAAATCAACAATACGTACCTTTACCATGCGTTCTAAAGGGTGTTTTTTTTAGAGGTATAGAACTTTAAGTTAGCATTACTGCTCAAGATGGCGACCGATTTAACAGGTGACAAGTGATTTGTTCTTAGTTTGGTTTGGCAATTCATCATGAATAGACTCACGCCTGAACAACGCTTGCAAATAGTTCAATTTTATTTCGAAAATAATGGTTCTGTGCGGAATACGTTACGCGCACTACGTACATTTTGCCCTCGACAAAATCGTCCATCAGAGCAGTTAATTCGATTAACCATGGAACGTTTTAGCACCACGTTTACTCTTATTGATAACTCGCATCCCCTGAGACGCAGTACGCTGCGTACAGAAGAAGCTGATGCTACTGTAGAGCGTAGCATTGCGGAAGACCCGAATGAGTCCATCCGCCATCGAGTACAGGAAGTGGATCTGTGTCCATCCACTGTATGGAAGATTTTGCGGAAGGATCTTGGTATGCGTGCTTACAAAATCCAACTCGTGCAAGAATTGAAGCCAAAAGATCATCAAGCAAGGCGTAGATTCGTCGAATGGGCCCAAAACGAGATTGCCGTTGTTCCCGATTTTCATAAGCGAATTTTCTTTAGCAATGAAGCGCACTTCTGGTTGAATGGTTACTTCAACAAACAAAACTGCCGCATTTGGAGTGAAGATAATCCTCAAGTGTATGTCAAAACACCGTTACATCCAGAAAAACTGACTGTTAGGTGCGCTTTATGGGCTGGTGGAATCATTGATTCGTACTTCTTCAAAAATGATAATGGCCAGAACGTTACAGTCAATGGTGATAGGTATAGAGCCATGATTACAAACTTTTTCATTCCTGAATTGAACAACCATGATGTCCAGGAGCTGTGGTTTCAACAAGACGGCGCAACATGTCACACAGCTCGTGCCACAATCGATTTATTGAAAGACACGTTTGGTGACCGCCTAATTTCACGTTTTGGACCTGTGAATTGGCCTCCAAGATCTTGTGATTTAACACCGCTGGACTACTTCCTGCGTGGCTATGTAAAGTCATTGGTCTATGCGGATAAGCCACATACGCTTGAATATTTGGAAGACAACATTCGCCGTGTTATTGCCGATATACGACCACAAATGTTGGAAAAAGTCATCGAAAATTGGACGTCCAGATTGGACTACATCCGAGCCAGCCGTGGCGGTCATATGCCAGAAGTTATATTTAAAATGTAATGCCACAAGATTATCTTTCTAATAAAAAAAAATTCTTGTCAATCGAATAATCCATCGTTGTTTTATTGCAATTTAAAGTTCTATACCTTTAAAAAAACACCCTTTAAAAATAGAGATATTACTATATGGAAATCATTTTTCTTGCAATTGTTCCAAATCAGTAACAATCTACTTGACAGAATTCTCAAAATTTATATTTAGAATTTTGCAAAAAACGGCACATTAATTCTATTAAAAAATGAACTTACAGATAATGTTTTAATAAAAATTTTATTCTTTTCACATTCAGAAAAAAGATACATGCAAAGTTTGTGACAATTCATATGCAGATAGCGAATGTTGAACACACAAATGTTCTGAAGACTGCTAATGAACTTCATCTTAAACAAGGCGGAAAATGCAATAATGAGTCTCAGAAATGTAAAAAACGAATCATCTACAGAGACACTTGCTTTCAGTTTCGATTTGGAGAAAACACTACCTTGCCTTGTCTTTCTACAAATTTGGCTCACTACTGTAGACAGCTTCTGTAGATCTTGGGAATGATGAAGCTACAATTTTAATGTGACATGAATCAATGGCTTCAAGTGGACCAGATGAAAGTGGTACATGTGTAATAAAGTACTGTCTGTAAACGTTAAAGAATTGTGTGAAAAGTATTGTTACATATTCTGACAGCTGCGGAGGCCGAAATCGAAATTTCAAAAAGGGTATAAGGAAATTTTCTTGTCAGCAATGTTTTCAACAAAGATTTATGAGAAAAAGTTACAGTCTTCTGTCAAATGATGTCAATTTTAGTGTGATTTTGATCAACAGTAACATTTTACCATTACGACAAATCAAAAGCATTTCTTTATGTGATTACATTTTTCTTAGGTTACTGACTTTCCTTTGTAACTAATAAATTAGTTATAGTGTGTATTGTATTTCATAATGTATGATATAAAACAATTTATTAAAACAAATGCAGTTTTCTACAAATGTGATATTTTGGACATGGCCCACTTTTTCACTCAAGGGCTCATATTGTTTACGTACTCCGGGTATGTAGTTGTGCTTATTTATAATGATATTTTAAAAAGCTTCCTATGATTCAACCGAATCCTGAATTTCATTTAGAACCAAATATGACTAAATTATTACACATTCGCAAATATTCACGAAAACAATTTGAACCGAAAAAATTTCAATCGAATTTTCGATCAAAAGTCATAAAAGATTTTAGACCCAAAATTATTTCGTACGAATTATCAATTAAAAAGTCCTAAATAATTTTAGAACAGAAATTGATTAAAAAAGGTTTACAACTGAAAGTTCTAGCACCGAATTATTTTAGCCTTGAATTTGTTTATAGATTTTATGCTTATATGCGTAATTTAAGTTTAAACGCATGCTGTTTAAACTTAAATTACATAAGCATAAAACTTATTTTTCATAAGTATTTTATGCTTATGTAATATAAGTTTTTTGCTTATGAAATTTAAGTTTAAAACGCATGCTGTTTGAAATACAGTCTTATGTAATAAATTGAAAAATAACATTTTTTATTTTCAAAAACATCTCGTATTTGGTAGAATTATAACAACAGAATGGAGTATCAAAAAGTTAAAGGTGAAAAAAGAAATTCATTCCTCAACATATCTGGGAATAATTGGTATGAAAAAAACAAGTATCAAAACAGTTACATTTATTTAAAATGCAAAAACTATTGCCTGTGTGTTGGAATTGCAAAAGTACGTGATGGAATTGATTTACTTGAGAGAATGTGAGGTTACTCTTGAGATTCCAAAATAAAAGATTTTAGCCATTTGGAATTGATGGAAAAAATAAGACTGAAAGCTGCTACAATTCAAATTCCATTACACCAGATTTAGATGGAAATCATTAAAGAATGTCCTGAAAATGTTAAAAAGTCTTTTCCTGTTTAAAATGTGAATAATACTTAAAATGTCAGTATAATACGAATCCCAACAGCGTAGAAGATGCAGCATAGCAATATCTGAGCCAATTCCATTTACCAACATTCTAAAAGGAATTGTCAGATATGAAGACCAGTTGGTCATGCCTTTTTGTTCATCAGCATTACTACAAACACTGTCAAGTAGCACAGCAGTTTAACTCAATAGGCTTATTGGTCTTTTTTTAAGAAACTTTTTTTATTGTAGTTTTTTTTTTGATATTGTAACGTACCATTAGAATGTTTTAATCTAATTTGATTTTTAAAATCTAATTTTAGGAAAAAAATCTATCAGAGAATATTCAGGATTATCAACAAGAGACGAGGCCCGTCAAGACAATTTGCAAGATATCCCTTGCACTCTCTTTAAAAATTATTCTGCCGTGTAGAAGCTTTTGTATGTGTCTTCATTGACAGAAACAAATTATTTCCAATTTGTTATTCAGAAATTGAAAGCTTTTTAAAAATTTTTGTGTCTTGAATTTTACCATTTAACTTGCAAGAATTGTTTGATTATTAACTATTGTAAATAAAAACTTAGGTTCGCTGTTGTTATCAACTACCAATTAATAATTTTTGTAATGGGTATCAATTTGAGGTAGGACAAACTTAATGAATCATACTGTATTTGTATAATGCTAATAGTATCAAAAAAAGTTGATTTCCTTCTGGACGAAACAAATGCAAATCCACAAAATGTTGACCAAGCTGTATTTCGCTATCAATATTTTGTAGCGAATCCTTTGTTGCTGATCACAGCCTTGCATCTTCAAGGCATAGATTCAATCAGGTGATCAATGAAACTTTGTGGAATCGCTGCCCAGGCCTTTTGGATTTGTTCAAACAGTTGATCCGTATTACGAACACCTTCACGATTAATTCTGTGGTTGACGATCTCCCACAGGTTCTCGATTAGGTTGAGATCCGAATATTGAGGCGGCCAATCCATCACCGATAGGTGGTTGTCTTGAAACCACTGCTTGACTACTTTTGCAGTGTGTTTCGGATTGTTGTCTTGAAAAAAAAAACTTTTTAATTGGCATATTCTATTCAGCATGAGGTAACATAACATCTTTCAGGATATTTTTATACAAGAAACGGTCCACTATTCCATCGATTCGATGTATTGGACCTAGACCGTTAGCAAAAAACATCCTCAGACCATTACATTGCCTTCACCTTGTTTCACGGTTTTATGGCAGTAACGTAAATCGAGGCGTTTTACGGCCGGTTGACGTACACGGCAAATGCCATCGCTCCCAATGATGTTGAACTTAGATTCATCATTGAACAGGACAGTTCGCCATTTCTGCACATTCCAGTCAATATGAGATGCAGCAAACAGAAGTCTTTTCTTCTGGTTCTTTAGCGAAATCAGCGGTTTCTTTGCAGGGCGTCGAGAAAACAATCCGGCTTCAACAGCACGTCGTCTGATTGTTCGGTCCGATACAGGCAGCTCTAATTGCTTTTGTATCTTGACTGATGATATCCAGGGATCCTTCTTGACGGATCTGACGATCATAGAATCCTCTCTAGAAGTGGTGGAACGCGGTCTTTCACCTTTGTTATCTGCTGCCAACTTCGCCGTTGTTATCTGCTTTCACCTTTGTTATCTGCTGCCAACTTCACCTTTGTTATCTGCTGCCAACTTCGAACGATATTTAGAACATAGTCTTGATATTGTCCAATTTTACACGCGATATTTATCACAAATACTTTTTTGTGAGATTCCACTTACGTAATTGCCAATAATTTTCTTTCTTAGTTCTAATCCAAGACAGTCGGGAGCCATTTTTGCACTTAAAATCATAAAAATAATAAAAATAAATAAACACGCTACTCAAGGTTTACCGTGTTACATTTACTTTGTGATGATACAATAATCCTATGTGGAACACAATGTCTTCGTTTGATGTGGATTGTATTGATGTAATAAAACACTTATTGTATTTCACTTCTTTTATTAATGTTCTTCGATAAAACAATTTGATAAGACCCACTTTGATAAACCGTCTTGATAATACTGACTGATTGACTTCCATATACTGACTGACTTACATGTCGGTTTACATGTCTCTTATATAGTAAAATGAACCTGTGTGAACCTGTTCTGGAGTATTCTAGGTGTTTCTTTTCGATGCTTCTAGATTCTTCTGAATGTTTCTGAATACTTCCAGATGCTTCTTCTGGAAATTTCTGGAAGCTTTTGAAAACTTCTGAATACTTCCTTTAATTATTAAAAACCTTCCGTGACGTTGACACGAACCAGAATTAGGCAAATGAAACAAACCAAAAAATTTGCACTTGTTTTGTCCGTTGCAAAATTGTACTTGTCAACGAAATTCTGTCAGTGCGCTGTCACCTATCAACTGATTACTCATGTCATAGGATGCTATGACTCTAGACTCCTGAACTGTTTGCTGTGGTAGTATAGCTCGTTTTGTTTTTAAGACATGTAAAATTAGGAACACTTTTAAGCATTGTTCGATGTTGGTTGCAAATGTTTTATCCAATACTGTATGTTAATTATAAGAACTACTCCAAATGGAAACTGCTTATTTAATGGTTGTTCCATATCGTTAATTGACAATGAATATTTCTCAGAACACTTTAGATGTCTAACAAGTATCGAATTATAAACGAATGCTGATTTTAATTCAAATCATCCAATTATTTTTTCTCAAAACGATCCTACAAATTCTCGAAACATTGATGAAAACACTGCTTTTTCTATTATTATTTTGCAATAAAGCATATGATTCTTATTGTAAAAATAACAGAATACCAACTGCCATATTAGAGTCTATCAATATTGCTACAAACTATTTTTATTCTTCATTTCTTACTATGTGCGCTCTCTCAAGTGCTATTGGAATGCAAATTGAGTCATATTATCCTTGTTAAAATGATGCAAAAAAGTTGAGAAGAATGTTTATAATATGTTTTTTAATTGCACTATTATTACATGATAAATTAACTCAGACAAACCAGGTTGCTACTTTAAAATCTACTATCTGGATTCTAGGTTCTTTTCAGAGAGCAGATTTATTTTTTCCTTCAAAAAAAAGAAAGCAACTTAAAATTGATCAGTTTACTATTAATTTACCTTTTCCTGCAAAAAAAAAAAAAGTTTGTTCTGTATCGTAGCCACTTGAATAAAAAGTTCTACACTATCTGTCGCTGCAAAATGCTATTCAATATCTAGCAAGCCAATAAAAAATGTAAAATCAGATAGTAATTTTTCTATTTTTGGAAATTATTGTGAACTACCTTTTATAAACAAATATGATCTTTAGCTCTATGCAACTTATGGAATTAATATATTAAGCAATGAAAAAAAACATGATTTACTTAAAAATGTTCATAAACAAAGTTCTAGTTTTTATTTTGAATGCGTTTTTATTTTGAATTTTATAGTTTTTATTTCGAATTTTATTTCTAGTTTTTATTTCGAAATAAATCAGACCGCTCTTTTCAACTCTCTTGGCTCTCTTTGTTCTCTTGGCTTGCATATTCAGAAAATAAAAATGGTGCTAATTGTGTTATTTTCTGTTTTGAAGAGTCAAGTGGTATTGCAAGCAAACTTGATCAGCTTTATAAATCTCCATTTGTGGCATATTCAAAGGCCATTAAATAATTTTATAAACATGTTAAAAGCTCACCAGTTCACCTAACTGCAACTCTTAAGGCTACTCGTTTTTGCCATTGTATGGAGCAGAAGATAAATTTTATTGATTTATATCTCAACTCGGTAATTGATGAACAAGTCAGAAAGTAAGAAAATATTAAAACGAATAGTTCTGTCAACTATTATGTGTGGCAAACTAAATATACCTCTCTGAGGACACCGAGATGATTATTTTTACAATGAAAATGAAAATAACAACTCGAGTAATCTTCAAGCAATTATAAAATTAATATCTATTTGCGCATAAAATGATTTGGTGGT